>CM072515.1:58877992-58917992 GCA_036898135.1 Oncomelania hupensis
ATCCAAACATAGAAATGCTTAGCACGTGATGATGAAGTACTGCTAAAAAAAATTCCCAGCACAATGAACAGATTATTGTTATTAATTTACATTTAATTAAAGTCATGTAAGAATTTGTGGTGAACATATAAAAGTTGAAATCACATAAATACGACTGGTGTCATTCTATTTGTATTGTTGTGTGTCCACTAGCTGTTCTTCTCTGGAGACCAAGTAGACTAGTCATTTGACTAGCAAAAAGCATTTCTTAAAGTGAGCCAATAATACTTTGAAATCCGAGAACAAATATACATTTTTATGTGACCAAGCACCGTGATTAGTCTCTCACATCGCTTAGGAATCTTGGTAAAGAACGACTGATAGAGATAGCTAAACGCCTCATCTATCTACAGATGTTAATCCCTTGTAAGATTATCGTATCTTCTCCAGGATATCACCACATATATAAGAACCCACGATGTGTTGCTGCATTTGAGTGTATGTGTGTGTGCGTGTGTGTGTATGAGTGGGTGGTGTGTTTGTGTGTGTGGGTGTGGGTGTGGGTGCGTGTGTGTGTGTGCGTGTGTGTGTGTGTGTGTGTGTGTGTGTGTGTGTGTAGTTGTGAAACGTCACATTTGAGGAACGGAATTTGCCTTTTGTAGTACTAAATGAGGTAATTTTGTCGTTCCCCGTTTGTCTGGCGTTGCTCATTTGTTCTAAGTACATGGCAGTGTAGTTGTAGTGCATGTGCACTACAACTACACTGCTGGCAGTGTACTTTAAGTGCATGTGCACTACAACTACACTTAACGAACGAACGAACTTCGTTAAGTGTAGTTGTAGTGCATGTGCACTTAAAATACACTTGGCCAAGTGTAGTTGTAGTGCATGTGCACTACAACTACACCAGGTCAAGTGTAGTTGTAGTGCACATGCACTACAAGTACACTTGACCAAGTGTACTTGTAGTGCATCTTCCAGACGGGTAGGATAAGGAACTTTCCTCGACGATTAGGGTAAGGCAGTGCCTCGACGATTAGGGTAAGGCAGTGCCTCGAAAGGGTTAGGGTCAGGGCTAGTTGCAGCGCTGCAACTAGCCCTGACCCTAACCCTTTTCTTGAAGGGGTGCCTTACCCTAATCGTCGAGGCACTGCCTTACCCTAATCGTCGAGGCACTGCCTTACCCTAATCGTCGAGGAAAGTTCCTTATCCTAGCTGTGTTTTTGAACAAACTTGACCTACTTCGTCTCTTAGAGGCGAGGAATTAGGTCAAAATATTTTTGCGAAAAGGTTGCTTTTTTGAAGAAACTTGACCTACTTCGTCTCTTAGAGGCGAGGAATTAGGTCAAACTTCTTGCGAAAAGGTGGCTTTTTTGAAGAAACTTGACCTAATTCGCCGCCTAAGGGCCGCGAAGTAGCTGAAATTACCCCATTTGTACCTCGTACACGCATGTGTGTGTGTGGAATAAAAGCTTGACTTCACTAGACTTTAAGAACAACCTTTCCTTTAACACAGGTTGTTTGGTAGAGGACCTCCAGCCGGTGTTTGTGGAGTACCCCGGGCGCTACATCATCAATAACAACATGTACCAGTTCGAGTATGGAACTGCCCTCAACTGGTGCCAGGAGCGTTGCCGAGGCGACAGCGAGTGCCGCTCCATGGAGTACGTCTACAGCACAGGCAAATGCACTGGAGCCTCCGTCGGACTGCCCGACATCTCTGCCAGTTCTTGGGGCACCGACTCTGACGTCACCATCTTCATGAAAATGTGCTCCTAACTGGACTTGGGGTCCTGATTTGGCTCGGAAGAGTCCGCTGGACCTATAGCAATAATCATGTAATGTAATGTAACTGGGCTTGACTTGATTGAGGTGTGATATACGAAACAAGAAGATAAGATAACATAAGATAACATGACCAAAGTTCACACATTTGAGCGTCAGCAATCCTTTGCCAAACTCACTTTTCATTGTTGGTCGACCGGAGAAAAAAAAAAAAGATCAAGGCGACGCAATAACCTCTTTGAAAAGTACGGTTTTGATAATTATACATCGATAGGCTTACTTGTACTTGTTTATTTGGTTATTAATAGCATCAAGATCGATTCTAAGAATACCCCCGCCGCAAAAGTGTGTATGCTAGGCGCAGTGTTTTGTTTACGAGACAAGAAAGAGGCGCCTAAGCTTTAACGTTTAGCGGTCGGCTAAAGCAACGATTGCCCGTTGTGTCCTCTGTTGTTGTGACAACAATGCAGTTTGCAAAGTGATCTCCTTGCCACACAAAAACTAACCACACATCCTTGATACACAGGCCCTTTTAAATAAAATCGATAAGAAGTGCACAGAGTGGACTAATTAGCTGTCAGTGTAAATCTCTGTCTTTCTGCCTGCCTGTCTGTCTGTCTGTCCGTCTCTGTCTGTCTGTCTCAGTCTCTATCTCTGTCTCTGTCTCTCTGTCTCTCTCTCTCTCTGTCTCTGTCTCTCTCTCTCTCTCTCTCTCTCTCTCTCTCTCTCTCTCTCTCTCTCTCTCTCTCTCTCTCTCTCTTTCTATCTCGTACAAAAGATTGTATTGGAAAAGTTATTTACGGCCATGCAAAAACCAAACAAATAAGAATAAAAAGAACAACCGTTATAACAGTTTCGTAAGAATAAGGCCATTTATAAGGCGCTTGTCCATCCTCACACATTCACACACTCGATAAACATTAGCGCAATACATATAGAGAATAGTTGCGAGAAGAACAAATCAAAGCGGACTGGGGAGATGCAGTAATAAACAAAGGGATTCACCCGCCCACTCTCACATTTCTAGTACTTTATTGCCAAATCCGTACAAATAACAGAAGAGCAATGCGTGATTCAAACAATACAATAGCAAATACATCACTGGGCAGCAACCATCAGGACATCTCCGAACACCACGGTAACAGCGCGGAACACAGACCTCACAGCCCATACCAAAACATGGAGAAACACAACAAACACACACACCTACCCACCCACCTACACCCACCCACTCCTACCTACTCACACACATACATACAACACAAATAAACAAATACAATAATAAATACAATATTCTTATCCCACTCTCATCACACATACAGCAGAGAGTCAGTATACGTGTGTTGGTTTTATTTTTGTATTATTATTTTTTTTAAGTACTTATAAATTTCACGTTGCTGTCACATTAATCCAACCCTCTTTATATTGATCTGGTTGTTTATTGCCTCTGACACATGAAATTCCTTCGAGCCCACACCCTCCTTGACCCAATCATCACTGACATACTGAGGTATTTGGCCAGCCCTTTACTCTGTCCCTTTGATAGTCCCAATAGGCGTAGGCCTGGCACTACACGCCTATGAACAGACCCTAGTGAGCCTATCACCAGCACAATGACTTTTGTTCTAAAGCCAGCATCGTTCATGAGGATACATAGCGGCATGTACTTATGGAACTTAGTCTGGTAGCATTGCTCTATGAAAGGGTCAAAGGGATTGGCAAACTCCACAATGAATGCTATCGAGTTTCTGTGATCGATGAGACATAAATCGGGTCTGCTGTTGTCCACGTATGTGGCTCCATCAAGAGCTATAGGCTGGTTCTCGAACATGGCCACGTGTTCAGTGACAACAGTTTTTTCCAGTTCCTTCCTCACCAGTTCCACACATCTATCATGCCGCTCTATGTATATTCCTCGCAGACTACGGCAGCAGTTCAAGGCATGGGAGTTAGTGTCCCACCGAAAGCTGCACAATGAACATGCCTGCCCATACTCTTCTGGGTAGTAGGTACTTTTGACTACAATGGTTTCCAATAGCTGCAATCTGCCTTTGGCGATAAACCTGGTGAGGTGGTCGTTGGCACTGCCGTTAGTCAGATGGCCCACAGAGCAAGCCATGTCAGTGAAACGCACCGCCTCTCTCTGAAGCCTGCCCTGTCGATGAAGACCATTCCAGTGTTGCAGGTCCTTGTTCCCCTCCAGTCGCTTGATGGCAGAGTACAGCTCTCGGTGGTCCACATAGCGTGTCCGTAGGTCGCCCTCCCCAGCGGACGGCAAATTCACGCCGTATGAGTCGCTGTGCTCGTCATAGTCGAGATCGCCGTTAAGACGCGTGCAGAGCTCAAGTAGCTCCACCCACGTCGACCTTGCCCAGCACACCCGGCTCTTCTTCTCCAGTCATCGCCTCTCGTTCAGCTTATAGCCGCCGAAGTTGTCTTCACCAGCCTCGGCCAGTGGCACCTTTCGCTTCTTCATGTGGAGCTTGAGACTCTGGCGGGCGGCATGTTGAACGTGGTAGTCGTCGCTATTGAGGCCCACTCACACACACCCCCACACACCCACCCCCCCCCACACACACACACACACATACACACACACACACACACACACACGCACACAAAGAATGAGGCCATATGGAAAAAGCAGTTGGAAGAGATACTGTGAAGGACCAGGAGAACTTTTGGAACTTTTTGGAACTTTCTCCTTTTATTAGCAAAACCACATATTATTCAAGCATGAAACAAGGCTCATAGCCCAGGGGGCATTTTAGCCAAAAATAGTGGGTAGGGGGTGGGGGGTGGGGAATTACAGACATTAAAAATCAATGAACGGCACAAAAAAAGCTGCTCCATAGGCATCACAAGACAAACCTTCGAAATGTCAAACACCCGTTTTAAGATTTACATTGGTTCAACGTGGAAAGAAAAATGTACAGCATCGCGTGGTTCACAAACGAAGACAAAAGGGAATGCACAATATATAAATAGTGACATAACTCAAACTCCAATAAAGTGGCTTAAATTTAGCAACCTGCTCTTTAATTCAATATTCGTACAAACAAGAAAATAGAAGTTTGACATAAAATTAAAACAGAACTGTGCGTTACTATTGGAAAAGTGAAAAAATAATCCCTATAATGAGATTTGAGGTTCGCTTTGAAGGTGTTGATATTCGGTATGCTTGCAAAGACCATCCTACAAGGCACGGTGCAAGGAGGTAGAAGAAGAGGGAGACCGAAAAAGAGGTGTGAGGACAACATTCGAGAATGGACTGGTTTGACACTGAGCGAAACAATCAGGGTTGCTGAGGACAGGGAAAGATGGCGTACGCTGGTTAAACGATCATCTGTGGTGCCCTTACGACCTCCGAGTTATGGGATAGGATAGAATAGGATAGGATAGGATGCTGCTGAGAGAAATTCCAGCCAGTTGGCCCCAAATCAATAAAAGATCTAGAACAAACACTCATTCAAACAGAGGACAGTTTGTGGCGGGGTATCCTGAGAAGTAGTGTGTCGGATGAAGAGTGCGAAAGGGAGCGTAGCGTTGGACATCATCGGCAAGGTATGAAGGAACGGAGCCATGGAGAAATTTTTATTTATTTATTTATTTTATTTAACGTCTGTTCACATCGGTGATATTAGACAGCATGGAGACACTTGTAACAGAAAAGACAGGTTTTGTAAAGAATTCTTTGCGGTATGGGAAGCCAGTGGAGTGAGCGAAGAAGTGGAGCGATGTAATCAGATTTTGTTTTTTTCTTTTTGAGAATGAGGCTAGCAGTTGCGTTTTGAACACGTTGCAGAGGGTGGATACAAGAAGCAGTTTTAACCATCGTACTCCATCTTTCTCTGTTCTCAGCAATCCTCATGGCTTCGCTCAGTGTCAAGCCAGTCCATTCTCGAAAGTTGTCCTCCCACCTCTTTTTCTGTCTCCCTCTTCTTCTGCCTCCTTGCACCGTTCCTTGCAGGATGGTCTTTGCAAGGCCCGATGCTCCGGTGACGGGGCCATACCACCGGAGTTTCCGTTTCTTCACCACTATCAGCATGTCGTGTTGTCCAATGGCTTGTGTGATGGTCTGTCGGACTTCGTCGTTGGTGATGTGCTGGGTATAGGAAATGCCCAGAAGTCTTCCGTAGCACTTCATCTCCATGCTTTGCAATCTTCGTTGTAGGTCTGCCTTGAGGGTCCATGTACGTTTCGCAAGCGTATATGGATGGAGATGACAAGGGAGCGCAGCAGTCTTACCTTGGAGTGTAGACTGATGGTCCTGTATATCCAAATGGGCTTCAGCCTAGACAAGGCAGCAGTTGTTGTGCAATTGTCTGATACAATTGCTCCTAAATATTTGAAGATATGCTCTGTGTTGAGGGATTGGCCTTGGACTTTGATGTCCACGTTGATGGCATTGGTGTTGTTGGTCATCATTTTGGTCGTCTCTGCACTTATTTCCATTCCATAGGCTCTGGAGGTGGTGTCAAGCCTCTGTACCAGCTGTTCAAGTTCTTGTTCTTCTCCAGCCAATACATCAATGTCATTCGTAAAATGGAGGTTGGAGATTGCTCTACCCCCTATGCTGACTGTGCCTTCATGATCTGCAAGAGCATTTGACATTATGCGCTCCAGGAAGATGATGAAGAGTGTTGGAGAGAGTAGGCATCCTTGACGCACGCCGATTGTCGTTCTGAACCAGTTCCCGATGGCGCTGATGTGTAGAACTGCACTTGTAGCCTTGTCATACAGGCTTTTGATGACTTCAATAATGTTAGAGCTGATGTTGTACACTCTCATGGTTGCCCACAGAGCTGCATGCCAGGCTCGGTCAAACGCTTTCTTGTTGAGTATTATTTTCATGAGGACTTTGCTGGGATTGCTGATGAGGGTGATGGTGCGGTAATTTTCACACTCCTGAAGGTTACCCTTTTTGGGAAGAGTGGTGACAGCCAACTGTGTCCATGGTGTAGGCCACTCCCCACTCTGTCAGATGAAGCAATTCAGCAGGTATGTTGTTCACTCCAGCTGGCTTCCCTTTCTACAGCGATTTCACTGCTGCCTCAACTTCTTCTCGGAGAATTGGGAGGATTTCTTCTTCTTCTCTGTTCTCGGGACATGCTAGAACCGATGTGTTTCCGTTTGGTATGTGGTGGTAAAGGTCAGAGCAGTACTCTGTCCATCTGTCCAAGACCCCTACTTCTTCTTCTTTATGGCATATGCCAGACTTGCTTTGGATCGTGGAGACCTTGGGCTGTTTAACAATTGTCAGCTGCTTCACAGTCTGGTAGGCCTTCTTGCTGTTGTTCTTGTTCAGACTGTTCTCTATTTCCAGGCATTTATCTTCCATCCAGTTCCCCTTTGCTGTGCGCATGCCTTTTCGGATGTCATTGTTGATTTTTCGGTAGTCATCAGAGTGGGTTTTTTTTCATCATAAGGTGATGAAGAATACTAGTAGTTATTTGAATAATCAGTTGCTATAAAATTGCAATGACGGTAATGATCGTAACGGTGATACTGACGACGACGATGATGATGATAATTTTGATGATGGTGATGATGATGTTGATGATGACTGTTTAGGAATCAATAGAATAATCTAATTAAGTTGCCTGGATACGAAAGTTACTTCCCGCTCTTATTTAATATGCCTGGGCATCGCTAGGTTACAGAACCACGTGATTGACCACGTGACGAGGTCTTTGGCCTCCATCTTGTTTGTAGACCGGTTGGCGTCTGGAAATAAATCTAAGAATCCTGAAGTGCTGCGTTCCCGTGTTAAAGCATGGAGTGAGAGTTGGCACATCCATGCATGGTGTCAGAAGTGGGATATCAGACAGAAAGAAGTGAAATTCTTTGGTCACCTCATAAGCGGTGAGGGAGTGCGTCCAGATCCCGACAAAATGAAAGCGATCAAGGACATGCCGCCGCCAAGGTCGGTGGCGGAGCTGAGAACTGTGTGTGGTATGTTTAACTACATGAGCAAGTTCGTGCCAGGGATGGCGACAGTCATGAAGCCCATCAGCGATCTGCTGAAGAAAGACACAGTGTGGGGTTGGGGCTCAGCACAGCAGCAAGCGTTTGAGCAAATCAAAGAGAAGCTGTCACAGAGCCCAGCCTTGGGGTTTTACCGAGTAGACAGCAAGACAGTCGTGAGTGCCCACAGCAGCAGCTACGGCCTAGACGCAGCCTTACTGCAGTGGCGAGCGGGCAAGCTGGTGCCAATCGCCTACGCATCGCGGACATTGACAGATGCGGAAAGGCGTTATGCGCAAATTGAGAAAGAGTGCCTGGCAGCGACATGGGCTTGTGAGAAATTCGCAAAGTATCTCGTCGGACTGGACAGTTTTGAGTTGCAGACGGACCATAAGCCATTGGTTCCTCTCATCAAAAACAAAGGCGGACCAGGCGCCTATGCGCTGTCAGAGACTGTTAATCAGACTGATGAGATTCAGTGCACACCCCGTGCACGTGCCCGGTAAAGAGCTCGTCATTGCCGACGCATTGTCAAGGAGCCCAATGCCGCACGGGGCAGAAGATGAAGAAGAAGCCGACTGCATAACAGCATACGTCAGCGCTGTGCAGAGCGAACGGCCGATGACAACGGGTTGGATGGCAAAATTGAGAGCAGGAACAGTGCATGACCCAGAGCTGAAACAAGTTATGGACTATGTGTGCAACGGGTGGCCGACTATATGAGTGTCGCCGTGTCTGCAAGGCTACCAGCAAGCCCAAGGTGAGCTGTCCGTGGTTGACGGGTTGCTGGTACACGGCACGCGGGTGGTCGTACCCACAGCGCAGAGACAGGATATCCTGCACAAGCTGCATGAGACGCACCAGGGACTGCACAAGTGCCGAGAGCTGGCGCAGCAGTGTGTATGGTGGCCAGGCTTCGGTAAAGACCTGAAGAATTTCGTCGACGCGTGTCAGGAATGTCGCGCTAACAGGCCGGCGCAGCGGAACGAACCGCTGCGGGCAACGCCGCTACCAGAGCGGCCGTGGCAACAGCTGGGAGCCGATCTATGCTCTTACAAGGGACGAGAGCACCTAGTGCTAGTGGACTATTACTCGCGATGGCTGGAGGTGATACCACTACACACTACGACAGCTGGCGTCATCGTCAAGAAGCTGACCCAGATATTCGCCACGCACGGCGTACCCGATGTCCTAGTGACGGACAATGGCCCTCAATTTCAATGTGAGGAGTTCAGAAAGTTTGCGATGGAATTTGATTTCCTTCACAGAACAAGCAGTCCTTGTTTCCCTCAAGCTAACGGAGAGGCAGAAAGTGCCGTGAAAGTGGCAAAGAAGTTGCTGCAGCAGCAGTCTTTGGATGTGGCTCTAATGAACTACAGGTCTGCGCCACACTCCAGTACGAGAGTCAGCCCCGCAGTCGCCCTCATGGGGAGGCCACTGAAAACTAAAGTTCCCAGACTTCCCGTCACTCTTATTCCATGTCCCGTCCAAGATGCGGACATACGCAGAGCTGACAGTAAGGTGAAGGAAGCTTACACGCGCAACTACGACAGACAGCACGGAGTGAAGCCCCTACCGCAGCTGAAGCCAGGGGACGGCGTGCTGATAAAGACAGACGCGGAGAGCAGATGGACCAAACCCGGCACAGTGGTAGCCGCGGACCCGGACAACCGAACGTACCTCGTCAATTCGCCGGGGGGCATACTACGACGCAACCGAAAACACCTGCAGTCGTTGCCGTCGTCATCGCCGCAGCAGGATGTCGCGCAGAAGCAGACCGTCGCCCCACACGAAAACGTCGCATTCCGGCAGGCCGTCGCGCCGGAAGAGTCGCCGGCTGAGGCGAAGGGCGCCACAGAGACCGGAGGAAGCAGCGATGCAGCGCCGGAGCCCGCCAGCAGACGCGTCACGCGAGCGTCCAGCGGGTACATTGCGCCGCGACCTCTGCGTTTTCAAGAAATGACCAAAAGCAGAGCAAAGTGAGGCCTTAGTGCCTGGGTGTGTGTTGTGAGGATAGAGTGCCCACAAAGTGATCAAAAACAGAGCAATGTGAGGCCAAGCGCCAGTGTGTAATTCATATAGCAAAGTGCATCGACGACGAAGACGACGACGACGACGACGATGATGATGATGATGATGATGATGATGATGATGATGATGATGATGATGATACCAACAATAATTACAAAAACGACGATGATGACGTCGACGATGGTGCGGTAGTGGTGTGTATGATTGTGCCCGCAGACAGTGAGGCAGTGTTTCCTGAACTAGCTAAACAAGACCACCCGATTTTCACCGCAATCGAAGAGAGAGCGCCCGGGCATGACGTCAAACAATTCTACAACTCCTTCTAGGTCAAATTACGTCATTTTCGTTTTCCAATGACGTGGCGCTTGACAGCAGCGTCGAAAGCTGATTATGTCCAGATAGTAGCATGGGCTATTCTGACAGAAATTTGCCAGAAACCCAGACCTGCTGCCAAATGTTTGGTTTGTTTTGAACTGGATACCATGACGAGCAAGACGACTGACGTTTGAAAGATGTTACGGCTGTATTTGGTCAGCATGGTTTCAGTGTTTTATGTTCTGTCTCAAGACAACTCGCGGTAAGTCCACACACCATTGTCATTTCTAATGTTGATTGTCGGTGGTAGACTATCTAGAATTCAATTGCCCCACAGTTTGGGCCAACCAAGTTTAACTGAGCAGGCCACATCATAAGATTCAGAATACGATTCACAGTTATTGACATTGTGTTGTTGTTGCTGTTATTGTTGTTGTTGTTTTTTTGTTTTTTTTTCTTTGTGGTGTGATTGTTTGGTGTAACCTTTCCAGTCCACATGAATCTATACACCCGATACTGCTAGGCTTCAAATATAGTATCTTCCTAGCCCTCGTCTCTCATCCCTGCAACCCCTACTCCTACTCTTCCCCCCCCACTACCTACACCCCCCTTTCCAACTATCTTACTCTCACCTCCATTCCTATTTCCTTCCCCCTCGCCCCCTTTCCTACATCCTTTCATCACCTTCTCCCCTCCCCACCCCTCCCCACACTTGGCTCAGGTTTTCCTGGGGAACTTTGATTTAGAAGAAAATAGTTTAAGTATAGGCAAACCTCCCCCACTTTGGCTTGAGAATGTTCAAGATGTGGAAAACTGCAGCTCCATTAAAAGAAGAAGAAGAAGAAGAAGTTTTATTGACTTTTTAATTGGTTTAGGTCGTTAGTGCAATCCCACCTATCGTTTTCCCATCTCGTTTCCAGATTGGAAACTTGTAAAGTGCATGAAAATCATGGACCGTTAGTTCAATACCCAAAGGCAGTAAAAAGCAACACGACAAATGCGAGTAATACTCAACACTAGAGCTGGGTACCGTGGGAAAAAGTCGTACCGGTATTACCGCGGTATTTTTAGGTCGTATCGGTATTTCGTACCGGTATACCGCGATTTTAAGTGTTGCAATCAAATGGGATATGGCACTGACAGTAGTGACCGACGCAAAAGAATGATTGTCATACACTAGGTCTTGAAGAACTTTAAGAGTTCAGAAGGATTGGCGACTGGTACCATGCTCAAACACGTGGATGAGCTGCTGTTCTTATAAGTTCTTCTTCAAGAACAGTTGCCTATCCACATGTTCGGGCTTTAGGCTCGCTCTCTGGGCGGACAAGATGTCGCCCACTGTCGCGCTATGTGTTGTCGTCGAGATTTCCCAGTAAACCGGACCTTGGACACCCGCACCGGTATACCGTACCGTCGCGTTTCCGAACCCGAATACAGTTACGTATTGGTAAAACCGTCCAGCCCTACTCAACACGGGCCACCCACAGGCGCCTGTATCGAATGAGAGTGGATCCTATAATAGAATATTAGTAGTTCGACTATAGAGTCAGGTCGCATTCCGATACTGGTGCATGTGAGGCGACCTAAGGCTTTCCAGCTCCTTTTCCTCGACGTTTTAATATACTTTTGTTGTTGTTGTTGTTGTTGTTGTTGTTGTTGTTGTTGTTGTTGTTGTTGTTGTTGTATTTATTTAACTTCCAAAATGCCTACTCAGTCTCTGTAGGTTGTTTTGCCAGACCTCCCCACTTGGAGGTGCAGCTGACCACGACTACAGACGACCTGCCAACGCAGAGCAACGCGCTGCTGGACTCTCTGGACATCTACAGGTCCGTCATAAGCCTCTACCCTTCCAAGGCAGCTTTATCCAAATGCTGCCAGCGCACGTCCAGGACTCCTCACCTGGACCTTGCCTTCATGGTAGCCAACCAAATGCTCTCTCTGCTGCAGTATGCGGCCGGTAAGAGGAGGACAATCATGATGGAAGGCCTACTTTTAAAAGGCTGTGTATTTTTTACAGTTTAGTCGTGTAAAGGTATTGGAGTGGGCTGAGGTTACCGTGTAAAGTACCTCTGTCTCAGTATTTGTATTCTTCTCGTTCGGTAAGAACAATTCAATAACAAGGCTCTAACAAACTGCAAAAAGAACCACCTGTCATGACCTTTGTGGTAACCATTAAAATGCTTTCTTTGCTGCCGGTAAGAGGAAGGGTATAACAGTTTAGTTTGGGTTTTTTTGCCCTCAATGAGGTTAAACCGCCCTGAAGAAATGTAGATAAAAACTTCTAATAAAATCTTCCCTCGGGCAATGAGTTTAAGTATAATATGTTTCTTTGGAAAATGTAAAATTTGCAGACATCCTGTTGGTAAAAATCAAGTCGAGCATGCATAGTTGATATTACCATTGTCGAAAAATGAAAGAAGAAATATAATTTATTGTTAAAGGAACCGTTAACTCGGTACGATATATTGTTGTCGCCGTTCAAGGCGCATGACAGTAAAATTTATACGACGCTTCCGCATGATGTAAGGGAAACAACCGTGTAACTATTATATGACTGCCCAGAAAATCATTGCTTCCCTTGTTGGAGTATGAACTCGTTTGCTACAACGCTTTCCCATGATGTTGTTCTATGAACATACTCACCTGAGTCTTTACTCTTTCATTTCTATTTCAGAATCCATAGATGCTCTGTTTACTGAGGACATACCAGTTCCTCATTACATTTCGCAGACCCGATTTTGTAAGTACCAGCCTTATCCATAGCTTAGAATGAGTGTTTTAAAGCAAGGACATTTATGTGACAACATGCCAGACATAGTCAGATTAAGGCTGTGAATGGGATACTTAAACACGATTATAAACCTGAACAGATTACAGGCCATGAAATACTTTTCTTTCTTTTCTTTTTTTTTTTAATTTGAAATCAAGTCGTTTTAAAATGTATTCAATGTTGTATACTTTTAGCCTATGTGGGCGCGATTTTTTCAGCTCTTAGTCACGGGAATTTTCCGACTCTTCCTCCTCCACCTCCTCCACCCTCATCGTCTTACCATTCCTCTTCACCCCCATCATCAGCGTGGGCTCCCCAGCCCCCTCCCTTCAGCGCTCGTGAGCCAAAAGTCTACATCAAACACGTGTTCCACCACTATCCGTCTTCGGCGCGCAGAAGAAGGACAGGTATATTCCTTTTGCCTTGAAGGACTTTAACTCAATCTCAACGTTTATGTCCAATATCTAGTTTCTCGATCGCTGCCATTTCCAAGTCCTAACCTAACTGTACTTGAACCCAAACATTCTTCTATGTCTGAAGATCAGAATGTATCGAGTTCTTAATTTAATTGTATATATTATATTATTTGAATTTCATCCTTCTCATTTAGAGCTTTTCCAGATCAAAAGCTGCTCAAGATGCTGGCCGATACAGAATCTGCAGAACTAACTCAATCCGCCCGAGGTGCCAACATGCCGCCTTAGGCGCATGGACTGAGGACCAGACGACCGAGTACAACCTGGGCGACCGGTGATGATGGGGGAGGGGTGGGAGAGAGAGAGAAGAAGGGTGGGAGCGGGGTGAAGGGAGAGGAGGAGGGACCTAGTGCTTGCTGAATGTATTAACATAGCTGGAAGTCACCCGTCTAGACACGGATCATAGAGTCAGGATCTAAACTCCGTGTGATGGAATGCGCTCGTGCACAAACTAGACCTTGGCTTATACTCTCGTCCCAAGGAGTAGGGGACGCTGGACTGTGCGTCAGGGTAATTTTAATGTATCGTGTCTTATGTTGTAAGGTTCCCTAGATAGCATCAGGGTGGATGAATCCCACACAATATAATTATTCCTGATTTGTTATGGAAGATTGTTTAGACGTTTTCAGTTGACGAAAGTTGTGCCCTTGCTCTAGTACTTCACGGTTTTGTCATATTAAGATGGTATGCCTTAGGCACCTTCCAATGCAATACGTTGTTAGAGACCTGATAGTAGTTGTTGACTAGACAACGTTCAGCGTACGGTAAAATGTGTGACGCAGGCATTGGTAAAGGTACTGCAACATCTTACTCAAAATGCTCACGCGTGCTCACCATGCATTCAAATTAACCTTTTTAACATGTTACACATTTTAACCCAACCGTGTTTGACTAGCAACCAATAGTTTGGAACCTATGTGATTGGTGCAGTGTAAGCTTCGTAACAAGCTTGAAGCGTTTCATGTTTAGAGAAATGAAGAACAATGCCCATCCCTACCCCATCCACCCCTCCTACCCATCCATCCCCGACATACCTCTACATCCCACGTCTCCACATTCCTCCAACTCACAGAACCCCTCACCCACCTCCGTCTTCACAAAACCAAATCCCAATAAATGACACATTTTAAACAAAATTACACTGTTTGGTACCTCGGCAGGTCGGGCCAAGGCCTCAGTGCGACGTCGAACAGAGAGGCGAGCAGAACAAGCACCTTACGAAGACAGTGGGCAGGAAGGATTCCAGACAAGAGAGACTGTACACGAATATCAAGATCAGGAAAGAAATGAGAGGGCACGGACAGAGAATGAAAGAGGAGGTACATGGACGGAAGCAGGTACAGAAAGACCAGGTGTACGGGCAGAGGCACAGAAAGAAAGGCACGGTGTTTGGGAAGAGAAAGCGAAAGAAAGGCACGATACGAGCGATGGAGTGAGCGGGACGCAAGATCAAGTAGTTCCGGAAAGGGATGATGACTACACATTCGCCGAGCCAAGTCAATCTGCGGACCCGACTTGCGATGCGGTGTCATTGCTCGACAAATTCTTTGCATGGCGGCTGTCGCAGAAAAAGAACGAAAAGCAGACGTGTCCAGAACAGAGAGAACCAGTCCGCCTTAACGAGGAGAAACGCCAAGGAGTGGAGGAACTGCGACGCAGTCTTCAGGAAGAGATGGCGGTAAAGCGCCAGGAAATGGAAGCGGAGCAGAGGCGCAAAGAGGAAGAAAGACGTGAGAAGGAAGGAAGAGAAGGAAAGAGGCGCCGTGAAAAAGGTGACGAGAGGCGTCGGTGGGAAGAAGACAGAAAGAGGCTACAGGAAGAGGAGAAGCGTCAGCAGGAAGAAGAGGAAAAAGAAGAGAGACGTTATCAGGATGATAAGAGGCGCCGAGAAAGAGAACGACAGCGTCAGCGAGAAGAAAGAAGGCGACTGCACGAACTGAAGAAGCGTCAGCTCGAGGAAGCACTGAAGCAAGAACGGCTGAAAGACAAACGAAAGAAAGAAGAACAAAAACGAAAGGAAGAAGAACGAATGCGAAAGGAAGAAGAACGAAAGCGAAAGGAAGAAGAACTAAGACGTCAAGAGGAAGAGCAAGAGAGGACTGTTCACCACAAGTTAGAAGAACTCAAGAAATACGCACTGAAACAAGAATGGCAACCCAAAATTGGACAAGAAGATGATCAAAGACGTCAGAGACATGAACAAGAAAAGGCTGATAAAAGCGAGAAGGTAGCTGAACAACAAAGTCATCTGAAACAAGAACATACAAGGATTCACGTCGTGGAGAGAGCGGAAAGTCAGCACAGGCGCGGCGACCTCAGTGAAAAGCGTGCATTCGGACCTTACGTAGATCCGAGCCAACTGCGACGCGATTCGACGCGCCCCAGGCCACGCGGTTGGCGAAATAAAGGGGAAGGAGGTGTGTCCGAGCTGTCTCTGCTAATTGGTAACAAGATTTTCTTCTTCTGGATACCAGCCGCAGGAACAGTTGTTGCGCTAGTGGTCGCCATCATCTACAACATCATCAACGCGCACAACGAAGGCGGCCGAACCGGATCAGGTTGGAATTATTCATCCTCCTCCTCCTCATCGTCATCATAATCATTATTATTATCATCCCCATCATTATCATTCATCATCATCATCATCGTCATCATCATGTAATTTATAATTCGCGCTTTCAGCATCAAAATGTAAAAAAAGCTCACGGTTCAGAGAGAATGGAAATAAGTTTGAGTTATGAAAAGCAGAAAAACATTTAACATAAACATAGCAAGCTCAAAATAGGAAATGTTTCCATGTAAAATAGATTTTAGTTAGGTTAGAGATGTGTATTATTTGCTAAACTCTTGCTTGGAGGAATAACAATTCAGAGCAAACTTGGCGCCTATGCATGTGACGCACCTCCCTTGGGTGATCTTGTTGACGCGTCTTCCTTAGGTTATCATCTACTAGATAACCAAAGGGAGACGCGTCACTGGCATAGGCGCTCGTGTGTCCAGATACAAGCGCCTGTGCTCCAACCACTACCATGTCATTCAGTTACCATTTCTTTCTGGCATTCCAGGAAGCGTAGGTCACACCATCAGACCTCTTTCTCAGCACAGCGTGCATAGCTGGTAGCGTTAGAAATTAGTGGAGTCCAGGTTTTAAAAAAAAAAAAAGTAAAATAAAATGTTCTATAATAATAATAATAATAATAATAATAATAATAATAATAATAATAATAATAATGATATTTATATAGCGCTTTTTCCCAATGAACAATATCAGTTCAAAGCGCAGTACTCACGCATTCATTCTAAACATCCCGCTTCATACAAAATAAAATCAGACACTTGCTAACGAATAAGAGATGAGGGAGGAGGGGAGAGCTAAGGATGAGTGATGGGGTGGGTGATGACGGTGGTCTGAATCAAAACAAAACAAAACAAATGGAGGAATGACGACGATGATGATGGGAGGCAAGATCAGAAACATTTAAGGAAGAGATGAGTTTTCAAGTTGGATTTGAAAGTAGCTATGTTTGGAGAGCTGCGAAGAGAGAGGGGAAGAGAGTTCCAAGTTGAAGGGCCAAGCACTGAGAAAGATCGACGGCCATCAGAGGAGAGTTTGTAGCGGAGTATGTGAAGCATAAGGGTGTCAGAGGAAGAACGAAGATTTCTAGAAGGCTTATAGAATTGAATGTTCTGGGTGAGGGAGGAAGGGGCTAAGCCATTTAACGCACTTGTAACAGAAAATAGCGATTTTGTAGATAATTCTATGAGACACTGGAAGCCAGTGGAGTGAATGTAGAAGGGGTGTAATATGATCAGATATTTTCTTTTTGAGAATCAGACGTGCAGCTGAGTTCTGAATACGTTGGAGCAGATAAATAGAAGTAGAAAGGAAGTCCAGCCAGGAGAGAGTTACAGTAGTCTAAGCGTGACAAAACAAGAGAGGAAATGAGTTTGACAGTAGCGTCAGTAGTGGTCAGATGTTTGCGGACAAGATCTATAAGATTCAGACCGACAATACTTAACAAACGGAATGTTTACACTGAAGATTTGATACTAATATGAATTAAGCCTCACAGAATTATAGAACCTTATAAACAAACCCACGGACGATGTGGGAAAATGTCCATCCAACGATGGTGGAAGTGGGCTAATCTGGCTCCGACAGGAAACGAACTACTACTGGGCTGGCATGGACTTGGATGCGGAAGGGGCGGTGGCAGAGGGCTTAACCGGCTGGCGCCTGTTGAAAGGTCGTGGGCTTCTATAGTCTTTGCCTCCTCGACCTCTACCAGAATGTCGAAAGGAAGCAGACCTGTATGCATTCCTCCCAGTGTTCGCTGGTTTGGGCGGACGAAAACGATAGATTAGCCAAACCCTTAATGGCCGTAGCTGGGTCGCGATTCCTATCATCCATGGCCCAGTACACTTCTGGGCCAAAAAAATGATAAGGGTCCAAGGAAGAGTGGAGAGGCTTCTTGCAAAAGGTATAATCGCTTTAAAAGTCTTGCTGAGACTTGAGGGCAAAGTCTCGACGTAAGAACGTCACATTTTTGAGTGAGCGGGAGGCCAAGCTGAGAAGATCTCTACAAACTACTCTACATGTGTACCTGGCCGCAAAGACATGTTGAATTCATCTTGTTCTGAAGAGGTGCTCTCCTGAAAACGTTGATTGGGCTTCACACAACAGATGAGTGAAGATGGCTATATTGACAATTGGACATCGTCCTTTTATTTTCCCAAAAAAATATTACATGGCTATATTGAAAGTGTGAGAAGCTGCCAAATCTAAGGCTCGAGGAGCAGACTGCGACACTTTTAACTTTCTGCCTGAGGGTGGATTAGGTAAGGGTACAAAGGCTTGGTAGTAGCGGCAGCCCATAACGGGAAATCCGGCGTGTGAGCTTTAGAAGCGAACTGTATCGACGACAAGGGGAATACGGAAGCATCAGAGGTCGTTTCAATTAGCAACCGACATGGAAAACAGGCTATGTAGCGTCTCGGCTAACATGTGTACAGGGGCGACAAGCAGCGCGAGAAAGTTCCAGCCCCGGGACAGGGATCATTATCTTGGACGAGACCGTAGAAGGACGCCGGGGATGTACGTGAACGTCGAAATAAAATTCCACCCACCTTTCAGACTGTTAAAAGGGTCCATTCTATTCTCATCACTAACTTTCGAGTCACCAGTCTGAGAGTATTCATCCTACCGGCTAGATGGCCACACTTGACGGGACAAGTACAATGCAGTGTTGTCCCTAATTCGAGCACTCCAAAAGCCTGGGCAGAGGGAGCGCCGACGATGAGAGGAGAAGGAAGGAAACGGTTCTTCATGAGAGATGACCGACTTTCAACATGGCGCCGCTGCGAATCTTGTGGTGAACGAGAAGAACGTGACTTCTTTCCGTGAGGTCTACGACTCTTCGGAGTACTGCGAGCACGGGGGTAGTCTACTATTGCCAAAATGCGATAACGAAAGTCGTCTGCTATCTCGGCGAAAGGGTTTCTCCGGAGAGGGAGAGGAAGACCCACGCCTGTCTGCGGGCGTAAATGGTCCAGGTGTAGGCGAAAACGGCCTAGGAGGCGATGTAAATTCCGACTCCATAGAACTGCGAAAGCTTCTGATAAGCGTGCAACTCCTCTAAAGCTAAGAAATTGACTGCTAGTACTGGTCACGAGCATATAGTACACATCTCTAACCGATATAAAATGAACATAGGTACCAACATAAGGGTCCATTAATGGATTCATTCATGTGCTTAGGTATGTGTCGGTTCATTGTACATCCATTCTATTATGTGGTGATGTTCGTGATTTCATAACTGTTATCGACAGCTGAACGTACACGTAAAACTTTGTTTACGATTTATGTTCGCATGATGTGCGGCTGAACGGCAAATTTATGTGAAACTAAGGCACCTTATTATACTTTTCTGGTACCCGTATCGTAACAGTCGAAACATCCTTTCTTTTATTTTTTTTTTATTTTTATTTTTTTTTGGGGGGGGGGGCGTGGGGGTGTTGCAGGAGACTCTGAAGAAGAGCAAGAAGGCGTGGAAAACCTGTTCAAACTCCTGAAGCGCAATCTGATAATGAAGAGACGCCAGAATGTCGCCCAGGTAGCCGTCCAACCAGCCGTCAGTGTCAACTTCTCCCCGATCCATGGCGGACACGCTTTCAGGAAGTACAGAAGCCCAGGCCCACGACCTACTGACGTGGCGGCCATCCGCCCTGCTTCTGACTCTCCCATCGCAGCTGACGTATTGACCTTTGTGTGCCACCGGGCATCACGCGGCCAGCAGAAAGAGAGCAGTAGTGATCCTCTCGCCCAGTCTCGCATGCGCATAGAGAGTGGCCATTTTGGAACCTCGGGTTACAGCTACACGTACAGACGTGAAGCGTCTACTCAGAAAGGCGAGGAGGCGTTCTACGAGTCGCAGGAGGGACTGTGCAGGGCTTGTGAAGAGGCCGGGGACGCCTGTGAAGAAGCGAGCCACGTGTCGCACGAGGAAGTCAACATGACGTGCAACCGCCAAGATGACACGTCGACGGAGAAAGCTAAGCAGTACAACCCCGCGTCCTGCAGTTGGCAGGGCAACGTTTCGGGCCACAACGTGGAGAGCTACGATCAGACGCAAGAGGAGGCCTACACCAGCTTCAGGGAGTTCAACAACTCTTCTCCCATGGCGCCAGCACCCATGTCGTGCGCCCAGTGCCACTCTGATATCTGTCGCTGCAGCAGCAAGCCCCGCAGGACGGCGTCGTTCATCAAAAGGATCCGGGCCCTGCAGCGCGAGATGAAGAGGCGGCGAGAGCGACAGGCCAACCTGTGCTACGACGCTCGCACCCACCTCTCCAGCAGCAGCGGTTCGTGCAGTTGTAGCGGCAGTCACCGCTGCGTCACCGGCAACACTAACGAGCGCTCGCAAGCGGCGTCGACCAACATCGACCGCGAACTCAAAAACCTGCTCAGCGTCGCCCCTCCCGTAAGCCGCGACTACTGCGACAGGACGTGCGGCGAGAACATCTACAGCAGGCGATACAAGTATAAGAAAAGGAGGCGACGGAAATGGTCAGGGTCGTGCAGATCGCCCGCCACCTGCCGCAGCAACCGCTGTGCCAAACAAAGGTGTCCCATCTGCCTGCTGACGGAATGCTGCTGCCCCAAGCCCTTCTGTAATACCTGCGTGAGCTTCGACTGTCGTTGCCGCAAAGCGCGGTGCAACAAGTGTCTCCAGTGGGAGTGCCGGTGTGTCAAACCCGTGTGCGGCACGTGCCGGCAGCGCGAGTGTCAGTGCGCTAAGCGCGTGACGTGGGAGGTTGCCACAGAGAGAACGATCATGCCCGACACCATCATGGAGGTCACCACCACTACCTCCTCCATTTCCCCCAGCCGTGACCAACTGCAGGCCGCTGTGGACCACGCCAAACAGGTCAGTTGCTTATATCTTGACAGCGTACAGTACATGCGTGTGACAACGTCGACGACGACGGTGGCGGTGTCGACAACGACGATGATGATGGTGACGATGATGATGGTGACGATGATGATGGCGACGACGATGAAGATGATGACGGCCGGGTTTGATGACAATTGATTTGAAATACGTACTTAGTGCACAACCACCACCACCACCACAACCATCATCATCATCATCATCATCATCGTCATCATCATCATCATCATCAATCAGGGGTGCTTGAGTTCAATTCTTGTTTGGGTCAGCACTCTTGAGAAACTCTTGTGCTGGAAAAGAAAGCTATTTCATAGCAACTTGCCTGGCGTCAGGGTTTCTGTGCCAAATAATACATTCTTCTGGGACAGAAAGCGTGGCAAGACTCGGATGAGTACAGCGAAGCCCACAGCCTGAGGAGGCAGAACTCCGCTGGGTCTCAGCAAAGCAAGGGCAGTCTGCGTGAAGAACTGACCGGCCCCTGGGTCACTACCTCCCTTTCTTTCGTCGTCTACGACCTCGACCTCATCGATGACATTCCTGAGGAGGTGGGCGATTTACAGAGGCGCCTTAAGCAAGAAGAATGGATTTCCGATAGCAGAGGGGTAGTGGGGGAAAAAAAAGTGTATCCTCGATAGCATGGGAGTATCAGTAGTATTTAGCTCTATATTATGGTACATAATACTGCTACCGCTATGCTATGGAGGATCCACTAATTCTTTCCGCTACTCCTATGCTATCGAGCATCCGCTCTTCTTGGTTAAAGCGCATGCTGTGATTATTAGTGTTTATTTTTGTTGATGGTGGTGCTGATGGTTCGTTGCTGTTGTTCGTAGTAGTGGTGGGAGTGGTGATGTTTGATTTTGGCTTTTCGATAATATTCGTCATCACGTGGGCGAATTTCGCTTTGCATTCTCAGGAATGACGGCCGCCGTCACCCAAGACAAGGGGAATAGTACCCAACAATCCAATTTAATTCTAATCTTGCCCTATTCACAGGGTGCAGTACTTGAAGGGTGTGTTTGTGTTCCTGGCACTCGCTCATCATTTTAGGACATGGCTGTCTATTCGTGTGCGCAGATTGTTGTGTGGTTGTTGTTGTTGTTACAATTGAGCTAGCTTGCAATATATGGTAACACGAATCGTTTAGTTTGTTAAAGCTTTTCCTGACGATGGTTGGTCGTTAGGTTTGCGAGAAGATGGTAGACAACGTCTCTAGCAGCCAATGTGCATTAGCGGTTCTTTCCCTTTAAGCTTTGACGGTGTCTCGCGATCTGTGTAGCAATTGGTAGCAATTTCTTCTTCTTTTTCTTGTTCTTCTTGTTCTTGTTCTTCTTGTTCTTGTTCTTGTTCTTGTTCTTGTTCTTCTTCTTCTTCTTCTTCTTCTTCTTCTTCTTCTTCTTCTTCTTCTTCTTCTTCTTCTTCTACCTTCTTCTTCTTCGCTTTCCTTTTCCACAAGGTACACACGTCAGTCCTTCCGCCAGGTCTTAAACTTCCGTGGTCGCCATCAGCAGCATAAATAGCTAACGGTCTTGCGAAAGGTGTTCTTTCTATCACATCTTGTTATTTTTGTGGCAGTGCTATTACATTTCAGAGCACCCCTCGGCTGACTTGGAAACCGCATTACAAAACACAACCCAAACCACACCACACCACACCCCATAAAACATTGTCCCAGCCCTAGCGCCCAGTAACGTGATTGTTTCCTTTTATTGCTACAAGTATTGTCTCGTATTTCTTGCTTCTTTGCTCTGTTTTCCAGTAGCGAGTTGCTTTGAAGCGGGTACACGCGAAAATAGGCGAAGAGTTCCGTTGCACAAGGCTAAAACTAACAGTCCGCCACGTGACTTTTGGCGAGTTGGGAAAAATAAAGACACTTTTCTGCGAGTCCATCATGGCCGCCAACATTGTAGACTTATCCTCCTTTCGATTTTAGCCTAGGATCTGTCATTGCACTGGCGCAGAACGTCCTATTTTTTCCCAATGGTAAGTAATGGCGCACTTCTGCAATTATCCTTTCCCGCTTCCTCCACCTCCTCTTCCTCCTCCTCCTCCTTCTACTACTTCTCCCATTCGCCCACCTCGTCTAATCACTCTTTCTCAGTGTCACTCTTTTTTTTCTGTCTCGCCCTCCCTCCTTCCTTCTCTCTTTCCTTCTTTCTTCTTCTTCTTCTGTTTTTTTTTTCTTCTCCCATCCTCCCACCTCTCTCTCTCTCTCTCTCTCTCTCTCTCTCTCTCTCTCTCTCTCTCTCTCTCTCTCTCTCTCTCTCTCTCTCTCCCTCTCACTCTCTCTCTGCGTGTCTCTCTCTCTTTGTCTGGCTCTCTCTTTCCCTCTCTCTCTCTCTCTCTCTCTCTCTCTCTCTCTCTCTCTCTCTCTCTCTCTCTCCCTCCCTCTTCGTGTCTGTCTCTCTCTTTGTCTGTCTCTCTCTTTCTCTTTCTCTCTGTCTCTCTCTGTCTCTCTCTGACCCCCGTTGGGGTGCCGGGGGTTTCAGTATAAATAGTATCCCCACTTTCTGGAAATTTAGTGCTTTAAATTCCCACTGTCAGTCTTTCTCATTTGCTCTTTCTCAGTCCTGCTCTGTTCTGTCAATCTGCTATACTATCTTCTTCTTCGCTAAACCAGTCACCTACCTTTTTTCTTGAAAACTCTTCCAGGACAAGATAAGACTCCTTATTTGTGTGTGAGGTCTGTTGGATCAGCTTGGGAATATTGGACACTTTCTGCCAGGTGGCACTAGGGCTTCCTATGATGTTATTATTTAGCAATGTGGGCATTTTATATGTATGTGTTTTGTTGATAATTTATAATGATGTTTGTATTCTATTTTGTTTTTTTGTAAACGGGGGTTCGATAAATTAGAGTACAGCCTCAGCGTCCCCTGCGTGGGATGTCTTTATTGTAAAGTGACTGGCTGGTGGAGAGCTTTCCGTTTCATCACTAGGGTTGTTTCAGCAGATCTTTTATGCGGATCAAGGGTTGTACCGGTTCTGATTTGGCTCGGAAGAGTCCGCTGGACCTAAAGCAATAATAATGTAATGTAATGTCTCTCTCTGTCTCTGTCTCTCTGTCTCTGTCTCTGTCTGTCTGTCTGTCTGTCTGTCTGTCTGTCTCTCTCTCTCTCTCTCTCTCTCTCTCTCTCTCTCTCTCTCTCTCTCTCTCTCTCTCTCTCTCTCTTTCTCTCTCCCTCCACCATTCTGTATGGAATAATCGAATCGCAATTTTTTCCGGCCAGTAATGGACCACTTGTCTTTGGAAAGTTTTCAATGTTCCCTCCCTCCCCCCCCCCTCATTCCTTCCCTTTTACAGCTACGTTATTCTTCATTCTCCGTCGCTTCCGACGATTCAGCTGAGTGTTGCTGTCTGTGTGTGGGTGTATGCGGGTGGTGAGGGGGCGAGGGGGGAGGGGAGGGCAATGTTGCTATAAAATGCTTTTAACGCTGCCCAAACATGCGGCAACGTTCTGGCGTTGAAACCCTCTGAATGGATTCATTGCACATTGAAGTTTAACGTCTGCGTCCATCATTGCCCATATGGAAGACGGGGATAACCATCCCAGAGAAGATATGGTAAGGATCTTAATCAACACTGAACCACCAAAGCAATCAAACTGCGAAGATGGACAGTGAAAAATGGTCATTTTCATCGTGCCACCACGGGATTCGAACCTTGGGCACCGTTGTGCCAGAAGAACGCTTTACCACGGAGCTACGGCAATGGGACTGGTCCATCGATTAACGTGGAAAGCAGTAGGAACGACCAGCGATGAGTGAAGATGGAGGGCAACAACGAAACACGAGTTTGTCATAACTTGCCATCTAGTAATGTTGGAAACATTAGGTGTTTTATTTTCGGACTTTCATGATAAAGCGCATCATAGTATAAGCTTTAACGAAACAACGCGTTGCATAACATGGCAAAAGGGTACATGCTAAAAAGACTTTGCCCATCGAGATAAGATAGTTTCGTAAGACTTTGATCAACTTAGTTCAGGAAAGATACTTGGAAAGACTAAGTTAATAACTAATGAAGCAGTGACCAATGGTAACTGGGCATAGTCGATTAATACAATTAATTACAAATATTAAAACTCCAAGTCAGTGGATTCCAACTGCTTCATCTCTTCTTCTTCTGCTTCATGCACAGTTCTAGATCACCTATTCTTGTTCATGCAGTTCTCGTGTCTGAGAATTTGTTGTGGATAAAGTAATAGAAACGTACATGCTAATAGGAATTTACAAACTACAAAATATGTTTTATTCTTATGTATATACATGTGTGTTTTCCTCTCCTACTAATGTGTATGTATAGATAGATATAGATATATATATATATATATATATATATATATATATATATATATATATATATATATATATATATATATATATTTATATATATATATATATATATATATATATATATATATATATATATATATATATATATATATATATATATATATATATATATATATATATATATATATATATATATATATATATATGGGTGTATATAATTAGAACTACGCGTTCACTATTTATTTCCAAGGAGGTCAAGAACCAGTATGGAAAATGCCCCCTCATAGACGATAAATCTCAATATAAATGTAATAACTAATGGTATTTTTTTTAATATTTAGAAAATAATTTTTGTTATTTTGTACTTGAGCGTGTTTTGTTAAACTGTGATGAGGTTGAAGTGTCCGAGTGCGAACATGCTTCCATGCCGTGCTCACGGGTGTGAATGTCTGTGGGTTGTGTGCATGTGATATAGGGTAATGACTGACTCACTTTTAAGTTTTATGTCCCTTTGTAATTTTAAAATTTTTAAAATTATGTTTTTGTTTAAATTTTTTTAAATTTTCTTTTTAGGTAAACAAAATGCTACCTGTGTGTATTTTGGTGTATTGTATGTGTTGTATAAGGTTTAATGCTCTTTAACCCCGTTGTACATATATCCATCCCCCCAGCCATCCCCAGCGACATCAAAGTCTTTTAGTCCTCTTTGATTTCAATGTTTTATGGACTTTAATAAAGATATACTACCACTACTCTCCTACTAAACCACCACCGTAAATCGCCCCTTAACATAACGAGCCTAGAGTTTAGTTTAGTTAGTCATTGTTTATAGGGTCCAGCGGACGGCAGAGAGCCGAAACAGGACCACAAATTGGTTGGAAGAGGGCTCGCTCCCGATCCGTACAAAAGATCTGCCGAAACAACCCTAAAGGCACGGAGGTAACTCTGAAGGCACTCCACCAGCCGTCGCTTTATACTAAAGGCATCCCACGCACAGGACGCCGAGGCTGTACTCTAATTCATCGAACCACCGTTTACAAAAACAAAACTAAACATAAACATCGTTATAAAATATATTAACAAAACACATACGTATAAAATGCTAAATAAATAATAATACCATAGAAAGCCCCAGTGACCATTTGGGAGAAAGCGTCCAATATTTCCAAGCTGACCCAACAGACCCTATACACAAATCAGGAGTTTGGGGAGAATTTTCAAGAAAAAAGGTAGGTGACTGGTCTAGCGAAGAAGATAGTAGATTGATAGAACAGATTAGGAACGAGAAAGAACAAATGAGAATGACAGAAGCAGCGGGAATTTAAAGCACTACTTTTCCACAATGTGGGGATACTATTTTTACAGACACACCCGGCATCCCCAAACGAGGTGGGGGAAGAGGGGGGTGGGGGGAGTGGGGTAGAGTGCTGTTTAAACTCCTTTATAAAATGTTTTTCTGTGCGCGTGTTTTCTCGCCATTAATCACTGTAACTCAGTTCTGGGTTACATTTTCTTACACATTTCATTTGGATAATTATGGCGTTCCTTGTTAATCACTATAACGTAGACCTTCGTCCAACTGTACATAACAAACCTATACATATCTGGGCCTATCAGTGTCTAGGGCGTCAAATGAAGCGCCCAAGGCATCGAGCGGGCGTCTCGGGCGGCTGGAGTTAGATTCTGTATCGGCCAGCGCCTTGAGCAGACCTTGAACTGAAAGAGCGCTATATAAGAACGAGAAATAAATAGTTTTAACAGTCTATAACCTGTATTGCTGCATTCATATTAATTTTAATTTCTAGATTTGTTTTTTTCTCAATTCCAGGCTAGTCCTCAGTTCAGTTGATTCCAAATGCGTTAAAATGTTATTCTAAATTTTGCTTGAAACGAATCTAACTAGCTCACAATGGTGTGAAATTGTATTCTAAATTTTATTTGAAACGAATCTTAGAATTGTGTTTTAATTCTTCAATGCATTTTATTTCCAGATGTTTTACTGAAATGAATTTAATAGGGTAATATTATTTTAGAAATCTTATTTGAACCGAACTTACGAGCCCAGAATTGTTCACAAATACATTTTATTTCCGGATGTTTTTTTTTTCCATAACATGAATCAGTATGACCCGGTCTTTGGTTCAAAACCGCCCTTTCCATGTTATCGATCTTCGGATTAGCGAGGTTCTGGAACCCGCTCTGCAAGCCACTAAGCCCCCAAATTGCTTTGTTCGTCTACTCTCTGTCCCTCTTCAGCGAGGCTTGAGCTTTGGGTGGAGAGTGGGGGGAATGTGTGTGGGTGTTTGTGTGTGTGTGTGGGCATGTTTACTAGAGGGTGGAACCGGTACGATTTCTCAAACCGGTTTTTAACCGGTTTTTCCAATAGAAAACCGCGGTTTAAAACCGGTTAAACGGCTAGAAGTTACAACTGGTTACCCCGGGTAAAGGCGCATAGTAAGCAAGGGAAATAACCTCTGTATTGAATTTTTTGGGGGGGAATTTATGTCGCTAGCTACTTAACTCAGAGGCTATTTCCCTCCTCCACTGTGGGTAGATTTGGGAGTTTGCTTTTCAATTTTGAGTTTGTGAAACCGTTGGTGGAATCTGGAGTTAGCTGGATATACCTGCTTCTTTTTGAGCGCTTCACTGATTGTCATTTGTTTTGTGTCGCCTTTACTTGTACTGGCACCTCCTTCAGTCACAGTGCTCACGTCAGCGTCAGCGCTGCTGGTACACGGACTAGATCTAGCATGTAGGACTTGTGGGTTAGATCTATTGGGTGCAGGGCCCGCAGGCTTGGCTGGCTTCAGCAGCAGCAAAGGGTGGTGTCGGCGAATGTGTGCATTCAGATTTGAAGTGCCACCGCCAAGTTTAATACTTGCCTTACACTCTTTACAGTAACCGGTATTATGGTCAACCTTTCCTGCTTCTGTCTCTCGCAGGAGAAAGAATCTTCAAATGTCAGCTTTCCTACGCGTGTTCGCTACGAATTTCTCTGTTTCTGCCATTTTGCTAGTGCTTTACGGGACGAGTGATGTCCCTTAGAAAAACCGCGGTTTTCCGGTTTTTTAAGGTCAAACCGGTTTACCGAACCGTGAGAAAGTCGAACCGATTTTAACCGGAAAACCGGTAAAACCGAACACCCCTAATGTTTACACGGTGTTATCTGGACAAATCAGTGAACATTTACATAACTTGTTTTGACAGACCTACTTGTTTTGACGTCAGAGCAATGATCCGTTAGGGTTAGGGCTGGGGTAGGGTTAGTGTTCGAAAACTTAAAAGTACTTTAAAAAGGGGGCGAAATGTGACCCATTGTCAGCACAACGTATGTGGCGTTTCAGGAATGTCATGATAATACTGTGTACCCTCGGCTCTGTGTGTGTGTATGTGTGTGGGAGTGTTAATCTTGTGGTACGATAGCTCTGATGATGAAAGCTTTGATGATAATTATTATTATTGTGTTAACATATACTATGCATCTATTATTTCGTTTGTATAGCATACAGTATTATTTATCCTTATTAAGCCATGCTTATCTAGTTATATTCATGTCAGAACATATGTGTTCGTGTGAAGAGGACAGAGGAAGAGAGAGAGAGAGAGACAGACAGAGACAGAGACAGAGACAGAGAGACAGAGAGAGAGAGAGATTCATTCATTCATTCATTGACATAAAAGCAATTGACTTGTAATTGCTACAGAACTGTCCATACAGTTCAGTTAATCATCCATTTGTTTATATTTCATACTCAAGCATTAAAATAAAGTTTACTGCGTATTCGTTATGCCAGTGTGAATGTTGTGTGTTTTGGGTGCGTAGTTGTGAGTTCATTTTCTTCATGCGCCTGTTGGTTTCAGTGTTAAATCTCAATCAGAAGACGAAGCTTTGTATAATAATGGTTTGTCGAACATTCTGAATAAATTGTCAAAATGTGTTCCTTCCCGTAGAATGTAATTCAGCACAGACAGTAATAAACCATAGTCTGCTGTGTAGACAGATTAACCCCTGCCCTTATGTTACTTTTCAATGGTTCGTGTATCTTGGTGTTGTTGCCGCCATCAATATCATCATCATCATCATCATCATCATCATCATCATCATCATCATCTTCTTCTTCTTCTTCATCTTCTTCTTCTTCTTCTTCTTCTTCTTCTTCTTCTTCTTCTTCTTTTCCAACACAAGGCTGCTGCTGTGGCGACAGATGAACCCCCCCCCCCCCCCCTAATCTTGGAGTTCAAAAGCTCGGCTTACATCTTGTCTGCTCCCGCACACTTCTACCTCCTGTTGTTGTGTTGTTGAAGTTGTTATTGTCGTTGATCCTTCTTCTTCTTCTTCTTCTTCTTCTTCTTCTTCTTCTTCTTCTTCTTCTTCTTCTTCTTCTTCTTCTTCTTCTTCTTCTTCTTCTCAAGTACTATGGGCGTCTTTTTTTTTTAATCGAGAGCCGATGCAATATTTTTTGGGTTAAAATCTGCCTGCCTTAAGTTAATGTTTTTGACAAACGTCTCTCCGACTAGAGCATGTTGCAGTTTTACGTAGTGTAGAAGCTGTACTTGTATCACACGCACGCTGACACGCATACAAACACCGCACAAGCACACCACATACACACGTACGCACGCACACACTCACACAAGCTTGTCCGTTCTTGTAAGACTTGTCTTGGGTTAGTATTGATTTTGTACTTTCTCGATGAAGATGACAACCCTGGCCGGATTTTGTGACATGTAAATCGTCTTGTTGTTTCGTATGTATTTACTTTTAAAGTATTTATTTATTTGATTGGCACAACAGTAACTTGGATTATAAATACCAATACAATACCATACATTACAAATCCACTGGCCGATAAATGACAAAAATTTGCTTTGATGAACTGTTTGGATGTAGGTGGTGGGTGCGGCTATAGCTCAAAGTAAGAAGTGTTGGTGGGTCCTGTCCCTCCTTGTCCTGAGCAGCGGCGCGCTGCGGCTGCTCCGATGTTAAGGACAAAGGAACAAAGAGAGACTCGAAATTATAATCCTCCCTCTCACCCCTCCCCCAACAAATTATATATATCCTATCCTATCCTGTTCTATCCCGTAACTCGGAGGTCGTAGGGGCACCACAGATGATCGTTTAACCAGCGTACTCCATCTTCCCCTGTCCTCAGCAACCCTGATTGTTTCGCTCTGTGTCAAACCAGTCCATTCTCGAATGTTGTCCTCCCACCTCTTTTTCGGTCTCCCCCTTCTTTACTTCCTTGCACTGTGCCTTGCAGGATGGACTTTGCAAGGCCTGATGATCTGGTGACGTGGCCATACCATCGGAGTTTTCGTTTTTTCACCACTGTGATCAGGTCATCGTGTTGTCCAATGGCTTGTGTGATGGTCTGTCGGACTTCGTCGTTGGTGATGTGCTGAGTATAGAAAATGCCCAGAAGTCTTCTGTAGCCCCTCATCTCCATGCTTTGTATTCTTCGTTGTAGATCTGCTGTGAGGGTCCATGTTTCGCAAGCGTATAGGAAGATGGAGATGACAAGGGAGCGCAGCAGCCTTACCTTGGAATGTAGGCTGATTGTCCTGTCTTTCCAAATTGGCTTCAACCTTGCCAGGGCAGCAGCTGTTGTTTATGCTATACTGGTGAGGACTTCCTGTCGGGACCCATTGTCTGATATAATGGCTCCTAAATATTTGAAGCTATGCAGCGTGTTGAGGGATTGACCTTGGACTTTGATGTCCGTGTTGATGTCATTGTTGTTGGTCATCATTTTGGTCTTCTCTGCACTTATTTTCATTCCATAGGCTCTGGAGGTGGTGTCAGGCTTCTGTACCAGCTGTTCAAGTTCTTGTTCCTCTCCAGTCAATCCATCAATGTCATCGGCAAAACGAAGGTTGGAGTTTGCTCTTCCCCCTATGCTGAATGTGCCTTCGTGATCTGCAAGGGCATTTGACATGATGCGCTCTAGGAAGATGTTGAAGAGTGTTGGAGAGAGTAGGCATCCCTGACACACAACGATTGTTGTTCTGAACCAGTTTCCGATGGCGCTGTTATGGAGGACTGCACTGGTAGCTTGTCATACAGGCTTTTGATGACTTCAATAATTTTAGGGCTGATGTTGTACACTCTCATGGTTGCCCACAGAGCTGCATGCTAGACTCGGTCAAACGCCTTTTTTTGTCTACGAACACATGATATAGATGTTGTTGGTATAAAATTGAATGTAACCTTCAACTTTCAGGAGTGGGAAGATCACACGTTGTTTCTTTAATTTGCTATAGCGTGGTTGTGTTTCTGTGTACTTGAACGGTCCGGTACGCACTGTGCATGTTGTTGAGGAGCTGTTGCGTGCCAGAAGCATAAGCACATGCTGCAAGCACTAGGTCCTATTCCCCTTCCGCCAGTTTTGTAGGACCTGATACGCATCAAGCAGTAATTTGGCACCTTGGGTGGCTGGGGTTTGATCCTGTTGTGGGCAAGGTGTTGAGCAGCTAAATCGCTTAGCATCAGTTGATGTGTGCAGGTGATGGAGGTACTGTGCTGCGAGGACGACGCCTGCACAGTTCACCCGCACGACCGCTACAACTACGTAGGCAGCAAGATCATCATCCAACGACTGCCTCAACCCTGTGGGCCTACCGCCCTTTGCAGCCCTGACTACTATCTGCCTAAGATTGACGTCACCACCACGACTCGCGCCGCCCAACCCCAATCTCGCAGTAACCAGCCCTCTGACCAGCGCTCCCTCTCCATCTGCCAGCCCGTGGAGGAGGAAGCTGAGTTTTCGGAAGACGGCGACCCGATCCTGACTTCCTCTCCTAACAGAAAGCAGGTGAGGATCCAGATGGGGGACGAGGGCAGGACGGACGTGACGGTGACGGAGGTGGTGACCAGTCCTTGCGCTAGCGGTAGCAGGGAACAGTGCTGCAGGAAGCAGTTCATCCCTCTCGGCGACTCCGACCTCCAGAGAATCGCTTGCAACTGCCAGAAGTGCCGCCCCGTGCAAGCCCTCCAGTGCAACTGTCAGAAGTGCAGCCCGGTTCGCAGGTGTAACTGCGGGTTCTGCAACCTGTGCACTACTCCCTGCCGAAAGCAGCGGCGATGCTCTTGCGGACAATGCGCGCAGTGTCGCAGTCGCCCCAGATGTTCGTGTGGCAAATGTTTCTATTGCTTAGGCGCCTTTCGAAAGTGCTTCTGTGGCAAATGTTCCTACTGCGTGGCCATTACTCCCAGGTGCTCCTGCGGCAAGTGCAGCTACTGCTTGGCTTTTTCTCCCACATGTTCTTGCGGCAAGTGCGCCAAGTGCCTGTCACTTAGTCCAAAATGCTCTTGCGGCAAGTGCAGCTACTGCTTGGCAATTTCTCCTAAATGTTCTTGCGGCAAGTGCGCCAAGTGCCTGGCACTTATACCCAAGTGTTCCTGCGGTACCTGCGCCTCTTGCCTGGTGTCCTATCGTCCATGCACGTGCGGCAGGTGCCAAATCTGCCAAGCAATGCCTTACAAAGACTATTCCAAACTCTGTTCGTGCGGCAAGTGTGCCACCTGCGTAGGGATGAGGCCAAAGTGCACCTGCGGCAAGTGCAACATCTGCATGGCAACACGACAGTGCTGGTGCGGGAAATGTTTCTACTGCCTCGGGTCACCACATCCCACTAGTCCCAAGACCTGCACCTGCGGCAAGTGCTCGCTTTGCCTAGCAGTAGCTCCCAGATGCACATGCGGCAAGTGCAGCTATTGCAGAGGGTCTCCGCGAAGATGCACTTGCGGCAAGTGTCCGCTGTGCAAAGGCAATTCGCCCCGCAAGACCTGCGTGTGCGGCAGCTGCTCCACCTGCAGAGCCTCACTTCCCAAGTGTTCCTGCGGCAACTGCATCTACTGCCGCACGAACAAGAGAAAATGCACGTGCGGCAAATGCTCTTTATGTCGCTCAGCGCCACTCCCTTGCACGTGCGGAAAATGCGCCCAATGCCAATCTCAGTTTCGTGTGTGCATCTGCGGCAAGTGCGAACTGTGCAACCCCGCGGGATACCTGAAACCTGGGTACAAAGTTACTACTTCCACCAGCGTCACAGAAGTGACCAAATGCCCCTGCGCCACGGTGGTCCGCAGTCAGGAGCAAATTCTTTCCGTGGAAAGAAAACCCAACAAACATAAGGGAACACAAACACTAAAGAACGAGGTTAAAACCTTTGAAAAGTGCACCCAAAAAAGTCTAACACCCCCTCCACAAATTAAGACGTTGGACAAGAGCACCCAGAGAACCCAAACGCCACCACCAATGAAAGAGACAATGAACAGAGCAGTCCAGCGGTCATTAACTCCACCTCCAGTCATAGAGAAGAAAGACAGAGCCGTACAGAAAAGCGTAGATCCACCGAAGATGGCGTCAGTAGGCATACAGCAGATGGCCGACACGAGGTTCGCTAACATCCAAACTGATGAAGAAGAAAAAGAGGAACTGCCTGTCATTGAAACTGATTCCAACGAAGCTCAGACTGAAGAACCCTACCCTGTGCTACCTCCATCCCCCCCACCACCTCCGGAGATGAAGCACTGCGCAGTGGAAACTGACAAGAAACACATCCGTGAGCTGAGCATCCAGACAGAGCCGCCGAGACGAAGTAGCGCGAACATCATGACAGATCCAATACCGAAGACTCCAATGTCGGATTTCACGGGCCAAACAGACCCGCTTCCGACAGTAACCAGAACCACCAGCATGGAAAATGTGCAGTGGCAGTCGGTGGGCGTGCAGAAAGAGCCCCCGCCTCCCCCACCCAGCACAGCAATAGGCATCGTTACTGACAAGCCACCACTGGAGGATCAGTTCATACAGACAATCCCCACGCCCCTCAGTGAGGTGGCCGTCATGACAGAACCTAAATCGCTGGCAGACATGAACTCTCAGACCGACCCCAAACTTCTCGTTCACGTCGAAACCAACACAGAAGCCAAGAAATACAAGGATTCCGTCTTGCAAACAGACGAACCAGAGCCCACTCCTGTCGTGAACCAAGGGATGCAGTGGGACGAGCCGCTACCTGGGATGGTCAATATGGAACAGAATACGGAACAAATAGGTTTCAAACACATCGGCATCAGCACAGAAAATGTATATGAAGATAGCGAAACCAACACAGACTGGACCATTGGTGTGGACGAAGATCCGTTCTCTCAACCGGAAGTGGAGCTGGTGGAGGAGATACCCAACGATGAGGAAGAAATCGTAGAGCTAGTGGACGAGTTGGAGTTCCACGATCGACATGACAACTTCACTCAGACAGACGATGACGATCTCTTCCCAGTATATCCTCCGACTTTCAAGATTCCCAAGCTTCCCTTGCCGGAGTGTGAGTGCGAAGACTGGTCCAAAGCGTGCAAAGCATTTTGTATGGTTCGAGATATTCACGAAGAGTGTAGCAAGCCCGTATGCCGTTCTCGAAAACAGCCTAGCAAAATCTGCCCGCCCGAACCGTATCACGCGCCCACGTACCAGGCGCCTTGCGTACCATGTCCGCCCTGTGCACCGAGGCCACCATGCGGACCACAGCCCTGCGCACCACAGCTGCCCTGTCCAAAGACGTGTGTGACTGAGGACCCTGTCCAGTTTATCATCGACACGGTGAAGGACGTGTATGACCGCTGTTGTGGGCCGTTGGGAGACACCGGCATGTCGTCACGTATGACCGGCTACCCTTGTTCTGTGCCTTGTCCTGTTCCCTGCCCCAATCATGGGCTCTTGTGTCCCTGTCAGCCTCCGCCTCCGCCTCCGCCTCCACCTCCATCCCCGTGCCCATGCGGAACTCCACATCCACCTAACACCCCATGCTTATTACAGTCCCCACCACGAAGGTCACAGCAGCCTCAACAAACGATGCCTTATTCAAGCTATGAGGACCGGCGCGCTGCTGGGGAAACGATGTTTCCGTTTGGTTTTTCGTGTCCACCTGAGAGTACGGCAGCTGACGCCGAGGACTGCGACGTAGATGCACCAAAACTTCCAAAGAAAGGACCAAGAGGCACACCCATCGATCCGCAGAAGGCATCTAACTTCAGACGTCACCAACCTATCTTTATACAACCTACACATTTTGGCGATGACTATGCTCAAATGAACCGGCCTTCTCTCCCTACACACGGAACTGCCACCTTTCAGGGACCTTACAGTTATCACAAGCGTGCGGAGGTCATCAATCAGAGTAACGCCATGGATGAAGAAGACTTGTCAACAGTCTTCAAACCTGTCCCAGTCTCAAAACAGACTTCCAGGAGCACGACGGATTATGATATAGAATTTACCCACATTCCAAAACTGTTGCCTTTCCAGAGTCCCACTAAGAAAACGTACGCTGACTACGACAACCCTGGTACACGTCAGTGGTCAACGTCTTTTGGTATTTCCAAAGTACCAGTACCCGTTTTGATCACACCCGACCCACCAAAGCACATGGCTGTGTTCGCTCAGTTAGAGAGCGAAGACGTCAAGAAACCTGAAGAAGACCAGACAAAAGCTGAAACTTCTCATACGTCGATATTTTCCAAGATGCGAAAATTTACATTCCCGAGCGTGCAAATACCCAAACGTCCATTGTTTAAACCCACGACAACTTCAAAAGACGAGAACCATCGAGATTGTAAAAACCTAGATTGGAGCATACCGTCGGTGTTTACTCGTAAACAGACCACCTCACACAATCCTCCACCCAACGCTGAATATATTGCTGAAAATCAGCGTTCTTGCAAAGTCGTTGACAGCGAAAAGGAGCCTCCAGTGTTCAGCAACGTGTGGCATGTACGAAACTTCAACCCATCTTCTGAGCGCTCAACATATATCGACACTTCAAACGTGCCAGACTATGACGACGACTTCAAATATAATGTCAGAACAACGGCTGCGCCAGCCGGAGACTTCCGTGACCGACCTAGGCTCCCATTTCATCACACTCCAATGTATGAAAATGAGAGTTCTTCAACTTATGACACTAAATTTTCTACAGACTCGCCGGATTTTGACGTGGAGTGTATTCCTAAGAAAAAAAATCGCTCCAGCTCAAAGCTCACCAAGACTGACGACGAAGATAACTGTACTTGGTCAAAAAAAGAAACCGTATGGTCCAAGGGTGAAGCAGACATCAAGCCAGCAAAGTACAATGAAGGTCTTCAGCGTCCTTGTCATGTAAGGTCGACTGTGTCTGGAATGAATGCTTGCGATGCTTGTGAATCTATTACCTCTTCCACATTAACAACAGTCTCTCCCAGCATCATGACTTCAGCACCACGGAGCCAGTGCTCATCCAGCGAGCGTTGTTCCTCATCAATATCACGACTGAGCGCTGCTACTGTGGCCCAGTTTGGTACTATAGCTTCAACAAAGTACAAAGATAAATCGGCCAACAAGCCAGTTAGCAAAGCAGACTTGCTGAGAGAGCTGAAAGAGAGACTTTCTCAGCGAACTGCGGACCTCGTGGAATTAGCAAAGAGGCAGGTGATTCAGAAAAAACAGGCATCTCCAGAGCAGTCAGATATGAAAAAAGATCAAACTGATCACACACATCCGTGCGCCGAGCTCACCGATTTAGAGATGGGTCAGCGGGCTCAGAAACCATGCACTCAGAAACCATGCACTCAGAAACCATGCACTCAGAAACCATGCACTCAGAAACCATGCACTCAGAAACCATGCAATAGCTGGCAGAAGAAAGAACGCGGCCAGCGTAAGAAATTGCAGGCAAGGAGCAGTACATCAGGCAGTTATGTGCGTGAAGATGGCCCGTCAGTGGAGTCCTCCCACTGCCTTGCTAAGAAATCCAGTTCCAAAATCTGTGTGTCATCTAAGGGTGAGTCGCAAGTGAACATCTGCGCCTTGAACAAATTGGGATCTCAAGTGATGGTCAGGTCACGAAACGACGAAGGCCGTGTCAACATTAGATCAAAAGATGACGACGGTGCACAAGTGACAGTTATTTCTCATCATGACAAGAGTCAGCAATCGATCACCAACGTCCAGGTTATTCCCAGCAGAGTCCCCGTGTCAGTGTCTGTTACTAACAGAGGAGGTTCGGAAAACTCCCCTGTGACAATAACTATGACTGCTAAGAAATGTCCCTTCGTCGCTCCCAGGACATGCCTTCCTACTAAGCGTCGGAAAGAGCGCTTGAGCCCTTCGGTCAAAGTTCAGATGGTACCAAGTAACCAGCCAAAGGAAAAGTCTGCTGAAAGTAAAGGCAATAGCGGGAGTGTGCCAATATCCGGGCATATAGATCCAACTAGTGTACAGTCTGGGGTTGTAAGCAGTACCTCAGCATCCGTCATGCAATCGTCTGACCACCAAGGATCAATTCTGCAGTCAGCTGAAGACGGTAAAGATCACCAGCAATCACATGAAACACCACAGCCAGATCTTATCAGTCCTGCAGACCATTCAGTTTATCAGCAATTATACGAAACACCACAGCGGGATCATATCAGTCCTCTGACAAAGACCACGAATACTCAGCCCCGTTCTAAGCCCTTGTACTCCATACCTTCAATTCTGTTCCCAAAATGTTCTGGTTTGTTCCCTCGATCATCTACCCCTCAAGTGGCATCAGAAGGAGCAGGTATTACGCAGCCTGTGGAGACTACGATTCCCTCAGGTAGACCAGATGACCAAAATAGATCTCACACATTTAAAACTAGTGTCACAGACAAATCAGAAGAAACACTAATAATAGGAACACCTTTAATAGATAATCTGATACCCGAGAAACCAGACGAACACCAGCAATCTACAGTCCAACCGCCTCGTGCACTTGATTCCCACAATGAAGTTCAGAACCATCCTAGTGCTGGTGGCACGGCTAAAGAAAAGAAGGATGAACTACAACACCAACCAGCAATCATTCAAACATTTGTTGAAGTAGAAAGGGAGGAGGTGGAAAAACCTTCTACCACGAATCTGACGCACGAGGCTTTCAACAGATATTTGATCCCAGGATACGACCGCCTGGTAGGTTTGGCAGTGAGGACGTAACGCACACCCCGCTCCCGACGCCACGAGCACTGTCTTACCAGTGGGGTAGTACTGAGCAGGTATTTGAACTACAAAAGGACCTGTCCCTACGCGCTTTTGAGCGCACACCATCTCTCACCACAGTCCATCAAAACATCCAAGACATGTATACTAAGTGCATGTTACTGACAAAAGCTAGAGATTCGTCGACGTCAAAGCAGATCTCCCGGTCTCAGACAACACACTCGTTCTCCACAAAACCTCACAGCATGAACATAGGTTACATTGGCTCATTCCAAGAAAAGGTTTATTCACCGACAATGGTGCTTGACTCGGATATAGACCTCGTAGATGAAGAGGGTATGGACTTCACACCCTATGGAGTTCCTCTTCGATCGCGAGCACACCGTAAACACAAACACCATGATCGTTCAAACTCTGCAGAATCCGCCAAACCTATCTCCACAATGTCTCCACCCATGAAAGAACAGAAACATTACAAATCCATGTCTAGAACGAGTTTATTGGATTTGTCACCTTCAGTAGAAGCTTCAGAAAGGACAAGAAATAGTGTGTTCAGTCCTAGGGGCTTGACCAGTCCTCGGTCAGGAATATCGAGTCTTTTTCGTGGCTCACCTAGAGAAAAGATTGAAACTAGACAGGATTCTTCTATCTCCAGCGCGGGCACGAGGAAAAGTTTGCTTGATAAGATCAGCAGTCCATCGTGCATCTCTTGGGACCACAGAACAGAGTCACTTTCCAGTCTGTTCAGCACCTGGAAAGCGGAAAGGAAGGAATTGTCAGAATCCGAAAAGATTACCTCCCTTATGCGCAAAGGCAGAAAATGCACCGTGCAAAACTCGGACGTCAAACTGGAGACAACTCCTTCCATTGCGCTGCAGCGTGCTGTGAGCACGAGGCATGCCCGTGATCCGAAATGCGTGCGTGAGGAACAGAAAACGGATATTCACCAGCCGCGAATCTTGACTGGTCCTAAACTGCCCCCGAAAAGCAAAGTCCCAGGTTTGACCGCACAAGGAGTATCGAGAGAGACATTACCATCCAAACCTAATGTCGAGCAATACATTTCCCATAGGTCACCAGGGCGAGGACGAAAAGTGGCAAGTGCTATGGCACTGGCTGCAGCCCTGTGGAAAAGCAGAGCAGGTCAGGATGGTAGGAGAGTTAAAGAAGCACACTCTCTGGAGACCACTAAATCGGGATTGCAGGATGAAGGTAAATCCGCACGGTCCCTAGACGCTAGTAAACCACCTCAATGGAGCGAGAGAAGTAAGTCGCCGGTGGCCGGAGGCGCTATAACAGCGGACTCGTCAGTTGACAGTAAACGAGGGACGCCCAGTCCTACCATGCATCCCAACTCAGCCTTTCCCAGGCACAGACACTGCTTGCATCATAGCGGAGGAGAAACCAAGTCACACGTATTAGTGGAAACTCGCAACATACGCACCCAAATCAAAAGGGATGAAAGTGTCAACAGTATTCCTATCACCACTGAACAGCATAAAGGCAATATGAAGAAAAAAACGGTACCTTTACCAAAGGCAGAAATACATAATAGCAAGAACACCGATAAACCGGTACCTAGACCCAGAAGCCGTCTCCCTATTCCTTCAAAGGATAAGAGTTCTGTATCTGTTATCAAACAAACATTAACGCGACAAGGACTGGCGAAACACGAAAGCAGTGTGCATTGTCCATTATATCGCAGAGAAGATTCTATCCATTGTGCAGCAAAACACAGCACCCAGCTTGTGAAAGTTCGGCAGACATTTGGGAGTAGAGCATGCAGTGTTTTGGACACTTACAAGGATAGCCGTATCCCTGTAGTACAGAAATCAAGAGCTCAAACACAGCAGGCTTTTGTACCACGAGAGAAAAATGTCAGAGGACAGCAAACTCCAGGTTCTTCGGTTTCTCATTCATCTACGATATCAAATG
>CM072515.1:58922992-58952992 GCA_036898135.1 Oncomelania hupensis
GTATAGGTACTTTGAAGTGACCTTGACCCTAAACTATGAGAGATACAAAGTCCAAAATTGTTGTATTTAGAGAAGATATATTGATCTTTCATATAAATTCTGTTTTTTGCGTTGATCTTGACGGTCAATGTCATGTTAGGCCTTGCAAAAACATACAAAAAGACCATCGTACAGTAGAATAGCTATTTATTTAACCCATAGTATGCAACAACATGGGATTATGCATGATAGGTCACGTAAAGGCCAAGGTTACTGAAGGTCATGGTCCCCCCAAGGTCACCGGTTGTTTTTATTTGCACACTACAACTTTATTTGATAGTTCATGAGTATACTTGGAGTTGGAGATCAAGGTCTTCTAAAGGTCAAGAGCATAGAAAGATTAAATTCGTTATTACTTTGCACATTAATGCCACCGTTTCATTTTGCTTTTCCTTGTCACTCATTTTCTTATTTAGAGTTCCATAAGGAGCATGTGAGTCATATGGGCTTTGCCCTTCTAGTTGACTTTTGACTCACATGCGTGGTGCAAAGTAGGTCTATGTATTACCCCGTCCCACCCACACACTCCCAAAATAACATGTATCAACATTTTTACAAATCTGTGCGAGACGAGTCCTAAGTATTCCAAAAATGTCATTACCAAAAAACAAAAACAACAAAAAAGGCAATGTTTCCGTCTGTCTGTCCGCCCGTCCGTCAATGCAAAACGTTACAGTTTTTAAGGACTCGAAACCTATTTCATTGATCACAAGCAAACTTTGTAAGATGGTGTATATCCATGAGATCTTGAACGTGATCACTGAATGACTGACTCAAGGTCAACATTTACAGGATCAGTAAAACTTAACTTTTTTCCCAAGTTAATAATATTGAACTTATAATTCTCTAATGCATAATAGATATATCAATGAGACATACTACTAAAAAATTTGATCAACCTTACTCCAAGGTCAAGGTCAGTGAAGCTGTCCAAGTCGGTTCGTATGGGTACTTTGAAATGACCTCGATCCTAAACTATGAAAGTATCAAGTCCAAACGTATGGTTTGAGATAATACTTAATAGACTGATTTTTCATATATGTTCCGTTTTCGCATTTATCTTGAAGGTCACAGTCAATTTAGGTATTACAAAAACATTTTTAAAGTTCTCATCCTACAGTGGAATGGCTCTATATTTAACCCATAGTATGCAACAACATTTGGGTTATTTGATCAAACATGAGCATCAGAGGTCATGTGAATGTCAAGGTCATCCCAAGGTCAAGAGCATCCCTGGATCACTGGGTTTTTTTTTCGTTTTTTTTTTTTTTACCGTAATACAAATTTGGCTGTAGTTTTTTTATCGTACCTGAGTGTATTTAGAGACGCAGGTCAAGATCATTCCAAGGTCAAGAGCATTAAAATATTAAAGTCGGTATTACTTTGCATTTTAATGCCACCATTTTGTTTCGTTTTTAAAAAAAACTAATTTTCATGTTAAATATTGCAATTTCTATAAGGAGCATGTGAGTGATATGGGCTTTGCCCTTCTAGTTAAATCTTAAGAGTAAAAAAAACAACAACATATAATAATACTACAAAATGAGGCTGATAATTATGGGTGACTCTTCTTCTTCTTCTTGATGTTGTGTAAGGTGGTGGTCTAATAACGGACTTCAAAGACGAAGGAAATGTCAATTAAAAGCAAAACCAAATAAACAAAAAAAATGGGTGGCGAAATGGGACACCACTGATCAAGGTTGGGAGGGCATAATTTCTCTGTGGAGTTCTTGTTAGAAACAATCACTTCCCTTCTTGTCAGCCCGGCTTTGGGTGTGTCCTGCTATTCGATTGCTGAGGACTTTATTTACCAGCAAAACTCTTTCAAGTTCAACAGTTCAGGTCAAGTCAACACAAATTGGAGGGAGTTTTCCATGGTCTTCTTCGGTGACGTGTGGCGGTCTCTGTATATGGTGAGCTTTTTCACATGACGCATGCCTGTGGACTTGTTATAAAACGCACTTGGTTGGTCATAAGGCATTATGTGTTGCAGTCATTCTTGGAGCTGAGCATGGCGTGGGCACTGCACAGCACTGTCAACAGACTGGCTGCCAGGGGCGACAAGGGGGATAACTGTCAAATTCACATAAACCGAGCAGACGACACCAAAAACACTGGGACGGAACTGAGACACGTGTCATTTTAGCTTATTTTTTTCCCCTTTCAAATACCTTTTTTTTTTCTTTTTTCTTTTTTTTTGTGATAGGGATTTGCTGCGAACTCTAGCCAAGATTAAATAGTGTAGCTTTAAAAAAAAGAAAGCAAATTAATTTCAGTTTTAATAGGTTAATAGGGTATTTTTTTAATTTTTAATTTTTTTAAAATAAGATGGTAGAATTTGTTTGTTAAAAGATTTTTATAAGTTCAGCGATTTTGTTTTGATAGTTTTGCTTTCGTAACACATAGGCTTCTTGTTAGGCTTTTTTTCAGTTGCTTTATTTTTTACCATCAATATACAATGTACACGATTTTATGTGAACTTTATGTAATATATATAACATATGCACGTACTTGTAGCGTCAATAAAATGTCACTTGAACACAATACTATTTTGAACATGAACAACAATGTGACATCTTGTTGTAATGTTACAATCTCTGTACTGTACTACACAAGAGGCATAATTTGTAAATATATGCACATTCGTAGCGACACTAACGTTTCACTTCCCCCGTGGGGGTGCCGGGGATATCTGTATACATAATATATCTACTTTCTGGAAATTTAGTGCTTTAAATTTCCAGTTACTGTCTTTCTCTTTTGTTCTTTCTCATTCCTATCAATCTATTATACTATCTTCCTCACTAAACCAGTCACCTCTACCTTTTCTCTTGAAAACTCTTCCAAAACTCCTCATTTGTGTGAGGTTTGTTGGGTCAGCTTGGAAATATTGGACGCTTTTCTGCCAAATGGTCACTAGGGCTTCCCATGATATTATTATTTAGCAATGTAGGCATTTTATATGTGTGTGTTTTGTTGATATTTTATAATGATGTTTATATTCTATTTTGTTTTTGTAAACGGGGGTTCGATAAATTAAAGTATAGCCTCAGCGTCCCCTGTGTGGGATGCCTTTATTGTAAAATGACCGGCTGGTTGAGGGCCTTCAGTGTTGCCACTAGGGTCGTTTCAGCAGATCTTTTATACGTATCCGGAGTGAATCCTCTTTCAACCAAGGTGGTGTCATGATTTTGTGATCCTGATTAGGCTCTTTGCAGTCCGCTGGACCCTGTAAGCAATGAATAACTAACTAACTGAAACATGTTATACATTCTGTCGTTTTAAAAAATAGTGAATAAAATTCGCAATACAAACCGCGTATCAAACGGCCAACTACACTCTGAGATAGATGAAAGGTCCCGGAGGATTGCTAGAGAAGTAGGTCTATCCTCAAGCTTGGTTAATCTACTTCGGTAGTCTTGGAGTTCCCTAGCAGATTTACGAACAGCCGATGAACACAGAAAAAAATCGGATTCCAGTGCAAGAACTGGAGAATGGTTAATACACTCGGAGAACTATGCGACTGAATAGTTGTAATAATAATAATAATTATCATAATAATACAGGATGATATTACACGATTTTTTTCTCAATCGAACTCAAAAGTATTCTATGATTGTTTTCTTTAACAAAGTGGCAACAGTAGTCTACTGTTCGACTACAATACGTAAAACATTGTGAATAATCAACTTCATTTTCGAGTGTTCAAGGTTTATTTGCACCGATCTCGATGAATAGTGAGATGCGTGCACATAGGAAGATTAAGCATTGTCTTATTATGATGATGTTTTTGATGATGATGTTCATTTGTATTGTGCCGAACTCCATGCTAGACCATGGCGCTGGTTTACAGAACTTCAATAATGACATTACCCGCAATAGACTACGTTAAGTACGTTTAATGTCAAGATTCGTGTACGATGTTGAAAGTCGCTGCACGCAAACAGAATGGCTTTGGCATGAAATGACAGGACAGAGGAAAAGGTTACACATTTAATAAAGGATCTTCTAATAGCTTTGGACTTTGAAACGACTACCACCACCGAAAGCATTATGAATAATGAATAACGTTTCCCCACCCTAACCTACCCACCCCTTTTTTTCTCTACACCATAACCGCTCGGCCCTCAAAACAATGGACTGCATCAGCCGAGCAAACAACAAAACCGACTTGAAAAATCAATAATCAGTTTTGCAGTTTTCTGTAGATTTAAATGTCTTTCACCTCCCCTTCAACCACCCTCTTCTCTCCACCCACCCGCCTACAGCATTCCTAACTACATTGGGAATTGTCGGGGTTATAGGGGGTGAGCATCATCAATAATTTATACTCTTAGGTATTGTGTATCCTGCTGTTGCAGAACCGCGGAACACTAAACAACGTCAACGTCAATATACGTAACACAATGCTCAGTTAATCTCATACACAAAGAACGAAGTTTGGAATAGGGCAAACACCAATTTGCACATGAATAACTTATAATAATCTGTATGCTCTTCGAAAAAAGTTAAGGACCCCTCATATACAAGCATGCTGTTCTAAAATTATCGTTCCTTCGAGGACGTTGTAGTTAGAACATTTATTCGTCAGCCAAGGAAATGCCATAGCAATAATTTACTTCATTACGAGTGTTTAGAAACTATTTGCTGAACTCCTGACCAAACATTTGAAGGTAATCGATGCATTATCGTGTTCAGAAACGCAAAACTGGTCAAAACACGCGCATGTATAAGTGGTCCTCCTCAACTCTTTTGAAGGTGATATCACATGTGGATACAAGGTCAACAACAAGAGAGATTCGGCTTCTCTCACAAACACAAATGTTTTAACAACAAAATGTCAGCAGGAACATTTATGAAGTTTTTAGGTATTTTTTGTCACTTAACGGACAACAATTTTCACATAAGAACAATGAGAGTAATAATCATCAACATTACAATCAACAATCGTATTTATGTTTTTGTTTTATACCGTAACTCTTTGCTGTTCACTGGCTCATGTCATGAACAACACGTTAGCCATGATTCAGATAGAATACTTTATGCTTTCTTCAACAGCCTGGAAAGTAATGTAGTATTGTTGTTGTTTTTCTTCTGGCGTCTTGAGTTGGATCTTGCTTTCGACCAGTGCCTTCAATAAGAACAATTCATTTATTTTCTGTGTAAATGTATCGTCTGCAGACATTTTATATCCCCACTTTCTGGAAATTTAGTGCTTTAAATTCCCCCTGTCGCTTTTTCCTTTGTTCTTTCTCATTCCTACTCTGTTCTATCAATTTACTATACTGTCTTCTTCTTCGTTAGACCAGTCACCTCTACCTTTTGTCGTGAAAACTCTTCCAAAGCTCCTCATTTGTGTATGAGGTCTGTTTGGTCGGCTTGGGGATTTTGGACGCTTTCTGCCAAATGGTCACTAGGGCTTCCTATGATATTATTATTTAGCAATGTAGGCATTTTATATGTATGCGTTTTGTTGATATTTTACAATGATGTTTATATTATATTTTGTTTTTGTAAACGGGGGTTCGATAAATTAGTCTATAGCTTCAGCGTCCCCTGCGTGGGATGCCTTTATTGTAAAGTGACCGGCTGGTGGAGTGCCTTCAGTGTTACACCTAGGGTTGTTTCCGCAGATCTTTTATACGGATCAGGGGTGAGTCCTCTTTCAACCAAGTTGTGATCCTGATTTTGTGGTCCTCATTCGGCTCTTTGCAGTCCTCTGGACCCTATAAACAATGAATAACTAACTAACTAACCAGCAGCTAACTACGGGTTTGGAAAGATTTTAAAATTTAAATGTCCACAGGCCTAGGACACCGAAGCATTTTAGAGAAGGAATTATATCTACTTTTAAAACTTCCACCAATCTTTACAACACTCGAATCACCTTGACCTGCAGATCTTTGATTTGTACAACGCTTGAGGTAGTAGTTAACACATTTGACGTCAATATAATTAATTATGTAAAATTCAGAGGAGCTCGTGATAGCATAGACTACGCTGTGATAGAATTTTATGGCTCTTTCCAACACCGATTTCAATAAATAGTAGCATGGATGTTAGTGGTATGCAAAACACCCCAAATAGTCAATACTTGTTTTACGTAACCAAATTCACCCCCAAGCCTCTACCTCATCCTTTTACCGTTGTTTAAATATGTACTATTGCATCTGCTGACAACTAGGTTGGTGATTAAATAGTAATTACGTGCGCAATTCTTGACATATATGATGTTAAAGCGAGTCTGAAGTCTTGTTGTTCCCTCCCAAACCTTTAAATAGTATGATCATCTAATTAACTGATGATTTATGCACAAATCTTAACAAAGTTATATCAGATGACATCGACTATAGTAACAAATGCTGTCAATATAGATTTTCTGACTAGAATGTGTTAGAAAGCAAATTACAGTTTTCTGCTACATTTGCTTGTTTTCTAGCTATTTTATCGGATACTTTGATATTTTGTCCTCAATTGTGATAGTCATCATTTCTAGTGTGACACTTGTCCATGTTACATCTCATCATATTTTCGCCCATTTCGTCCTATGGCTATCACATAATTTTGATTCTTTGTGTACGAATCTACAAACTATGGGAGATAAGTCTCTGCGTTGTAAGCCCGCGTCGTTCTGTTCCCGTTCATGCACAGAAGTTTTTGTTATTTCCCTCAACAGATGTTGATTCCACAAATGAGATTCAGGTGCAGGGTTTGACAATTCCCATAGTCCTTAACCCCCATGCAATAGGACTTCTAGTACTAGGTCCCTATATTCCTGGTAAAATCTCCATACTTTAGCGATTTTGCCTAAAGTCATAAAATGATACAGTAAATACTGTATAACAAAGTGACTACACTAGTATCACAGTCAGTGTTCGGTTAGCACTTTAACCCATGTGGGGATAGGACTGGACACTCCACACACTTCTGCGCAAGCATGTGCCACCAAGTTTGTCCTCTTCAGCGCGAGTGATTCTTTAAAACTCGAACACACGCGAGCAGTCTTTGCCTATGTTACTGCATAATATGCACGTCGAAGCGGAGAAGTTTTGGGCCAAGGCAGGAATCCTTTACTTAATCTCTGTGCTCCTTCGTCTGTCGTTCGTAAAGAATTTGAAGCAGCATTGATGTGACACTGAAGTTCTAGGAGAGCAGCTACCTAGACAGAGAACAGCTACCTAGACAGAGAGCAGCTACCTAGACAGAGAACAGCTGTTGCAGTAGGCGGAGGACTGCAAGCGTTAATATTCTTCTCCAACTGGAAGTTGTCGTTTGAAGAACGCCTGATGGCAAGCAGCTAACCTGTTCTTGTAAACAACGTGGCTCGCTTGTATATCGGTCGTAATGGTCGCCTTATTGGATAATACATTTTTGTAACGCTGTCGGTTGAAATGTCGAATCCTGATGTCCTGTGAACCATCCCGTAAATGTAAGATCACCACTGGGACATTTTGATGTTAGTCAGTAAGGGATGGCTCAAAGCTATATTGGCATACAGTCATTTAAGTTACAATTTAGTTACATATGGTCATTTCCGTTACATATGGTCACTTAAATTCTAATTTTAATCACATACGGTCAGTTTAATCTTTGAGGTAATCCACCATCAGTGGCGGACGTGCGCTGACGTGGGAGTAGAAGGGGCAATAGAGCAGAGCTTCTCGTAGATCAGGTTGAGCTTGCCCTCCAGGTTAGAGACTTTGCCCTCCAGGGCAAGCTGCCGGGCACGTACAATGTCCAAGGTGGCGCCCGCATCTTGCTGCGCCTTGTACACGTCCAACAAGGTGAGGGCGTTGTCACTCAGGCGCCGCTGGGCGCCTTTGATCTCCCGGATGGCGTGGATGGCTCGCAGCAACGACGACTGCTGTTTGCGAATTTGGCGGTCCTCGCGCTTGCTGGTCGTCTGTCCTTCTTCCCGCTTGGCGCCCGCCGCTTTGTTCAGCTTGTACAGGCGCCAGCCGTGCTTGACGACATTGGCGGCGTGGTTGCGGAGTCGTTTGTCCATGTGGATCTCCAGCACGAAGTCGTGAACATACTTCTCGGCGCTTGACAGCTCCAGCTTGCGCGCCAGCACGGCTACGACCAGCGCGGTGCATCCGGCCCCCATCATACCGCTGACGACGGCCACGCCACGACCACACATGGTGTTGGGGACGATATCGCCGTAACCTACAGTGAGAAAGGTGATGGCCACCACCCACATGGCATTGAGGAAGTTGCCGTGCACACGCGCGTGGTTGCTGTCGTTGTACATCTCGCACAGCCGCAGCGTCCAGGAGGAGAGCAGGAAGAAGGAGACCATGAGCACCGTCAGGGCGTAGTCCGGGTACAAGCTCATCATGGACTTGAAGACGAAGCGGAAGTTGAATTTGATGCGGTTGAGGGCGCCCAGACTCTGCGAGCTGGCGTCCTGGTACAGACGACTGTGCAGCATGACGCAGCGCAGCACGAGGTACAGGCGCAGGAACATGGGCACGGACAGCACCACGTCTAACGGAATACGCACCGGGTGAGCCGCGGGCCAGCCGTCCATATCCATGGTCTGCCAGATCATGTGGAAGTCGCCCGGTATGGGGTGTATCGCTATCACTACGAACTCCAGTACCATGGTGGTGATACGGCGCGGGGTGAGCGCCAGGCGCCAGTCGTCCATGGAGTTGTTTATGGTGAACAGCTGGATGTCCATCACGTGGTACCAGCCCAACACCGCCAGGCACGCCAGCGTCGTCACCGTCACGCCAAGCTTCAGCAGCACCGAGCCCAGCTCCGCCCGTGACATTACCTGCACCACACAGCAACATACATGGTAGTACAGTTTTGATCGACGTTGATTGTAAAATTGCACCGCAACGCAAGAGCGTACAGCAGACACAGTTGCTTGTTTACATACTGAGGAAGAGACGGCTACAATTCAAATCTTAGCGGTCGGTGTGGACTACGATCTTTTCCCGCGACAACAATGCAGTTTTCCAAGTAAACGGATTGTCGCAATAAAAAAACCGACAAAAATACAACAGAAATATCCTTGATACCACGCACCTTTAAAAGCGTAAAAGAATGGGAATGAATATCCAAGCCCAATCTGCTCACAATCGTCAAATTGCTGACAGGGCTGACAGGAAAATATATCTGCTTAATTCCTACCATCCCTCTTCCACAGCTGCCAACACTACATATTTAATCGGGAATTTCACTGTTGTTTGTTGTTGTTGTTGTTGTTTTTTAATTTCTCCAGATTTTCATATTTTCAAGTTATGTTTTAAAATTTGAGGCATTTTGGTGTATCGTGTGGTTTTAAAACGCCTATAGTTGAGAGTCTACCACAATACTGTACCGCTAAGCTTTCGGGGACCCACAGCCAGTCTTGATTACGCATGCGCAGCAAATTTGCGTCCAAATTTTTTTTTGTTCCGGTTGCTTCGAATTTGCTCTGGTTTGGATCAAATGATTAACGATTTTTACAACTATTATTTTTAAGTTTTGACAAAATCATGCCCAGATTTGCTTACTTTATGTTGTCTGTCCTCTGCATTCCACACAGCAATCAATGCAGCATGTGAACGGCTCTTCAGCCAAGTTAGGAAGAACAAAACCGATTTCAGAGGTTTCATGACCTCTCAAACTCTCAACTGTATGATTGTCAAGGGAAACCTTGTCGGGGTCTTCCACAAGCAGTCATTTAGCACAGATTTCTCCTGAAAGCCAAGTCTTCAACAGCAAACATGGTTAAGAGGAAGAATTAGATTGTTATAGCAGAAACTGAAAGCCTGTGACACTGCCTTGACTGATGGTTTTCAACATGCAAAATGTGCAAACCTCAGACTGCTGTATACATATGTACATTACCACCTAATATATGAAAAGACTAACAAACAATTAAATGTAATGATTTATGATTTGTTTTTGGAAGGGTAAAGGGGGGTTAGTTTGTGCTCATAACAGTTTGACAGCAATGAATAAGAAGACAAACTTTTTAAACATACGCTTTAATTCTGGATTATTAATTCTGCCTTTGAATAAGACAACTGCACCCTGGATTGTGTGAGTATTGCCCCCATCTCTCTCTCTCTCCCTCCCTCCTACAGGTTAGGCTATTATTATATAATTTATATATGATAATATGTTCTTATATATATAAAACCCCTTGGGGTCATGAGCAATCTTGCCACTGTAGATTGTTCAAACCTATAAAGGGAAAAGGGAAAGCCACAGTTGAAAACCTGTCTTTCCTTTGTAGGCAAGACAGATTCACTGCGGCAACAGTACCCCCGTTGGAGTGCCGGGGGTTTTCAGTATAAATAGTATCCCCACTTTATGGAAATTTAGTGCTTTAAATTCCCACTGTCGCTGTCTTCCTCATTTACTCTTTCCCATTCCTGCTCTGTCCTATCACTCTGCTATACTATCTTCTTCTTCGCTAGATCAATGACCTACCTTTTTTCTTGAAAACTCTTCCTGGACAAGACTCCTTGTTTGTGTATGAGGTCTGTTGGATCAGCTTGGGAGTGTTGGACGCTTTCTGCCGGGTGGTCACTAGGGCTTCCTATGATTGTATTAGTTAGCAATATAGGCATTTTATATGTATGTGTTTTGTTGATGATTTATAATGATGTTTGTATTCTATTTTGTTTTTGTAACCGGGGGTTCGCGTAGTTGAGGTAAACCCTCAGCCGTCCCCCGCGTGGGATGTCTTTATTGTAAAGTGACTGGCCGGTGGAGGGCATTCAATTTTTCCACTGGGGTTGTTTCGGCAGATCTTTTATGCGGATCGGGGGTTGTCTGGTCCTGATTTGGCTCGGAAGAGTCCGCTGGACCTAAAGCAACAATAAATCAATCAATCAATATATATATAATATTTATATATATAAAGTTTATTTTCTGTCCGCGGGCTGTCACGTGTGAAGTGTGTCTCTGCAACTGAGGAGCTTTGGTTGGCAGCCATGCCCTTCCCCTTACCACCGACGAACTGACATGTTGGGGGACTAGATACATGTATACCCCTTGGGGTCATGAGCAATCTTGCCACTGTAGATTGTTATAACCTATAAAGGGAAAAGTGAAAGCCCCAGTTGAAAACCTGTTTTGCCTTTGTAGGCATGACAGATTCACTGCGGCAACAGTACCCCCGGGGAGTGCCGGGGGTTTCAGTATAAATAGTATCCCCACTTTATGGAAATTTAGTGCTTTAAATTCCCACTGTTGCTATCTTCCTCATTTACTCTTTCCCATTCCTGCTCTGTCCTATCACTCTGCTATACTATCTTCTTCTTCGCTAGATCAATGACCTACCTTTTTTCTTGAAAACTCTTCCTGGACAAGACTCCTTGTTTGTGTATGAAGTCTGTTGGATCAGCTTGGGAGTGTTGGACGCTTTCTGCTGGGTGGTCACTAGGGCTTCCTATGATGTTAGTATTTAGCAATATAGGCATTTTATATGTATGTGTTTTGTTGATAATTTATAATGATGTTTGTATTCTATTTTGTTTTTGTAACCGGGGGTTCGCGTAGTTGAGGTAAACCCTCAGCCGTCCCCTGCGTGGGATGTCTTTATTGTAAAGTGACTGGCCGGTGGAGGGCATTCAATTTTCCCACTAGGGTTGTTTCAGCAGATCTTTTATGCGGATCGGGGGTTGTCCGGTCCTGATTTGGCTCGGAAGAGTCCGCTGGACCTAAAGCAACAATAAATCAATCAATCAATCAAACATACATGTATATACAGCCTATAGTTGTTTAGTAATGTAAAGGTAGAACGCTTGTCTCTTACCTCAGCTGCCACAAGCTCGGTCTCGAGGATCATGAGCGCTATGCCAGTGACAGCGAGGGTGAAGGAGGCGTCACAGAGTCGACGGCGTTTGAGGAAAAGTTCCTTTCTCTTGGCTAATCGCGAGCCGACGCTCATGAACCTTCTTGCATACTGGTCCAGGTCTGGATTGCTCGCCCTGTTGTTCCATAGAGAACCAAAACAATGTATTTTATAACATAAATAAAACAAAAAAACATTTTCGAATTTGTGCAGCATACAGGTCTACTATATAGTAATATTTTTTTTTGCTGTGAGTTTGGAAGAGTCCAGTTTTTAAGGCTATAGTAAGCTCAGTTAGCCTTTAAACTTCAGCAGCACACAAGTGTTAAAATCCAAAAACGTTCTGTGTACCAGTACCGCTTGCCTACTGGTATACCTAATAGGCCTGCTAATGGTCTAGTCTAATGAAGATCTGGATTTATTTTTATAATTATTTCGCTTTATTTTGCTAGATATCAAATTAATCAAATTTGATATGTTCGTGCATTCCAAAATATTTCATTCCCATGATTTTTCTGTCAGTCAGTGATTTGAATCAATTTATCAAAGTTCAAAGCATCTCGATGAATGTCGAGGAGCGACAGGAATCCTTAGTGACCAGCCTCTTCGACATTGTTGAGACGAGTTGCGTTAAAATTATGGAAAGCTCAGTTTTGTGAGTAGACATTGAAACGCTGGGCCCTCTGTTGTACAAAGTGGGCAAAATCGAAGCTATGCCTTAACTGACCTACTGGTCTGATGGACGAGGGGGTGGCTGTTGGTGTTGTAGTCGGGCTTGTGTTTAAGCTTCTTCTTCGTCTTCTTGTCTTCCATGCCGATCAGTGGAATGCCTGGGTCTTCAATGATGGAGCTCATGGTTGTACGGGTATTGGAAAGAATGGCTGTTCACTGCACGTCTCCTAGCCTGTGGACAAACGAACATGACAATACTTGTAAGCTTAAGTAAAAGCCGCATTGTCATGATAATGATGATGGTTGTCATCAATATCATCATCATCATCATCTTCGTCATCAGCGTCATCGTCATTATCATTACCAGCATCATCATTATCATTCATATAGTCATTATCATCATCACCTTCATTATTCTCATCGCCTGCATCATCTTCATCATCACAAGCCAGTAGAGCTTTTGCTAAGACTGGAAAAAAACGAACAAACAAGTAAACAAGGAACTCTTTATCCGTACATTATGTATGTTACACTCGTTGGTTTTTATCAGTAGTTGATTCAGCCTCGATGCTTGAATCCTGATAAGTGTAACCCATATTCGTTTATCCACGCAACCTGTTCACTCAGCAACAAGGCAGGAGTCGTATGAAGTTTTCCAACTGTATTCAGTATACATCAACAACTGCATACAATCGCTTTTTCCACTTTCTCCTTTTTCAACCTCAACTCTCAAACAGTGCGGCACTATATATAGTTTCTCTATACTCTAGAGAACGTTCGAAAGTTCCAACGTGACGCAATTATAACCAATCAGGGTAAAGTTCGTCATCACTGTCTTACGTCATACAACTTTCTTTACGGTCCAAGAATTTCTCAGCTACCAGTAGATCTATCTAGACGCTTCGGTCGATAATAAACAAGCAATCCTAGAAAATTCTCCAATAATATCGGCCAACGAAAATTATCAACATTATACCAAGCTTCTTCTAACAACAACGCAAAATCAAATCAAAGGTAAATACACTCTGTTATTGAATGCTTTGCAAAACACGATCGGATCTATCGTGCGCGTCTCACACGTAACAATGTATTGGCTGTGATGTGGGAAATGGCGGCTAAGGAAGTGTCGTAGGGGATACGTCCGCTGTGAAATTAAATATGGAAGAAGGAAAAACAATTAATTAATTAAATCTGTAGATGTTTCAGTTACCATGTTGTCAGTACTGACAGCAATTGTTTTGCTATTTTGCACAAGATAACTTGTGGTTAGTATTCCTCTAAACGGTCCTAGGGTTCGGAACTATCCTTCGTTCAAAATTCAACTACCCAGTGGAGTATCCAGCGACTGAGACAAAATATACGCAGTTCGTACCAATGCTCACAATTGTGTACAAAATAACTTAAATGCTAATTGCTCGCACCAGACAGGAAACTCAATTATCCAGTAACCAACCAGGGGTGGATTATAGGGGGGGTCCAAGGGAGCACGGAAACATCCCCACTCCCCCCTTCCTCACCCCCTTGGGTCAAAATAAATAAATAAAATAATTTTAAAAAATGGAAACACTGACACTAACACGCACACATACACAAACAACAACGACACACACACACGATTCCCATCTCCCCCTCTACCCCTCCTCACCCACCCCTTCAAACCTCCAATTCCATGATGGCGTACAACCTTTTACATAATGTTTTATTGGGCCGAGTTCTCATGTTTTGAACAAGATTGCGGTAAAACTTCAGGATATTAGGGTTCTGTCCCTGGTACATTTTTATGTGTTCAGTGAGGTCATATTCATAAATAATATTCTGTATCGATTTTGGATTTTGACAAGCTTAGCGTAGTTTTTGGTACCCAGTTATAATATTGAACAGTGACGCAGGCTTTCTGCGATTGACGTAGATCCTCTCTGATGGCGTCATCTTATATCACCCTCCATGCCCTCTTCCATCCCATTGAACAGTGTCACTTTCAGGAGTGTCAAAACTACCTCACCATCAGCCTCCTCTTTCTTCTCCACTCTTCTACACTTTGGGTGAAGATGTAATGCAATGCAATGAAATGTAATTTCTCACTATACGCTAATTGTTCAATGAGATAATAAAGAATTCATATTCATATCGAAGAAAGAATCCCTTCTGATTACAATAAGTACATTAATTAATTAATAATAATTTTAATAATAATAATAATAATAATAATAATAATAATAATAATCATTATCATCATCGTCGTCATCATCAACATCGTCATCATTATCATCATCACTATCATCATAATTAGTCACCGGAGAGTGGGACGGGGGGGGTGGAGGGGGGAAAGGAAGGGGAGTGGTGGGTGGGAGAAGGTAGATTATCCCAAACTAATTAATTTTCGATGAACTTCTGTTTACCCCTTGGAAGATCAATCAAATAAAAGTGATGGAAAACGATTAACAAAATCCGCTAAATCTGAAACTGAACCCCTTGGCCAGTGATAGTGTTAGACTTTCTGATGACCGTGCATACGTATGTCCGTCCACCAGCTGTGTCCAAAACAATTATTCTGCTCATCACTATAAGCTGCCTTCATTATGGACATCGAGAAGGGTTATTATTGCAGACTTTGCATCAGTATATGCCCACATAAGTAAATACACATAGTGTAATACGTACATTCCATACGTTCAGGTAGACTAATAACAGAGACCCCAGCTCCCTTTATCTCAGTCTGCTACAAAGATTTTAATATTAACGTCATTTTTCATCGGAATAAATTGGAAGCTTTTAACGCACAACAGTTCCCATCTTCTATACAGCATTACACGCATAGGTAAACGTATTCTATAGAAACAGCTTCTTCATCAAAGTTACCTTGTCTCAACGTTAACTAAGTTTGAAAGTCATTTTTCACAGAAGCGATGTAAACAATTATGGAGGCTTCCAGTCCTATGGCCTATAAGGCATACAGTTTCCTATAGCAACGCAATGGTTCTTACAAAATGGGCTTGGGGAAAACAAAATTCCAGCAAAAATATTATACTAAAATTTCTGCAGAACTTCGCAAGTTAAGCGTATGATTCATTTAATAAGTAATAACGTTTTCTTCGTGGAAGCTATCCTAACTATAGTAGGCTTTTAACGTATAGCATTTCCTATAGATTCGCCAGTTTGGATAATTACAAAAGTGCAGTGGTCTGGATCAGGCTGGCAATGTGTCATGTTAAGCAACGTCGGGAGGGGTTTGTTACACGGTATTAATCAATAGTCGATTCAGCCCCGCATTGTTACTTAACCAAGGCTATTTTTGGGCTGTGCGGGAATATCCGTAAGGGGGCATAATTCAAGCAGACTGTTCACTCAGCAACAAAGGCAGGAGTCGTATAAAGTTTTCCAACTTTATTCAACAAACATCAACAACTGCATACAATATCACTTTCTGGAAATCACTACAAAGATTATCCAAAGTCTCTTTTCAAGCAGACAGTGCATTACTTATAATAAAATATAGCCTCTATGCAATCGAGAAAAACTTCGAACATTCCAGCAAGGCGCAATAACACCCAATCAAAATAAAACTCGTCACCGGAACTATGCACTGTCTTATGTCACGTAATGTTGGCGAATCTATATGATTCTACCAGCTGTTACCCGTAAGGTCTGGAAGCTTCGATCGATAATAAACAAGTAATTCCAGACAATTTTTAACAATATCGACCGACGAAAATTATTAACATTATACAAAGCTTCTTCTAGCAACAGCTTAAAATCAAATCAAAGGTAAATACACTCTGTTATTGCGTGCTTTGCAAAACAAAATGATCGGATCTATCGTGCGCGTCTCAATCGTAACAGGGTTAGTACTTGGACGGTTGACCATGCGTGAAAGGCAACCACCATGACACACACTAAAAAGGATCAAAACAAGCACACGACTGACCCCAGTCCATCCAGCTGTGAATGGGTAGCTGGATCTGTTTAGAACTTGGAGAGCGAGGGGAGATAGGCACCGCCATGGTTACACTGGCCTAGAGAAAGGGGAGATCCCAAACGCTTCCCTCCTCAACGACCCAAAGGTTACGGGAACACATTTACCTTAGGATTCGCTAAAAATGCTTCGCCGTCAAAGCTCTATTCCCTATTGTCCTTTGAAAAGACTAATGACAGTTACTTATCGTAGTACAGGTATCGTTTTTCAACGAAGAGGTTTGAAGATCTGTAACTGTTTTGTTTTTAAAGATATAAAGCTTAATAGATCTCACTGAAACTTCTATTTTGTCAAAGCACCATTTCATTAACCTTTGGAAGGAACATTCAGTTACATATCAGTGACAGTATCGTTTTCCATACAAAGAGGTTGTGGTTTTTTACAAAGTTTGTCGTTAATCATCAAGCATTATCTATAGAATCACATGTTCAGATAGTTGAGACTTAATACATTTTCTCTTTGTAAAACAAGAGGTGTCTCGTCGAAGTATTACTTTCTACTAACCTTCTACTAAAGCCGTATGCACACGTTCACACACACACACACACTCACACAAACAAACACACGCGCACACACACACACAAACACACACACACACACACACACACACACACACACACACACATCAACGAAGGAGCATTGAAAGTCTTTTAACGATGATTATTACATGGGGTGATCAAAGTTAACGATGCAATCCAAGCTCTGGAAGAGTGTCGCAGACAAAAGAAAGCACTCATCTACTTGCAAGACAGTTTACATGTTGACACAGGCGTTCACCGTTGATTCTCGCCAAAACGTTGAAAAATTTATTCCGACTCGCTTTCCACAGACACTGTGGCAAATTTACCGATAAAGGCTGAGTCACACCAAAACAACCACCAGACGAAAATCAACGGTGGAAAAAGCTTGTTCAACACTGACGCGTTTGACGGTCTGGGAGTTTTCTACACTTTTCCAAGATCCTGACACTCCTGTACTAGACGGATGAGTACCGGCTACACAAATACACCCACCAAGCAGTACAGGTCCCTTCTCGGCCATATCCGGCCGCCCAAGATTGTGTTCAGTTGTCTGGACGGCGTTTATAATTATTCGCCACTGATCGTTCTATGGAAAGGCTTTCAAAGCCCGGTGGTTGATGCGTGTGAGGACGCCTTTACGTAGTCATCCACACGCGATAATTATCGATTACTCACCAAGTATCATCTAAGCTGCTGTTGGAACTACAATAAGCAGACACACCCATACAGTTCTGAAAAAGCAATATCTTGGTTATTATAACTCGTCTTCCGTGAAAAGAAACCATATCCATATTACAAGACCTAGCACTAACGAGTAGTCAGTGACTATGACTATCGTCAGATGGCATTACCTAGACCGCCTCTGTACCGAATGTCTTATTTTTAAAGGGTCCCTGCCTCACACATTTCAGCGTCACGTATCTTTTTTGTGTGTGTGTCAATTCACAGTGAGTGCTTTCCCATCGGAAAAATTAAGATTAAGTCACTGTGACGAACGGACCAGTTTACCCTGCTTACTTTACTATTTAGCCTTGTTTAGTCAATGTAATCTTAGAATGTTAATATTAGGCTGCAGCAGACGATGGAAGTAATCAAGCGTAGCAATGATATACTGCCGTTTACACACAGTGGTAGCTGACGGTAAGAGCGAAGGCAATGACATCATCGTAGCTACGTTAGGCGAGTCGATTACCAGCCTATGAGAACACAGGTTAGAATGGACTCAACCAGGTCTGGCTGATTCAAATAGAGGGATAGAACAGGAGTCGTTTTTGAACCGAGGAACAGTAATCAGCTACACAGTTAGCAGTAAGATCTCTCCTGAATAGACCAGGAAGCAGTGCTTGAGAATCTTAAAATTCAATCAAGTAGCCACGAGCCTGACTTTGTCAAACAGGTAAATGAACATACTTCAGTTTCATCGTGATATATTTATATTATTGTTGAAATTATGTTTGTGGAATTTGCTATGCATAGATTTGAATGTTAATCCGAATTTGCCTTACCACGTGGAGAAGCCGAACACGTGTTAAGCACGACCGGTTTGGACGCCATGTTGTATACCTGACGGAAACACTGTTGTTTAACCTATATGTATGTTTGCAGACCAGTGGCTGTACCAGTGAATGTTTATAATATTATTAATTCTTTATGTGTATAATTAGCCACGATTTATATTTATGTATGTATAGGAAATTAGAGTTGAGATTCCAGTGGACCACGGACGTAGCAGAATGTTCGTCGCTTATGTATAGAGATGTGGAGCTATCACTGAGGGCTACTTTGGCTTTCAGTGAGACGCTCTGCACAGACCTATTATTCAAGGTTGTGCAGAATTTCGTCTCTTATGTTACAGACGAGCAGGCGAGATATACCGTGCGCCCAACTCCACAGAAAAGACGAGTTGGCTGTTTAGCTTCTACAGCACAGGACTGAGAGAGCTCCCCTGGAAAACACTCTCCAAGACAACACAGCTTGTCAAGGAGCCAAACTACACGACGACCCCGCGTGTACCAGAAGCTACCTCAACGAAGGGCTTCAAACCCGCTACACACAAGTTAAGCGCCCAGGAAATAGAGCACTTAAACTGGTAGCAAAAGGACCACAGTAGTCCACTCTTCAGAAACTATAGTAAAACGGACCACAGTAGTCCAATCTTCAAGAACGTTAATAGCCAGTGCCCTATGAAGACATAACAGCTGCCTAGAATATAAGCGATCGAATCATTTGCATTGACTTGTGACTTTTTAAGGTAGATTAGTACTTTGCAGTTCTTGTATAGAGTAGAAGAAATAAATGTGTGATTTTAACTGTTATCAAGTGGCTGGACTACATATGATTCGTAGCCGTGTGAAAGCTAGTGTGACAGTGATCTTTTACCATTTTTCTATCTATCTCTGTACCCCAGCCTTAACACAGACCGAGCTAAATAAATAAATGTATTAAAGTAATTCACCGGGGGACTAACTAGCAGTTCCCATAGAATAAAGCGTGAGGGTTACAGCATTCCATTGTGCAGAGCCCAGCAACCCATAAACCCCACGTGACAGTCACCCACAAAAACAACTTCTTTTACTGTACAATTTTAAAATTTATAAATTTAGTGTGCTGTAGGCCTATTAATAGCCTCGAGGTTGGTTCTAAAAAAATAACACCGTGCCGCACTGAAAGTGTGTATAGTAGACTAGGCACAATGGAGTTTGCTTACTAACCAAGGAAGAAACCCCTAAATTTCAAAGCTTAGCGGTCGGGTTGAACATAATAACATCTTTAGTTCTGACAACAATGCTATATCCCCAAGTATCTTATTTGTCACACACATAAACAAATATAAACAACACATCATTGATACCCTGGCCTTTTAAAAGCAGAAGTTGGCAGCAGCCATTCATATCCTATCCTATCCTATCCTATCCCGTAATTCGAAGGTCATTGGGGCACCACAGATGATCGTTTAACCAGCTTACTCCATCTTTCTCTGTTCTCAGCAACCCCATGGCTTCGTTCAGAGTTAAACAAGCCCATCCTCGAATGTTGTCCTCACACTTCTCCTTCTGTCTCCCTCTTCTTCTGCCTCCTTGCACCGTGCCTTGCAGGCTGTTTTTTTTTTTCAAGGCCTGATGATCTGGTGACGTGGTCATACCCTCGGAGTTTCCGTTTCTTCACCACCGTGAGCAGGTCATCGTGTTTTCCACTGTCATGTGTGATGGTGTGTCGGACTTTGTTGGTGGTGATGTGCTGAATAGAGGAAATGCCCAGGGGTGGAATTCATGGCCAGTTAAATTATAGGCGATGGTTAACGTTACCAACATTGGTTTTGTAACCAACAATGGTATCGTTAACCATCGTTTAGCAGATCGCTATTCATGAGCGAGTGTCCACGCATTGTTACTTAACCAAGGCTATTTTTGGGCTGTGCGGGAATATCCGTAAGGGGGCATAATTCAAGCAGCTGTTTTCCTTCTTTCGTCAACAAAATAGGCCTATAACCCATCGGAATCGTGCAGCCGCACGATTAAAGTCTGGCAATGGTGGCGTGATTAGCAAGCCTACCGACAGCATGCTGGATATCATAGTGAGCAAGGAAAGCGAGCTTTTTGTTGGGGTGAAAGGAGATAAATCACTTTTGATCACTTTGTAGTTTGTAATGTTAGGCCTACATTTTGTTTTTAGACTGAGGTGTCAATTTCTGCCGTTTCTGGGTAGTTTGGAACTTGAAATGTTGTCTTTATTTCGTAGGGTTGCATTACCCTACGAGTATAAACTATACAGATACACAATAAGCCTACACATCACCAGTCAAAATCCAACAACAATATTTTAATAATAATAATATTAACCCGTTTTATTAATATGACAGATTATTAAAGGTGCCAGAGGCATAAAAACGAAGAGTGAGACACACATGTAAAAGTGGTGACAAAACGCCTTGCCGATCACACAGTTTCAGTCTGTCTACCGCGTTCGTTAACGTGATGATATCATGCCGACGAAAACGAAATTTTGATACCAGTTCCACATCATCAAATTTGTCAAGTGGATTACTTCTGTCGCGAAATACTCTCTCTCTCCTCGGAGCTCGTCTCTGTCGAAGTTGCCACCAAACGATGGCCGCCATTTTTAACCAGTGTTCCATTGGTTATCGGGTGGTGCCCCCTCCGTTAAAATAACCATGGTTAGCAACCGTCGTTAACTCTGCTAAGGCCTCATGAATTTAAAATTTCCAGCTTAACCAACGTCGTTAATTTTACCAACATTGGTTAAGCCTTAACCAACGGTCATGAATACCACCCCAGAAGTCTTCTGTAGCACCTCATCTCCATGCTTTGCTTTCTTCGTTGTAGATCTGTTGTGAGGGTCCATGTTTCGCAAGCGTATAGGAAGATGGAGATGACAAGCAGCCATTCAGCGGTAGTAGAGTTATGTATGGGGTGAGAGAAATCCTATAATGACTCTTTATACGGCGTTTCATCCGTGTGGCTTGCAGTGGGACGTTTAATTAAACAACACTTCATTCGCTTTCAAACAAACTGTAACTTAAGTGACAGCCTCAGATATACGAACGTCACACAGTTGGGTCGTTCAGCGTCGCTCACTTCCGAGGCGCTTGACACTGTGCATCAAGCAGCCAGTTGGCGCCTTATGTGGTATGAGTTAGATGCTGTTTGTTGGTATTTTGCCAGCGCCTTCAGCGGCCGGTCGAGCTCAAAAAGATGGCTCTAAGTTGAATTTTCTATTTGTGTCGTACAGGGCTTCTATATTTCATTGTAAATAGCCTACATCGTAAAATGCCTTAGTTTGGACCACATACAAATGTTATTATTTACACAGCGCTGCTTGCTATAGATTTTAGGAGCGAGGTTCATTGGTCGTTTCTAGACATTTCTTGTTGGTTTTCTTTATCATTATCATCAACAGCAGCAGCATCACCATCATCGTCGTCGTCGTCGTCATCACCATCGTTATCATCATTGTCACACGCGTCTTCATAATCTCCTTCATTATCCATCTTCCTGTTCTTGTTCTTCCTTCAATTGTTTCCTCCTACTTCTTTTATTCATCCTTTTCTTCACTCTCTTCTTTTGATATTTTGCTTCCCTTTCTTTTTTTCACATTCTTCCTTTACCACCTTCTTGCGTTCTTCATCCTTTTTCTTCCTCGTCGTGTGTTTCGTCTTTTTAATATTTCCTCCTCCTCATGCTTGTCACTCTACTTCTTCTAAATCATTCTCATCCTCTTGATCTCTTCCTTCATTCCTCCTAAGCCTCCTCTACTTTCTCATTCTCGTCTTCATCTCTTCCTTACTTAATTTCAAAATATTACCTTGGCAAACGTCTCTAGCTCTTGTTGTCAAATATTAATTAGGAGATGTAGTCTCTTTTTCTTCTTCTTCTTCTTCTTCTTCTTCTTCTTCTTCTTCTTCTTCTTCTTCTTCTTCTTCTTCTTCTTCTTGTTTTCTTTTTCCTCCTCCTCCTCCTCATTCTTCTTCTTCTTCTTCTTCTTCTTCTTGTTTTCTTTTTCCTCCTCCTCCTCCTCCTTCTTCTTCTTCTTCTTCATATTCTTCTTCTTCTTCTTCTTCTTCTTGTTTTCCTTTTCCTCCTCCTCCTCCTTCTTCTTCTTCTTCTTCTTCTTCTTCTTCTTCTTCTTCTTCTTCTTCTTCTTCTTCTTGTTTTCCTTTTCCTCCTCCTCCTCCTCCTCCTCCTCCTCCTTCTTCTTCTTCTTCTTCTTCTTCTTCTTCTTCTTGTTTTCCTTTTCATCATCCTCCTCCTCATCCTTCTTCTTCTTCTTCTTCTTCTTCTTCTTCTTCTTCTTCTTCTTCTTCTTCTTCTTCTTCGTCGTCGTCGTCGTCGTCGTCGTAGTAGTAGTAGTAGTAGAATTATATAGTCAAGAACTTTAGTCTCTCGCTATAACTAAAGTTTGCTGCAATAATTCTCACGACACCACGATAATTTGAAACAAGAAGCCTGTGGCAGCTTCCTTGGACTTATCAAAGTTGACAAGGGACAAGGAACAAGCAACAAGCTGGCAACTGACCAGACTTCTATAAAGTCCCTGTGGGGAAAATCCCCAGTGCTGAAACAAGGAGCACGACTTGGTTGGCTTCATAATGTAAAGGCTGAACTGAGTTTATTCAGCGCAATTACCGTCTCAAGTAGCTGCCGAAATTAGGATAGAATTCCAAAGACTTCAGACGCCCATGCTCCATGCGCACTGTCCAATGCGAGGATAAATGAGTTACCTTCCACTCTCCACCTTCACCTCTTACCTCTCACCCCCCCCCCCATTCTCCTCCTCCTCCTTTCCTTGACTCATCCAGTGTGTGCATGGCTCTGCCTGTTCCTTTTAGCACGTCGCCTGTACTTTTGACGGCATGACCAGGCTCTTTGACGTGCCTCTTAGGCGACACGTGGAACACCGTACAAAGTGTCATTACAGGAGATCGACTCCTGCTGAGTAAAGTTCAGTTTCACCTTTGCGAGAATAGAATGCAGGTAGATTTGGACGCCATGGGACACGACACTCCAGACCACTGAGCTAGCGTGAACCCAACTCCCTTTTCTACCCTCCCGCACTCCTCTTCCCCATCCCTCGTTCATTCTTTCCCAGTGACCAGACTTCTATCGGTCTCTGTGGACAAAAATCTCCAGGTGTAAATCAAGAAGTGCGTCTGGGTCGTGTGAACACTACTAAAGCCTATCGTACCTTGGAGATCGTCAAGACCTCTGCTCTTTAAGTGAGAGAGTGTCTGAAGAACACTGGTTTAAGGTGCAAGATTGTTTTGGTCATCTGTTTTGGACAGCTGTTTCTACTCTGATACCAACATTACGAATTTACTCACAAGTTGTTTACAGCTCAAAAAGTTATGAATTGGTGAAATTATCTGAAATTTTAGAAATTATTATTAAAAAATAATATTTTACAGTCTTTTTTGTTGCTAACCGTTTTAAAGAAAACCAAATGAAAAAACAATGTTGATGATTTTTCTGCAAGAATTCAGACCTAATTGCTCGCCATTTTTGATCTTGACAAACGGTAGATATAAACATTCATCATCTGCTAAATCTAATACTCTCGACAGAAGTATATACGATCAATGTGTCATACCTGAAATTACAGTGCATAAAGTTGAGAAATATATTTCATCACTAAAAAACAAAACATCCACGGGTCTCAATAATGTCACTACTTTTTTTGTCAAACTTTCCATTCCATACATATATACATAATTGATTCGTTAACTTACATATATAACTTACGTATTAGGTCAGGCGTTTTTCCAGATATCTGGAAATCTGCAGAAGTGATTCCTTTACCAAAAGGGAAAGACCTTTGTGACATCAACAACTTCCGCCCAGTCTCCATGTTGTCTGTATAGTCTAAATCTCTCGAAAAACGTATTCATATTAATGTTATGTAGTTTATTGAACAACTTAAACTGTTGTATTCTTTTCAGTCTGGATTTCGTAAATTTCATTCGTGCCGCACTGCCTTCACGTCTATGTGTGATTCATTGCTATCGTCTATTAATCTAAACCAAATCATGGTTGCTGTTTTTCTTGATCTCAGAAAGGCATTTGACAATGTTAATCATAAAATCTTAGTAGATAAACTTATATTGTACACTCAAAGCGATCGTACAGTCAACATACGTAAGTCGTTTCTGACTGATAGAAAGCAACATGTTTATTTGAATGAGACTTACTCTTGCTTAGATAGTGTCACAGCTGGTGTACCCCAAGGATCTGTCTTAGGTCCGTTACTATTTTGCCTGTTTATAAATGACATACCTCTTCACATATCTGTAAGTTCTGTATCCTATGATCTCTTTGCTGGCCTAAAAAAATTCAATCAGATCTTCAGTATGCAATTAATAACGTTGCACTATGGTGCAATGATAACAAAATATTTCTACATCCAAATAATACTAAGAGTATGGTCATAACGTGCAGACAAAAACATCAGAGAACGCCGCCCTGCCTTAACCTCGTTGTTGGGATCAATGTTGTTGAGCAAGTTGAAACACCCTGCGTGCTTTGAGTTATTATTGATCATAACTTAGATGGCAGAAACATGTAGATTACTTTTGCAAGCTTGTCTCCAAAAATCTGTACCTCTTAGGTAAATTAAAAAAAATGTTGTCGGTTCTTATGCGAGAAGAGCTTTTTTCACGTCCCGCTGCCTTTCACATCTCAATTATGCGCCCTCAGTATGGTGTGGTGCAGGAGAAGTGCACATTAAAACTCCTTGCACCGTAGAGCAGGGAAGATTATCATTGATGATCCCAGTCCTTCATCATCTGAAAACCTTACAGCAGTAAACCTAATGTCCTTATGCCACCACTTTTCATTCAACATTGTGATCCTCTTGTTTAAAGTGCAACATGGCCTTACCCCACCTTATTTAAGCAGTCTATTAACTGCTGCTACAGAACGTTACGGGTCTAACAAATACATCCTGCCTCGAACACGAATTGAACTGTTTAAGAATAGTTTTGCATTTTCAGGACCTCTAATCTGGAACTCTCTTCCTTTACAAATTAGATCTTGTACCACTCTCCTACATTCACGTACATTAAGGCAACATTACATTAACATGACGTAACCATTGCTTTTTTTTATAAAAAATAACTCTTTCGCAATATTCTACTTGATTATTTGATGTGCATTTGATGCCTCTTAAAATGTGTGTGTAATTGTAGCACCTAAAATGTATACATTTTGATGCTTGTTACGTGTTGTGTAATTGCAACACCCTTATTGATTGTCACATATCTTTTTTATATGCTGCATAATAGTTCTTATAGTTTGTTTGTTCTCGTGTTATTATTGCTATTTGTCTTGTCGTTGGCATTTTCGCAGAATGTGGGTGTGAATGATGCGATGAACGATTGTAAGATTAGATTCCCGCCTAAAATCTGTATCCTTGTTGTGAATTTTAAAAACAATGTCTGAGTCTCTGTTGCCCTCCCTTGCCAGCTCTCTATCTCTCACTCTTTCCCTCATCATCACTCCACCTTCTATCCCTACATCTCCGCTGTTCTGTGCTTTTCTGTACTGTTTTCCCCGGCTAGCCCTTTCATCAACAGCTATCTCTCTACCCGAGAGACAACTCTAACAAAATATGAATCGCCCTAGAGAGCTAGATAATAATATTCATAAGGGCAAAAAGGCAAAAGTGCGATCACAGCATTACCATGGCTTCATGCATCATCTTTCAGACGATAAGTGGCATTTGGAATTGTACCACACTCCCTGTTGCCTTAGGAAATAACATAAAGTATCACCTGCCCCCCCTCCTCACCCCTTCCCCTCCCCTCCTCCCCACACACACAATCGTCTCGATCTGTTATCTCTGAACTGGACGGTCTTAACGATCGAACTACCTCTATGTGAATTGTGCATTGCTAGGACAAAAAAAATACAAACCCAACTACAACTATGTAATTCACCTAGGGCTGACCGGTCTTTGGCAATCGAACTAATACATCGCGGCGTTAAGTGAAATAGCAGTATCGGCACCTACATCAAGTATTTTCAACTGTGATCTGTGGCGATGGAACTAATTCGTCTGTGCGTTAAGTGAAAAATAACAAATAAAGTTTCGGACTCTAAATCTAATATTTACACACTGTTGCTCTGGAACTAGTTTTCTTCAACTGTTGGCTGTAGAATCTTCCAAGACGAACTTTCAAGAAGGCAACGAAGAAGGTGGAGGAGGAAGAAGAAGACTAAGAAGTAGATGATGATGATGATGATGATGATGATGATGATGATGATGATGATGATGATGATGATGATGATGATGATGATGATGATGATAATGATGATGATGATGATTATAAAAGAGTAGGAGAGGAGGAGGACGACGTCGATGATGATGATGATGATGATGATGATGATGATGATGATGATGATGATGATGATGATGATGATGATGATGATGATGATGATGATGATGATGATGATGATGATGATGAAATACCCCCAAAAACTATAATAGAAAAACTGGCGATCTGAAACTATTTCAATGCGCGTCAGCTGCAATAAGAACTGGACTTAAAAGAACAATTTAAGACTACTCATATTAGTTCGCTCGCACTGAACAATTTTCTTTTTCATCTACATTATCATCATCTTCTTCTTCTTCTTTTCCGTCTTCTTCTTCTGCTTCTTCTTTTTCTCTTCTCTTTTTCTTTTCCTTTCTCTCTTCTCTGTTATACTCTTCTCTTGCCTTCTTCTTCTCTTCTTGAACTATGCATCGTTATTTTACAGACAAATAATGTGACCACATTGCCACACTTGTGACTGTGGAGGCGGGTCCTTTAGTATTCTCTGTGTTGGCCAACGCAACTCAGCCTTCAAGGGACCATGTTGAACCACAAGACTGAGAGACTAAGAGACTGAGACTTTATTCGTCTATGAAATTTACTTAGAAATTTGCCTTTCGGCTGCACAAAAATAGTAAATGTAAAATGTAGAATATCTTTAAAAAGAATTAAATGTACAAACAAACAAAATAGTGCAACATATAAAATACACTAAAACAACTAAGCTTATTATCCCATACTACAAACATGCTTGCGCTGTACTGTAGCTCGGGCATACACCCCCAAACATCATCACAAACCAACACCCGTCAGGCACAAACACCAACTACAGGCGTACAACGCTCGACAGCTGAGAGAGAGACGGGGGGGGGGAAGGGGGAGAAGAGGGGGGAGAGACAGACAGACAGACTGGAGAAGAGAGCGAAAGCTAAAGAGAGAGACAGACAGGAAAACAGGAGGGAGAAAGAGAGAGAGAGCACAAAAGAATATTTCAACCGTGTTTTAATCCTCCATGGTAAAAGAAAGAAAGGAATGGAAGTCCTGGAAGGGGAGAGATGGTGTGAATTTTAAATCGATTGGAGGAGGTGGGCTGGTGGGGTGCGGGAAGGGGGGGGGGTTGGGGTAGGATTCAGTCTTTGGCCTGTGAAGGTTCCCATAGGAGCGCGTGAACTTGCAGAAGCCGAACGCGCTAGCAATATTTATGAGATGTGTTTTTTGTTTCTTTTTGGAATAGTTGCTTGTTTGTATCGTTCAAAGCCATTTACAGATGACCACCAAATGAACTGTAATTGATGTCTTGCACGTAAACTTCATTCGAATTATCGCATTTTCAGTGTCATACACACAGGGGACGAGCTGAGGCGGCTTTTGAGGTGTACAGAATGTGTTTCAAAGTGCTCAAGCTTGGTGCGAGTGGGCATCTTGTTCGACAATTGGACTGTCTTGGTGGATTTGATCCTGACCGGCTGGCAAACTCATTGGTTTATATCGTTTAGCTGTGCGCCTCTAATGCAATACAATATAATACAATACAACTTTCTTACCCCCAGCGGAATTACAACAGGCGCAGAAACACGTTTAAACTGATTCAATAAAACGTTACAAAACAATAAAAATACGAACGTGATCTGTGGCTGTGTGGTTGCCCCAGAATAGCGTCCCTTTCTCATTGCAGTCATTGAGCGTCACTTCAAAATAAATATTATATGCACAGCATTGTTTCCTGTGGCTAATTAATCTACAGCAACGCATTGGGATTTGCTGGTCACATTCTCTGTTCATGGTTCGCCTGTGCTTGTATTCTAAGGGAGATAAGCCATGTATTGCTGTAGCAGACGACGTTTTGAACGCACAGACAGGACGTTTAGAGCCCAAATTCGCAAATATCAGACACACACAAACTAATGTAAGAATATATGAGCAATTTGTAATCTCTTAGAAATATGAATTAGACATTTTATAATGTGTCTTTTCCCCGCAATGTTGATCTCGACCTCAGAGTCCCTTTTACAGGCATTGGGGGAAGCTGGTTAATCAAAAATAAACATAAATCTACTTCAGTGAGGAATGGGGAAATTGGGACCCGGGTGGGGACAGGAGTAGGAGTTTGGGGGGGATTTGGTGCACAGCAAAGGGGAGGAGAAGGCCATCCACATCCCTCAGATTTTGTGGCAACGAGTTCCAGCGCTTGAGACCGCAGCGCGAGAAAGCACGGAATTAGCCAAGTCGCTTCTTTTTTGTGGTTGTCCACTGATGTAGTTCACAACTTAGACTTACCTGAGGATCGTAGGTGTCTGGATGGGTTGTGGAGAGGAACTATATCTTGAAGATAAGAAGGGTCTTCATGTTCTATTCACACTTAAAGCACAAAGACAGCTCTTTGAAGTCTATCCTTTGCTTGACTGGGAGCCAATGCAGCTGTCTAAGAACCGGTGTAATGTGAGTGGGGTGGGAAGTTGGTGCATAATGTGTATAGGTGGCTAGCGCTGTGAGCAGCTCTTTGGGCTGGTAGGCACGACAATCCTAGAGTTGAAATTAATATATTTCAGTAAACTACTATTGTGTGAACGTCAGTATCACTACTACGCCCGGTCAGCGCCAGATCAGTTGTAACAATGGCCTAGAGAATATTTTTTTTAATTCTATAAGAGCTAAATATTGCAGTAATGTGAATTGTTCACGTAATAGCAACCTTTCTTTGAGTCATATATTATTTGATTGCAACTATACACGTGGATATTTGCCAGTCAGCTTTCAGTCCTTAAACTTCTATGGATGACGTTGGCTTTGATTTATGTGTTGATTTGGCCACACCATTGATTGTTTCTCCTGTGGTACAGTTTCTGTAAGGTGGTTTGATTGTAAACCTATATGTGTATATGTGTGCGCTTGCTACCGCTGCATGGTGAGGATCTTTCCTCTAACATACGCGTAGCTGTCACACTCATCATTGTGTAGTTTTAATAGATGTATGTGTTTGTGTGTGTTTGTGTGTGTGCGTGTGCGTGCGAGAGCGCTGGTATGTGTGGTTTCATTGTCTTATCATTTCGATGGAAAAGACATACAAATAAATAAATAAATATGAGCGCCAGTGCCATGCTATGACAAGCTCTTTTAGCTAGCAACGCAAAAGGACGGACAGCCAGCGATGAATGAAGCTGTGAAA
>CM072515.1:58955492-58965492 GCA_036898135.1 Oncomelania hupensis
CATGCGTAGAAAACGTAACATAACACAAGTAGGTTAGATCTGTAGCCTAGATGCATGGACTTCGGACTTAATCAATCTGCTTGTCCTTCAATAATGATATTGGACGCAGTCAATCTAATATTTGAAAGTTAAAATTCCGACTCTTTCCCATCTTCTATTAGCGGTCTGTCTGCCTTTACAGCACATGTTTGATTGATAGATGTGTACTTATCGATGATATGAGAGTGTGGGTAACATGTGGGCGTGCATGGTGTTGGTACAGATCGCCGCGCTTTAAGTCTGATTGGTGATTTGGGGATAAAGCATCCATTATTATTATTATTATTATTATTATTATTATTATTATTATTATTATTATTATTCCTATCCTATCCTATCATATCCTATCCCATAACTCGGAGGTCGTAGGGGCACCACAGATGATCGTTTAACCAGCGTACTCCATCTTTCCCTGTCATCAGCAACCCTGATTGTTTCGCTCAGTGTCAAACTAGTCCATTCTCGAAAGTTGTCCTCCCGCCTCTTTTTTGGTCTCCTTCTTCTTCTACCTCCTTGCAGGATGGTCTTTGCAAGACCTGATGATCTGGTGACGTGGCCATACCATCGGAGTTTCCGTTTTTTCACCACTGTGAGCAGGTCATCGTGTTGTCCAATGGCTTGTGTGATGGTCTGTCGGACTTCGTTATTGGTGATGTGCTGGGTATAAGAAATGCCCAGAAGTCTTCTGTAGCACCTCATCTCCATGCTTTGTATTCTTCGTTGGAGATCTGCTGTGATGGTCCATGTTTCGCAAGCATATAGGAAGATGGAGATGACAAGGGAGAGCAGCAGCCTTACCTTGGAATGTAGACTGATGGTCCTGTCTTTCCAAATTGACTTCAACCTTGCCAGTGCAGCAGTTGTTTGTGCGATCCTGGAGAGGACTTCCTGTCGGGACCCATTGTCTGATGCAATGGCTCCTAAATATTTTAAGCTATGCACTGTGTTATTATTATTATTATTATTATTATTATTATTATTATTATTATTATTATTATTATTATTATTATTATTATTATTATTTTTATTATTATTATTATTATTATTATTATTATTATTATCATTATTATTATTATTATTATTATTATTATTATTATTATTATTATTAATTTTATTATTATTATTTGTGCTCATAACATGTCCTCCTGTTCATGGTACACAGGCAAATAAAAGAACGCAAACAGAATCAATACATATGAAAAACTAATATCAATTCAAATATTTGCATAATGTTGGCAAATGAAATATAAACCCAATATCTGATTTTAAAGTTTGCATAAATTAGGCATATCATTTCAATTCAGCGCGGCAAGGCGGACGGAGTGCATCAAAATACTTTGGGCGAATTACTTCTACTACTACTACTACTACTACTACTACTACTACTACTACTACTACTACTACTACTACCACTACTACTACTACTACTACTACTACTACTACTACTACTTCCATTTCGCTCTGGACTGAAAACACAAATTTTTAACAGTGTCTATCCTTAAACTTGTCTTTTTTAAATACTTAAAACACAGTCATAGTTGGTTGTTTGTGTGTGTGTGTGTGTGTGCGTGGGTGTGTGTGTGCGTGTGTGTGTGTGTGTGTGCGCGTGGGTGGGTGTGTGTGTGTGTGTGTGTGTGTGTGATGGTGTGTGTATGTGGCTAGGTAGAAACGTCTTTATGCTGACATACACTTTAACCTCTACGTACTTTCTTTTGACGGAGCCCGTTAATTTGACGTCAAAACCGTGCTCCGTTAGGGTTAGGGCTGTGTTAGGCTTAGGGTTAGGTTAAAAGTTAGGGTTTGGGTTAGGGTTAGAGTTAGGGAAAGGGTTAGCTAAAAAAAATGGACAGATGTGTAAAAATGTCAAAATAACGTATGTAGAGTTTCATGAAAGTCATCACAACGGCGTTTCTACACGGTTGTGTGTGTGTGTGCGCGCGTGTGTGTGTGTGTTCTGATTTGGTATTTCAGATTTTGCTTCCGCATTTATTTATTTATTAATTTATTTATTTACTTTCTTCCCTTTCTCATCGTCCTTACCCTTCCTCTGACCCCCTGCCCAACTGCCATCTCCCCTTCCCCTCTCCATCCCACACCCCGATGGGTCGCTGAAAGGTAATTACAAAAAGCAATCGTAATTTTTCTCTGTGCATGGAATGCAGATTATAAAGGTGTGTGTATGTTATTACGTGCAAAGTCTTTACTACGATTTCATTTTAGGTCAAGAAATTAAAAAAATTTGTTTTCATTAACATTGTCTTCCAGGTTGCGAAATAGCACTTTGAGCTCAGTTTTTATTTTTATTTGATAAATCGCGCTGTATAAAAGCTTTCTTCTTGTTATTATTATTATTATTATTATTATTATTATTATTATTATTATTATTATTATTATTATTATTATTATTATTATTATTAGTAGTAGTATTATTATTATTATTAAAGTGTCTCGACCTGAATTTGGCATTGTGCAGTATTACACGGTTGTTACTTTTATCAAAGGTTGTTTCAGCCCCGATGCTTGAATCTTAATAAATGTAACTCAGATTCGTTTGACCACGCAACCTGTTCACTCAGCAACAAGGCAGGAGTCGTCGTATGAAGTTTTCCAACTTTATTCAGCATACATCAACAACTGCATACAACATCGCTCAATCGTTGATGTGTTTTTTTCACTCTAACACAGTGCACCATTTATATATTCTCTCTATGATCGAGAGAAAGTTCGAACATTTCAGCATGACGCGCTAACACCCAATCAGAGTAAAACCGGAACTATGCACTGTCTTACGTCATATAACTTTATTTAGGTTAGAAGAATGTCTTAGCTATTACTAGATTGATCTACATGCTTCGATCGATTAGTAAACAAGTAATTCTAGAAAATTCTCCAATAATATCGACCAACGAAAATTATCAACATTATACAAAGCTTCTTCTAACAACAACGCAAAAATCAAATCAAAGGTAAATACACTCTGTTATTGCAAGCTTTGCAAAACAACACGATCGGATCTATCGTGCGCGTCTCTAACGTAACATGCAGGAGTAACGAAAAAAACCAACAGAAACAACCCAAGTCTTCTCCCGCTACATCCCTAACCTCCAATCCAACACCCACAGTCAAAAACAAAAATGAACAACCTTTTTCCTTCTGTGATCTCAACCCTTCTCGCCCACTCCCCACTCTCCCTTTCCCTTCCCCCACCCAAAAAACCCCTGGATCCTCAGTGTAGACACATTTTTGCCTCCCTGGAGATAACGTATCGGTGGGGGAGTGAAACAAACGTAATCCAAAATTTGAATACCAAATTGTACCTTATTACCATTCAGCCCCTAGGGGTCTCCGGTGACCTGGGCGAATTCTTTACAGTTTTCTTTGTCTTCAGGCAGCCCCCACAACCCATTTTGGCACAGCTCTGTTGTCTAATTACAACCAGCCACAGCCCACTGCAGTCGCTAATTCTAGAAAACAAAGAGGACGCCCGTCTTTATAGTCTCCCTTTTCTGTGCCCTTGGCAAGGCGGAGTTACCTGCTAGTTCTTTTCTCATTGTCTTTCAGCCACAACCGTTTGGCCCAGCTCTCGAACTATATTGAGCCATAACACATTGCAGTAGCTAATTCTAGAAAACAGAGATGACACCCTTCTTCTTCTTCTTCTTCTTCTTCTTCTTCTTCTTCTTCTTCTTCTTCTTCTTCTTCTTCTTCTTTTTCTTCTTCTTCTTCTTCTTCTTCTTCTTCTTCTTCTTCTTCTTCTTCTTCTTCTTCTTCTTCTTCTTCTACTCCTCCTTGTTCCACTTCTGTGCTCTCGGCAAGTGGAGTTAGCTACAGTTCTGTTACAGTTTTCTTCAGGCCCCACGTTTGGCTCAGCTCTCTAACTATATTCATCTACAACTTACTGCAGTAGCTAATGCTACAACATAACGACACCCATCTTCTTCCCCTTCTTCCTCTTCTGCGCCCTCGGAAAAGCGTTCTTCTCTAAGAGCCTTTCAGGCCACAAACCCTTTGCCACAGTTCTCTCACTATATTCAGAAACAGTCCACTGCAGTCATTTAATCTTAGAAAAGAAAGACGGCGCCAAAAATGAGTACTCCATACACATTTCTAATTTCTTCTTCACACCTCATCTTCTTCTTGTTCTTCTTCTTGTTCCGCTTCTTGTTGTTGTTGTTGTTGTTGTTGTTGTTGTTGTTGTTGTTGTTGTTGTTGTTGTGATGATGATGATGATGATGATGATGATGATGATGATGATGATGATGATGATGATGATGATGATGATGATGATGATGATGCTTGCTCTTCTTCTTTTTGTCCTCTACCTCCTTCCCCTTCTTACTTTTGTTCTTCTTGTCCTTCTTCTTCTTCTTCTTTAATATTTGACTTTTTCCCCTCCGACCGTTTTCTTCTTCTTCTGCCGCAATCGTTTTTTTGGAGCCAAAATGTTATTAACCCTACAAAGTTTGGAAAACATACATTTTCTTCTTCTTCTTCTTCTTCTTCTTCTTCTTCTTCTTCTTCTTCTTCTTCTTCTTCTTCTCCTTCTCCTGGTGATTACTCCTAAAAAAAAAGTTTCGATGCACAGGTTTTGCAGCAAATAACTTTTTGTAATATGAAATTCGTCTGTAGAGGATGGCGTTTCCTTCTTGAAACTTGCATTAATTACTGCCAAAATGGCGGAGGTACTTGGAAGGCCAGATTTATAGGCTAATACATTACAACACCATACATCACGACGAGCAAGTAGAGGAGGATGGGGAGGAGGAAGAAGAAGAAGAAGAAGAAGAAGAAGAAGAAGAAGAAGAAGAAGAAGAAGAAGAAGAAGAAGAAGAAGAAGAAGAAGAAGAAGAAGAAGATGCAGATGATGATGGTGATGATCTGATGATGATGATGATGATGATGATGATGATGATGATGATGATGATGATGATGATGATGATGATGATTAAGAAGAAGAAGAAGAAGAAGAAGAAGAAGAAGAAGAAGAAGAAGAAGAAGAAGAAGAAGAAGAAGAAGAAGAAGAAGAAGAAAACAACGACGACGACAACGACAACGACAACAACAATAAGTGGAGCCGCGGGAGAATAAATCTCTCAACCAATGCACTACATACAGCTATCCGCTTTCTCAATCACACACTCACTCTCGTATTCCTTCATTCAATCACACACTCACTCTCTCATTCCTTCATTCAATCACACACTCACTCTCTCATTCCTTCATTCAATCACACACTCACTCTCTCATTCTTTCATTCAATCACACACTCACTCTCTCATTCCTTCATTCAATCACACACTCACTTTCCCATTCCTTTATTCAATCACACACTCCATCTCTTAATTTACTCTCCTTTTCCTTTGTCTCTCCACGACAGGTAATGACACAGCGAAATCATCGTCCAATGTACAACCAAAAAGAAAAAGAGAGAAAAAAAGACAGAAAATGAAGAAAATGTATCGACGATTCAAAGCGCTTAGCACGCACTAACTCACTTTCTCATTCATTCATTCATTCATTCATTCATTCATTCATTCATTCATTCTATCTCCCTCCCTCCCTCCCTCTCTCCCTCTCTCTCTCCTTCTCTCTTTCCTTCTCTCTCTGTCTCCCTCTCTCTCTCTCTCTCTCTCTCTCTCTCTCTCTCTCAAAGACAAAGGCTGATAGAAATGACTGTAACCGTACAACGTGCAAGCGCCCGAAGTGCGATTTGATTATAGCAGTGAAGTAAGGTCTGATTCGCAATCCTCGTGAGGCTGATCTCTATTGTCCAGAATCGGGCTGCCTTCTGGTCTTCTTAAAACGCACTCGGACCGCCCCTCCCACTGTCCACTACACGCTACCAGAGGTCCGATGTATGGAGCGATCCTAAAGAAGTCTTAGACAACAACAACTGTCCCAGTTCGAGATGCGTCGTAAGGGACGGTGTGGTTCCAGAGGGGTTGTTGTCTCAGCTTATACAACACAGCGCAGAGCCAAAGAGTGTATGAACAATAAGAGGCGGCACTCTTTATTTAGACCTATGTGGAGGCTGTCCGATTGCCTCCCTTGGCTGTCACTTGCTATAACGAAATAGCACTATAGTGAGACATGTAAACTGGGGGTGATTAAAACTTATCAGATGAAGCAACCTAAGATTGTATGGAATTGTTGTTGATGTCTTTAACCCCCCTCCCACCCCACCCCACCCCCCCAAAAAAAAAACAACCCCATATCTCGCCTTAGCCCCAAATTTATTTCCAATTAATTGATGTTAAACAATTATCAATCTTTCTGTGCTTGGGTTTCTTAGGCTGGTGCAAGTGAATGTAAAGTGCTTGAAACTGATTTATAATGGCGATACCCACGAGTTTTTATGAGAGGTGCCGGAAAGTTGTGAATACTGGTGGCTACATAGGTCGCACTAGATCTATGCTTTATTTGTTTGTTATGTATCTTGTGCATGCCTGCCGCTGATCTAAAGCATTCTTTGTGTGGCGGCAGGGATAGCTCAGTCGTCAGAGCGCTCGACTTGGGTACGCGCGTCTCGGGCGACGTGGGTTCGAATCCTGACTTCAGCAAACTATTTTGTGACTGCTGGATAGTAGTGGCCAGCGCTTTGAGAAGCTCTCTGAGCTTATTAGTGCGCTATATAAGAGTAATCTCTTCTTCTTCATGTAAACTATAACTGTATGTATGTCACTTGGCGAATAAATCTTGAATCTACATGTCTGAGTACACACCAGGGGCGGTATTCAGAAAGACCCGATTGCAACCCTCCGATAGGTTATTTGTCCCAAGGTATAGACCTTGCGGTAGTTTTATCTTACCTCAGGGTTGGAGAAAACTTCTGGTATCTTTATCTCGGTATTCAGAAAGGCCTACCTTACGCATGGTCCCTACCTTGAGCTAAATTTAACTTGCCCGGAATATCCACCTCTGTTGCGCACGCGCGTGCACTTTTCCATGGCAACAAACATGGCAGACTCCGTGTCCATGGCAGACCACGCAAAAGGGAAACGAAAAACAAATTTTACACATAAAGAAATATGTGTTTTGTTGGAAGAAATCCATGAGCAGAAAACCACGGTTCTGTCGTCGTTTTTATCTGACGTCACTAATAAAATGAAAGCGCATGTCTGGGAGATGATAGCTATGAAAGTGACGGGTGAGGGGGTAGCCATTCGAATGGTCCATGGACACTATTACATAATTATAGAGTCCATGAATGGTCCCTACCTCGAGCTAAATTTGAATCCTTCGCTATTACGCATGCGTTCTTCGACGACAAACGCCACAACAACTTTCTTAGGAGACGACGGATCACACGAAAAAAAAAAAGCAATCTTTCCCATAAAAAAAATTTCATTTAATTAGAATTGAAAGAGGAAACCCAAAACATCTTACTTTCGTACTTCGCTTTGGTCATTAATCTACCACCAAAAAGAAAGTATTTTACGGCAATTTTACTGGCACAAGGATAAACAGAACTGGAAACCTATAGTGCTAAACACAGTTGCAGTGAAGGAAGAAGTGACGATGCCGGTTCGCATGTTGCAACTCCTCTCCTACTTCATCCACAATTCGCACGATGGCGATTCTTTGAAATGTAAATGTCTTGTAGTGTTCTACATTACATCAGGCATATTTAGAGGATTTCATCTGTCCCGAATGACGCTGTTCCGTTGTCTCCGATGCAAAATCATTGCGAAAACAATTGCATTCGCCATTTTTACCTCGGCAAGGGTACGAGTTACCGGAGGTCAGTAGCGTCGGTAAAATTATCGGCCGTTTGGCTGAGTAGCAGGGCAGTTACAACTTCTCTGAACACCAGATAAGTCCAAACCAGCGGTAGGTAAGGATTTTACCCCTCCTCGCGGTAAATTACCGGCAGGTATTGCCCTTTCTGAATACAGCCCCAGACCGTATTTTCTTTGGGTAAAATACTGCATAGTCCTCAACATTGAAATTCATGCTGGGTTCTATAAAGTACACCCACAGCTCTCTCCCTCTGTTGAGAGCAACCCTAGAGACTGTGACTGTAGTAGGTAACAACAATGACCATTTGAAAGACGAAATATCAGACCCGTCTGGTTATCCCCAAAAGACGGTGGATCGAATCCACCCTTGAAATACTCAATACAAGAAAGCACTTCCAGTGCTTAACAAAGGATCTAGGAACGGCAGACCAATTGAAAACCGAATTATCGGACCGACGCGGGTTTCCGTTCGATACACTGTAACCCTCATTAGAGGAACGGGCTTCTTACTTTAAATCAAAGAATCTTGTTACTGTTGACCATTATTTAACTTTAGATGGATAAAACGACCTAGAAGTGACCAACAACGGAATGAAAGAATGAATATTAATTAAGCGCACACAATTTTTCCAAATAAATAACGAACAGTTATCAAGCAATATGGTTTTTCTCTCTATCCTTATCTATCGAACGAAAACCAGATAATCGAATGCAACCTTGAAATTGAAAATGTACTGGGACTCTTTGGTAGATAATATAATCGAATGCAACCTTGAAATTGAAAATGTAGGCGGACTTCCACAGATCCCAACATCAGTTGACCGTCGCAATTTTATAGAAGAGCTAGCTACCAATTTAAAGACGAGTTATATATAGACCAATTTGGTTTCCGTTCTATACAATTGAACCTTAAATTTCGCAGCAGAAAGGTCCTTCTGGACCTATTAAAGTACACCTTCAGCTTATTCTCTCTTCTGGGAGCTGCCCTATGTACTGTGACTCTTGTGAGAAAGATGTGACCAGGAATTATCAGACCAATCTAGTTTTCCTTATAGGAGGTGGCACAGGAATTTAAACAGTTAAATATATCAGCTATCCTATCCTGCCCTATTCTATCCCGTAACTCGGAGGTCGTTGGGGCACCACAGATGATCGTTTAACCAGCGTATTCCATCTTTCTCTGTCCTCGGCAACCATGATGGCTTCGCTCAGTGTCAAGCCAGTCCATTCTTGAATGTTGTCCTCCCACCTCTTTTTCGGTCTCCCGCTTTTTCTACCTCAATGCACTGTGCCTTGCAGGGTGGTCTTTGCAAGGCCTGATGATCTGTTGACGTGGCCATACCATCGGAGTTTCAGTTTCTTCACCACTGTGAGCAGGTCATCGTGTTGTCCAATGGCTTGTGTGAGGGTCTGTCGGACTTCGTTATTGGTGATGTGCTGGGTATAGGAAATGCCCAGAAGTCTTCTGTAGCACCTCATCTCCATGCTTTGTATTCTTCGTTGTAGTTCTGCTGTGATCGTCCATTTTTCGCAAGCGTATAGGAAGATGGAGATGACAAGGGAACGCAGCATGCAGCCTTACCTTGGAATGTAGACTGATTGTCTTGTCTTTCCAAATGGGCTTCAATCTTGCCAGGGCAGCAGTTGTTTGTGCGATCCTGGAGAGGACTTCCTGTCGGGACCCATTGTCTGATACAAAATTAAAATTAAAAGATACAATTAGATTTAGCTAAAATTCCATTTATGACTAATTACAAATAAGCACAAGATACAGATTTTACTCAGGTAGGCCTAAAATACCTAATGTTAAAAAGCAAAAACAAATGCAGGTTCATTAAAACAGTGGAGAAACAATATAAAATCTAATCACAGTATAAAACAGTATAAGGTAATTAATTTTTAAATTAACAACGTTCAAAGAATAAAAGTATTTATATCACAGTCAGTTAACCAAAAAAAAAATAATAATAATAAACACACACACAACTTATTGACAGTCGTGCAGCATTTACTCCAATTGCTTCCCTTTATCTCTCTCTCTCTCTCTCTCTCTCTCTCTCTCTCTCTCACACACACACACACACACACACACACACACACACTGTCTTTCGCTTGCTTTAAATTAAGCACTGTACCCCAGTGATAGGGGGAGGGAGTGCATGAAGAGAGGAGAAGATCCATAAAGACGAATTTACAGACACACCATGGTTTATGTTCGATAG
>CM072515.1:58970492-59210492 GCA_036898135.1 Oncomelania hupensis
GTCTTCCCTGTTGGATTTTCACACGTCCCCTTCAATTTTGCTTTTATTTTCAGTTTGCGTTGGTAAGTTCTTCAACATCTGATTTTCGAGCTTCAGCAAACAAATAGCAACAGCAAACTGTTAACGTTAGCAGACTTGAATACATCTGTGGTTTACCGTCCGGCGGATTGAGGAAGAACGTAAATCTGAGGAACGGTGTTCAGCTAAATGAAACACATGAATGAGAGGACGATAATGTACACTTACCGTTATGACAAAGAGAGAGAGAGAGAGAGAGAGAGAGAGAGAGAGAGAGAGAGAGAGAGAGAGAGAGAGAGAGAGAGAGAGAGAGAGAGAGAGATCGTGGTTACAATGAGTGCTGCGCTCTTATGTCGTGACAGATATTTGAGGGTACGCGAAAACCTCCAAGCCTCTCAGTGGAAACCGGCGTCGCATGGGCAGCCTCGTTAAAATAATCCCCGGCGTCATTATCACAGAATTCTGGCGTATATCTAACAAAGGCTTGCGTTATCGCACTCAGACTGCTTAACAATACTAAGTCTTTAGAGCCCGGGTCCTTCATTCCTTATTACTATAAAATACCTATTGTGCAATACTTATAATAAATATAATACTAAATAAAATGCAGCTCATCCCTTCAGGTTCAGCTCTTCAGACATCGGTGTGGAAGAGGACATAGAAAAGACCAAGGATTTAACTCTCTTAGAGTAAATTTACTTAAAGAGCCAAGGTTTAAAAGGAAGTTTTTTTAATGTTTATTTTAATGACAATGAAATTGCTCTAGCAAGTAAAGAAACAACTGCGCCTACCATACAAACTTTTCGCTGCGGTGTTATTTTTAGAATCAATCTTAATCCTATTAATTGGCACATAAACTAAATGCACTTATTAATTTATATGAAATCCGTACTTTTGAAAGCGGTGTTTTCTGTTTCTTATTCTTTTTTTTTAATCCAGTTGGGACCACACTCATTGTGAATTTGAAAAAAAAAAGCATATGTGACGCTAAAATGCGTGATCTTGAGGCCCCTTAAGGCCCCGCCACACATGCCGATTGTGCAACGATTTTGCTTGCGATCCGATCCCGATTCCTACGTGATGACGTCAGAACTACTACTTGCATGCCGTCCGATTTGCAATCGGCTCTGTATCATGCGATTAGAGCTTGTTCTATTCTGCTGTGCAAAATCGGCCCCGATTGTAAACTTCCAACCAATCAGAATGCGTCCCGTGTTCATTGTCAACTTGGCGTTACAAACGAAGCTGATGACAGCTAGGTGACAGGTGACAGGCTGAGAAGTCTCGTCTTTCGTAGGCCTCAATTACATATGATATATACTATACTACGTAGCCTACCTATGTAGGAGGCCCACGAGTTTACAAAGACGAAATAAAAGACTTCAGAGCCTGTGATGCAACCCGCGATGTTTTGTATGGTTTTGATTTGGTTTTCCATTACGTTTTTATTTTTAAATAGTTTTTGTAGCATGTAGAGACATTATTTCTGCTGTGGTTTCAGACTAGATGAGCTGTTGGATGGGGATGGTAAACTGTTGGATGGGGTTGGGGATCGTGTACACTGACACTAGTGAAAGTGAATATAAACAATACACATTGTGTGGAAGTTTCGGGTCGACCTGATCGGAAACGTGTGGCAGTGCTATCGGTTTTGGAGTCCGGCCCGATCGCAAACGGATCCGAAACCCGATCTAGAATCGGCCTTCAAACCGGTATGTGTGGCGGGGCCTTTAAACAATAAAACACAAATGATACTCACACTTTCACCCTTTCAAAATTCAATGGACCTAATATGTTTCATTTATTTCATTGTTTTTCTATCGTCTGTCTGTTGTCTTTTAATGTGACAACAAAGAAAAAAATGGAGGGTGGGGGGGAAGGAGAGGGGGGAAGGGGAGGGGAAGGGGAGAAGGGAAGGGGAGGGGGGAGAGTCTAAAATAACAATATCTACATACCTTAAATGAAATAAATGAAGTTCACTATTTTATTTATGTATTTATTTATTTATTTATTTATTTATTTAATCACTTTTATATAGCGCTTTCTCCAATCAAGAGCTGCTCAAGGATACAGGATCGAACTCAAACCGTCCGAGGCGCCCACTTGCAACCTTTGGGCACATAGTCTGACGCCCTGTCACGAATTGGCTAGTTTTAACTCTGCTTGTTGACTATTTAGCCATGTGTAGTCTTTGTACCAGTAGAGAGTCAGTAAATTACACAGCAGACCACACACAGCGAGCGAGCCACACACAGCGTAAGTGAGTCAGCACTTGAGCTTTGAATCTGAACATTTTACCCAATGATAGCTTAGGCAAAGCGGTTCGCGCCAGTTTGACTGTGTCAGAGCCTAACACAGTTTGGTCAGTCGTGTGTGAGACGAGGAAGAAGTAACATCTCCTTAGCTAGCAGAGAACTATCTTCACTCATAGACCAGGAAGCAGGACTTAGAATCTCAGAATTCTATTTAGTCAACACGGGCCTGAACTTGTCAAACAGGTAAATGAACACCCTTCTGTTTCATCGTGATATATTTATATTATTGTTGAAATTATGTTTGTGGAATTTGCTATGCATGAATGTGAATTGTTAATCCGAATTTGTGTGACCATGTGGAAACGCCGAACACGTGGCGAAACACGACCGGTTGCGCCGCCATGTTGCATACCATACGGAACCACTGTTGTTTAACTTATATGTATGTTTGCAGACCAGTGGCTGTACCACTGAATGTTTATAATATTATTAATTCTGTATGTGTATAGTTAGCCACGTTTGATATTTATGTATGTATAGGAATTTAGAGTTGAGATTCCAGTGGAACCCGGAAGTAGCAGAATGTTCGTCGCTTATGTATAGAGATGTGGAGCTATCACTGAGGGTTACTTGGCTTTCAGTGAGACGCTCTGCACAAACCGATTATTCAGGGTTGTGCAGAATTTCGTCTCTTATATTACAGACCTAATATATATCACGACCTAATGTCGGACAGAGATCCCTCCCGAACAACCCAGCTATCTAACTATCTACCCGAAACTAAACAGTCACACGCACACGCACACAAAATAAGTAACAAACACGTCAATGAAGTTTTAAAATAAAAAAACAAGTTTACTTCCCAAAATCACACACACTTTCATACGCACAAGACAACAATCACACCAACCATACATAAACAAAGCATCAACAGAAATATAATCGGGTGAAATGGAAAATGAAATGAAATGAGATGATAAATGACTGAATTGGAATGCACTATTTAAACATGACACAAAAAACAACAACAAAGTAAATCAAATGGTATTTCACACTTTAAACTGCTTAGGCCAGAAGAAATACCATTAGGAAAAAAAACCTCCAAAATTGTCTTTGGTTATTAACAAGGCACTATCCCGAGCTATCCTGTGCACCCCACTCCACAGAAACGACAAGTTGGTTGAGGAACCTCTAACGCACAAGTCGGAAAGAGCGACCTTGAAAAACACCCTGTCAGACCCCACAGCGTGGCAAGGGAACCCAACTACACAACGACACAGGTGGACCAGAAGTTACCTCACAGAAGGACTTCGAACACCCCACACATGAGTTAAGTGCATAAGGCGAAGGTGCACTTAAACTGATCATAACAGGACCACAGTAGTCCAACTATTCAGAAACTGTAAAACGGACCACAGTAGTCCAAAGCTACATGAAATATACTAGCAAGTGCCCAAGGAAGATATAACAGCTGCCTAGACTATCAGCGATCGAACTATTAGCTGTGACTGAGACATTTTTAGTTAGATTAGTACTTAGAGAATCTTGTATAGAGTAGAAGAAATAAATGTGTGATTTTAACTGTTATCAAGTGGCTTGACTACATATGATTCATAGCCGTGTGAAAGCTAGTGTGACAGTAATCTTTTACCATTTTTCTATCTATTTCTGTACCCCAACCTTAACACAGAACGAGCTAAACAAATAAATTTATTAAAGTAATTCATAGGGTGACTTACTAGCAGTTCCCACCGAATAAACGCGAGGGTCCATAATTCCATTGTGCAGAGCACATAAACCCCACGTGACACTTTAATTGGCGAGCCTAGCTAGGATCTGTGTATAATAGGAATTGGGTATAACCGGACCTAAGTACAATAAAATTAGATAACAGTAGAAGTAGAATAACTTAGAATAGTGTAAGGGTATAACACTGATCAGTTGTGGTGCACTATTCTTTAGTTAAAAACTTTTTTGCTTCAAATATTTTTGTGCCTGTATGTTGCATTGTTCTTTTGCAGGTTTTGCTTAAATAACTGTTGTATGCCATTTGACTCTTGTTGTATTCTATTATTGATTACGAATTTGATTGTCTTTGCATTGTTGTTATTGACTTGCAATATTGCTAGTGTTTTGGTATTCCACGTGATTCAGAGGTTGTTCATAGACACTTTTGACAATGTCGGACCCAGTGGCCTTGAGATTGCGCTTCAAGGAATTAGGGGAAGCTTTACACTTAGCAGGGGGAGACCTAATTGCGTATATCAATGCAGAGGTAGAGAAACAGGAGGCTAAGGCAGAGAGAGCAGCAGAGAGAGAGGCGAAGAAACTCGAAGCGGCAGAGAGAGCCGCAGAGAGAGAACAGAAAAAAGCAGAACTAGAAGCAGAGCAAAAGAAATTAGAAGCAGAGCAAAAGAAAGCAGAGTTAGAAGCAGCAAGAGAGCAAAAGAAATTTGAACTGGAAGCAGAGCAGAAGAAACTAGAATTAGAAGCAGAACAGAAGAAGGTAGCAGCAGAGAGAGAAGCAGAAGTTAGGAGATGGGAGTATGAGCGGGCAGAAAAAGAAAAAGAGAGGGAAGAAAAGGAAAAAGAAAGACAGCATGAGTTAGAGCTAAGAAGATTGGGATCAGGAGCTTCAAGTTCTTCCTCAACCCCCTCCCACTCAGATCAGCTAGAGGTAGCATCCAACCCTGTACAAGGAATGTCATTTCCACTGGGGACATTCAACGAAAGAGAAGAAGGTCTAGATCTCTATCTGACTAGGTTTGAGCGGCTAGCAACAGAGTATAAACTAGATCCCTCTCATTGGTCTTTTAAGCTTAGTCAAGGGCTTAGAGGAAAGGCTTATGACATCTACAGTAAGCTACCGACTGACCGAGTGACGGACTATCACAAGGTAAAAGAGGCACTCCTAACGGGATTCGAACTAACAGGAGAATGCTACCGGCAAAAATTCCGCACCAATCGGAGAGTGAAAGGAGAGAGCTATGCGCAGTTCGCGGATCGGTTGTCCACAATGCTGGATAAGTGGATTAGCCAGTCAGCCACGGCTAAGACGTATGATGGACTGACAGAACTGTTAGTATGGGAACAGCTACGGGAAACCATGACCCCCGAGCTGAGAACATTCTCAGTAGAGCAGGGCGCGGAAAGACTAGAAGATCTGGTCAAGGTCGCAGATAGGTACGTGGCCGCCCACGGAGAAGCCAAGAGCTTCAGGCGAGACCTAAAGCCTAACGGGAAAGAGGCACAGAAACGAAGCCCTAACCGGGAAGAGCGCACCGCGAATAAGCCAAATAACCCCAGACCTGGGCAAAATAAAGGACCCAACACGGAATTCGGGAAAAGAGGTCCCGCAGAACAGAGACGGTATTGTTCGTTCTGCAACAGAAACAATCACTCCACCGCAGAATGTTTCAAGTTGGCCGCCCAACGTAGGGAAGAGCGCGAAAGCCGGCCAGCGCACAGAGTTCTAACTCAAAGTAGCGGTAACAAGCCACACACAATCGGAGATCACCCATCGGTGACAGACACGGTCAAGGTCAACGGAAAAGAAGCGAACTGTCTGTATGACACAGGTCTATCATACGACGCGATAGTTAGCGAATCTCTTGTATCGCGCGCGGACTTGACGGACAAGACAGTCGACTTACAAGGAGCAGACTTGACGAAACCGACGACTACTTGCCCAATAGCATGGATAGAAGTAGAGAGTAGGTACGTCACAGGACGAATCCAAGCAGCTGTTTTTACAGAAACCCCTGTATGATCTAGTGCTAGGTTGTAGGTATGTGTTCTTAGGCACGCCCCCCAAAACTGTAGAGATAGCTGCAGTGCAAACCAGGGCCCAAGCTAAAACCCAACCACCCCAGCCCGAGTTCGCTCCGAATCCAGGACTCGAAGAGATCAAAACAGCACAGAAAGAAGACACCTCGATAGCGAAGTGCTTCCAGAAGCTACCCAAGGCGCACACACCCCCGCACAAGGGAGACTTCTACATGGAAGAGGGAGTTCTACATCGACAAGGAGATGGAGATCACACCCAACTAGTACTACCAGCCACCCTTCGAGCCCAAGTACTAGAACTAGGCCACAGCATGCCACTCAGCGGACACATGGGAATTGGAGCCACAGTGCAGAGAATCAGCGCACACTACTATTGGCCAGGAATCACGGAGGATGTCAAGCGCTACGTGAAATCTTGCCACCAATGTCAACGATATTCCCCGCGACATCACGCCGTACCAGTTACCTTAGGACCATCGGTAGTAGTCGGCGTGCCATTCCAGCAAGTCTCAGTAGACATAGTGGGACCACTGCCCATGACCAAGAAGCGGAACAGATTTCTACTCACACTCGTCGACGCATGTACGATGTGGTGCGAAGCAGTCCCGTTGCCAGCGATCGACACCAAGAAGATTGCAGATGCACTCATCGCCATCTTTACCAGAGTCGGATTCCCGGACAGCATTAGAACGGACAACGGATCTCAGTTCACCGGCCGCCTGATGCAAGACGTGTTCGAGTTGATACAAGTTCATCACATTCGCACACCACCATACCACCCAGCCAGCAACGGACAAGTAGAAAGACTGAATGGAACCCTTCTCACCATTCTCAGGAAAGTCGCCGACGACAATCCAGAAGCGTGGGACACCTACGTGAATGCGGCACTGTTCGCATATAGAGAAACGCCCCATGCAGCCACAGGCTACACCCCGTCAACATTGCTATTCGGCAGACCTCTAGCAGGACCGCTAGAAGCCCTACGCAGAAGTTGGACGGAAGCCAAGATAGACGACACACCAAGAGGTGCCACCAGGTACGTCGCAGACCTGCAGGAAACCCTCAAAGCAACGTGGAAGAAAGCTGGTGAAGCACTGAAGAAGGCAAGAGCCCGTCAGGCGAAGTACTACAACCGCCACGCGAAGGACAGAGAACTGCAAGTCGGCGATCAAGTGCTACTCTTACTTCCAAGTGGAACCAACAAGCTGGACATCGCTTGGAGAGGACCGTACCGGGTGACTGCCAAGAAATCCAAGACAGTCTACCAAGTAGAGGTGAATGGGAGAGCCCGCTACCACCACATCAATCTCCTCAAGAAGTATACGGACCGACCAGCGACCCCCAGCACTCACAACTTGCTAGCCATCGCCATCGCGGAAGAAGGAGAAAGCATGGAGACCAATGCAGTAGAGTATCCCCTGCACTCCAAAGAAACCTACAAAGACGTGATACTCAACGGAGACCTAGCCGCTAAACAGCAACAGCAAGTACGACAGGTCATTCGACAACATCAGACTGTGCTAACAGACCGACCAGGGAGGACAGACCTCGTCGAAGTAACCTTAACGGTGACCGACCCAACACCCGTCCGCCAGAAGCTCTACCCGATGACACTGTCGCAGCAGCGAGCCATCAAGGAAGAGATAGACACCTTACTGGCAGCCGGAATCATCTCAGAGTCTACTTCACCCTACAGCGCAGGCACGGTATTGTTGCGAAAACCCAACGGAGAGCATCGACTGTGCATCGACTTCAGACTGTTGAATGCCGTAACGCAGTTCCAGCCAGAGCCACTCCCGGACCAGACAGACCTATTTGCCAAGCTACAGCGAGCGAAGTACTTCTCACGCATCGACCTCAGCAAAGGATACTACCAGATACCAGTACAACTACAAGTCCGAAAGTACCTAGCTTTCAGCACTATGGAAGGACACTTCGAATTCAACGTGCTTCCATTCGGACTCCACAACGCACCCAGCATCTTCAGCGCCATGATGCGAAAACTCCTGGCACCCCTGAGCAGCGAGCACCTACATTCGTTTATGGACGACATCCTCATCGCAACACCTACGTGGGAGGAACATGTCACGCTCCTACAGCAACTACTCGCCCGCCTCAGAGACACGGGATTGACGGCAAGACCCACCAAATGTCAGATTGGATTCACAGAACTAGAATTTCTGGGACACACCATCAGTCAAGGAAGCCTGCGACCGGTAGAAAAGACAGTGAAACGCCTACTCGACGCTCCTAGGCCCAAGACCAAGAAGGAAGTGCAGTCGTTTCTAGGACTCTGCGGCTTCTACCAGAAGTTCATCCCCAACTACAACAGCATCGCCGTACCACTGACAAATGGAACCCGGAAAATCGCCCCGGACAAAGTAGTTTGGACAGCCGAATGCGAGACAGCATTCCAAACTCTCAAGGACAAAATGACATCGGCGCCAGTACTCCACCTACCCGATTTGACTCAGCCATTCGTTCTTCGCACCGACGCAAGCGACTTAGGCCTCGGAGCAGTACTGCTACAGCGCGACCCCAAGAATGCAGAGACGCTATTCCCTGTCGCCTACGCCAGCAGAAAATTGAGACCCGCCGAGACCCACTACGCCACGTCGGAGAAAGAATGTCTTGGACTAGTCTGGGCCATACAGAAATTCCAACTCTACCTGTATGGGACCCACTTCACAGTTCAGGTGGACCACCAACCACTATCGTTCCTGGCAGCCTCCAAGTCTTTGAACTCTCGCCTGATGAGATGGGCACTCACCCTTTAGGCATACTCATTCCAGATCGAGTACATCCCCGGCAAAGAGAACCACGGAGCCGACTACCTCAGTCGCCATCTCGTGGAGGACACAGCAGCTGTCGCCCACCCAACACAACTAAGGGCCACAGCACCAGAATTCGTCCCCGCCCAATAAAAACCCTGTCACTAGTGTCCATAGCTACCTGGCACAGCATTGCAGCTCAGGTAGAGCAACTTACTTAGTTTGTAAATAGGACCCTAGGATAGTGCAGTGTTAAACTAGGCTCTGTAGTAGAAAAAGGTCGAATCCAGTAGTCATCGCCTTTTTTCAGTTGAGGGAGCCTGTCACGAATTGGCTAGTTTTAACTCTGCTTGTTGACTATTTAGCCATGTGTAGTCTTTGTACCAGTAGAGAGTCAGTAAATTACACAGCAGACCACACACAGCGAGCGAGCCACACACAGCGTAAGTGAGTCAGCACTTGAGCTTTGAATCTGAACATTTTACCCAATGATAGCTTAGGCAAAGCGGTTCGCGCCAGTTTGACTGTGTCAGAGCCTAACACAGTTTGGTCAGTCGTGTGTGAGACGAGGAAGAAGTAACATCTCCTTAGCTAGCAGAGAACTATCTTCACTCATAGACCAGGAAGCAGGACTTAGAATCTCAGAATTCTATTTAGTCAACACGGGCCTGAACTTGTCAAACAGGTAAATGAACACCCTTCTGTTTCATCGTGATATATTTATATTATTGTTGAAATTATGTTTGTGGAATTTGCTATGCATGAATGTGAATTGTTAATCCGAATTTGTGTGACCATGTGGAAACGCCGAACACGTGGCGAAACACGACCGGTTGCGCCGCCATGTTGCATACCATACGGAACCACTGTTGTTTAACTTATATGTATGTTTGCAGACCAGTGGCTGTACCACTGAATGTTTATAATATTATTAATTCTGTATGTGTATAGTTAGCCACGTTTGATATTTATGTATGTATAGGAATTTAGAGTTGAGATTCCAGTGGAACCCGGAAGTAGCAGAATGTTCGTCGCTTATGTATAGAGATGTGGAGCTATCACTGAGGGCTACTTGGCTTTCAGTGAGACGCTCTGCACAAACCGATTATTCAGGGTTGTGCAGAATTTCGTCTCTTATATTACAGACGAGCAGGCGAGCTATCCCGAGCTATCCCGAGCTATCCTGTGCACCCCACTCCACAGAAACGACAAGTTGGTTGAGGAACCTCTAACGCACAAGTCGGAAAGAGCGACCTTGAAAAACACCTTGTCAGACCCCACAGCGTGGCAAGGGAACCCAACTACACAACGACACAGGTGGACCAGAAGTTACCTCACAGAAGGACTTCGAACACCCCACACATGAGTTAAGTGCATAAGGCGAAGGTGCACTTAAACTGATCATAACAGGACCACAGTAGTCCAACTATTCAGAAACTGTAAAACGGACCACAGTAGTCCAAAGCTACATGAAATATACTAGCAAGTGCCCAAGGAAGATATAACAGCTGCCTAGACTATCAGCGATCGAACTATTAGCTGTGACTGAGACATTTTAAGTTAGATTAGTACTTAGAGAATCTTGTATAGAGTAGAAGAAATAAATGTGTGATTTTAACTGTTATCAAGTGGCTTGACTACATATGATTCATAGCCGTGTGAAAGCTAGTGTGACAGTAATCTTTTACCATTTTTCTATCTATTTCTGTACCCCAACCTTAACACAGAACGAGCTAAACAAATACATTTATTAAAGTAATTCATAGGGTGACTTACTAGCAGTTCCCACCGAATAAACGCGAGGGTCCATAATTCCATTGTGCAGAGCCCATAAACCCCACGTGACACGCCCAGACGACTTAGCACAATCCTCAACAGTCAGTCAAGTCAATACTTCAGTCAAGTCAACAAATCTTATATTACCCACAATGGAGAATCTACCTAATCACATTGTGTCTCAGCAAATAAGAGTTTGAGCGCTCCTGAGCGACCAGGGATTGGGGAGAACGGACCTAGTGCGTGCTGGGGGTATTAATTTTGTGTAGCCGTCACTCATCCGTCTAGAACCCCAGCGTCAGGATCTTTAAAGTTCGTGCGATGAAATGCGTGCGTGCACAGATTAGATCTTGGTTTATACTCTCATCCGAAGGGTATTATTTAAAGAGCTGTTATTTGTTCACGTGCAAACGCGCAGTCTCGAAAAACAGTATTTCTAATTGTGTGTGTGTGTGAGGGTGTGTGTGTGTGTGCGGGTACCCACAAAAGCGCACAAATGGGTAGCAGACCTTGTCTTTTCTAGTAACAAATGGGTTTATTTGCTTGGAACCCACTTTTTTCCAGGTACCCACTTTTTTCTAAGTGCGCGGGAGTGCTCTTTTAGTGCATGGGAGTGCAGTTGTAGTGCATAAGAGTGTTTTAAGTACAGAGGAGTGCACTATCCGGGACGGAGAAAATACAGTGAATTTTTGGAAAAGTTTGAAGCAAAATTCGACCTATTTCGTCGCCTATAAGAGACGAAATTGGTCAACTTTCTAGAGAAGGGTTAGGGTAAGGGCTAGTTGCAGCGCTGCAACTAACCCTTGCCCTAACCCTTTTCCATCAAAAAATGACTTTCCGATTCCTACATTCTGAAATGAACCCATTTCTGATGTATTGCAAGTATGTAGGTGTAGGTGCGTGTGAGAGTGTGTGTGTGTTGTATTTATTTTACTTTCTTTTTTTTTTAATTGTACGTGATTTAACTGATTTAATTTAACTGATTTTTTTTTTCATTGTATTTGATTGCTTAATTTCTTTTTTTAACCGACAGCTTCTATATTGTGTACAATTTACTCTAAGGTGCATGTATCTGTTTCTCTTTAGTTTGTTCATTCATTTATTTCCTTATTACTGTTATTTTCTCTTCGATTTTATTGTATTTCTTGCCTTTTATACTATAGTGTTATGTTTGTTTTCTATCTTTATTGTTGAGATGATTAATTAATATACTTCTAGTTTTCTTACTTTGTACTGGTCGCCAGAGACATTGCATTGTTATCATTTGTCAAAGGGTATCCATCACTTATTTAAGTTCTGCTTTTTGTGCCCTTTATGTTCTACATGCTTTGTTTGCTTGTCTCGTGAATAATAAAATTCTGTTTTAAAACAAAGGGCTTGAAACTGGAAGGCGGGGTAAAAGGTCGGAAGGAGAGAAAATACATTTGTTATAAAAAATTTAAAAAAAAATAATTTAAAATAACCAACACCGAACTCACCAATAACATTATAAATACCACACAGCTAAAAGTTCCACTCCTCAAATCAGAGCTGGAGAGCAACTACTGCATGTAACTAAATAACATTTATAATAATAATGACAGAGGGCACGCGTTGATGGCATTCGCTATACTGGCCTATCATACGCGATTTTCGGAGTGCTAGTACAACTGAAAGCTTTAATATCCTGTGTAAATGACCACATTAACTAGAGATTGCATTGCCCCTTGCAACTGCTTTATAGGAGAGTAGGCCTATGTACGTCTTGCAAGACCTCTTCACTTCGGACATTCTTGTACTGGTGTTAATAGACTGAAGCTCAATATTTAATATCGGCACAGTAGAGAGTCTAAAAATATATTTAAATGGCTTATCATCTTGTTATTTTACTTATCATTTATTAAAAGCGGTATTATCTACTCGCTGTTACCAGAGATCTGGAAGTTTAGTGTATGGAATTTTGTTTTTTAAAAAAAAATAAAAATAATAATAATAATAATAATAATAATAATAATAATAATTATTATTATTATTATTATTATTATTATTATTATTATTATTATTATTATTATTATTATTATTATTATTATTATTATTATTATTATTATTATTATAAATAAACTAAGCTATCTAGTGTGACGGATGACTTTGTGATGCTTCCCTCAGTTTTCCATAGTCATCATCAACACCCACCTCACACTCTTCACATTACTACTGGGAGCACATCTATGATCCCACAGCTCTAAATATCCACGGCTCCATGTTCCTACGGCTAGATATTGTTCCTATGGTTCTACATTCCCTATGGTAACGTGCAGGAACATAAGAGTTCTGAACACATAGGGCTGTGTGAATATAAGAGTTCTGAACACATAGGGCTGTGTGAACATTTAAGGGTACCGGATGCATTGATTTGGGAGACCACATGAGAGCTAGATTTGTAGGCACATAGAGCAATACGCACATAGAAATTACCCCCACCGGGTCGTACTTATGTGATGCTACCCTCAACTGTCCCCAATCATCACCATCACTCACGCCACATTGGCGCTTTCGCAATACTATCACGTCTCTTTACCAAAAAAGAAAAAAAGGTCATACCCGGTTAAGGCCGCTGGGAGTCATTGTCGATAATAATGAGTAAATTTAAAGCGGCGTCCATTGACCTTAGAACTGAAAGGCAGAAAGAGTTTCAATTTCAGCCTGTACAGTGAAGACTTCCTGGCAAATTTGATGTTCGTTTTGTATTCAGATACCGCTGAGAGACCTCAGAGACACGAAGATTTTCACTTTTGAGTTGGCTTACAGCGAAAGGCTGACAACTTTCACTGTTCGTGTACATTCAAATTTCGCTTATTTACTCACACCATAATATAGCTTTTGCTACTTGTATGCTTCTTACCTAACTGGAACTGGAACAAGAAGACTGTTTCAATTTCAGGTATTTATTTTTATCATTCTCGTATAGCGCTTTTTCCAGCTCAAGAGCTGCTCAAGGCGCTGGTTCTAACTCAAACCGCATGAGGCGCCCACTTGCAGCATTTTGGGCGCATCGTGTCACGCCCAAACAACTGAGCACCATCCTGGGAAATACCTCAGAAGGTACAGCGAATATCAACTAATGAATCTGCTTATTTATTTATTTATTTATTTATTTATTTTTATTTATTTATTAGTTATAATATAGCTTAAATTCAAATACCGCTCAATTTTAAGTCCTGCAATGGTCTACAGTGTTCTATGTATTTAGTCCCTCAGCCTGTCAGGTAGTCGGGGTGAACTGAGGGACGAAGCAGCAGAGATCCTCTTCCACGAATCTGTTCTGTCAGCGGCCTTTGTGAACAAGGTATGGCATGTTCTTCGCCTTTATTAAGCGCTCATTCTTATGGTGAATTCCGCTAGGCGGATGCCTTTTATTATTATTATTATTATTATTATTATTATTATTATTATTATTATTATTATTATTATTATTATTATTATTATTATTATTATTATTACTATTATTATTATTATTACAAAATACAGGACATATTCAAATTTCAGATATATTTCAACCATCCCAAGCGTCCACGTGCTTAATTTATCAATTTTGCATTGTACTGTAAAAAATACAATATAATAAAAAAACAAAAAACGTACAAATGAATTTCAGGATCTGCATCTGCTTTCAAAAAGGCGATGCCATCACGTAAACTTTAAGAGCAGAAATCTGAAATTAAGTAAATTACTATAAATGTAAGAAAAAGAACATAGTGTAAAGATTTTAAAACAACAACAAAAAAAACCACTAGCAACAATAACAACAACAACAACAAAACCCAACAAATCTCCAAGCGAAAATTAGCCAGACATACAGACTGTTTATTGCATTTTATTGGACCTCCAGGGACGGGAAAGACTATGTAGACGACTGAATGAAGCCTCCAAGAGCTACAACGCTTACGACTAACAATTCCACTGTTTCGCCCAAGGCTGTACTAAATGTAGGGAGTATTACATGTAAATCTTCTCATAATCCACAAGGGGTGTGTAAAATGCGTGATGCATCTTCAGTGCTAAGGAATCATGTGCCATTTCAGCTCCGTTTCTGAATATGTTAACTTGAATGCAAACACACACTCTCTCTCCCTCTCTTTCATGCACACGCACGCACACACAAACACACACACATACTGGAGAGAGGAAGAGAGGGAGAGAGAGAGGGGAGATAGATAGATAGATAGATAGATAGATAGATAGATAGATAGATAGATAGATAGATAGATAGATAGATTAGATTAGATTAGATTAGATTAGATTAGATTAGATAGATAGATTAGATTAGATTAGATTAGATTAGATTAGATTAGATTAGATTAGATTAGATTAGATTAGATTAGATTAGATTAGATTAGATTAGATTAGATTAGATAAGATAAGATAAGATAAGATAAGATAAGATAAGATAAGATAAGATAAGATAAGATAAGATAAGATAAGATAAGATAAGATAAGATAAGATAAGATAGATAGATAGATAGATAGATAGATAGATAGATAGATAGATAGATAGATAGATAGATAGATAGATAGATAGATAGATAGATAGATAGATAGATAGATAGACAACTCTAGCCTGGATACTTAATACCCCAATTATAATGTTTTTATTTTGGAGAAATTAAAGCAAGCAGCCACCGCCCATCTGTATTTATGGATGGGCGCTACCCTTATGGAGCTGGCCCTGCAAAAAGGAGATTGTTAACGCCTCTCTCTCGAAGGTCAGTTCCATGCGAAAAGTGCACACATCTCCTTTACTTCTCTACTTTAAATGTTAGAACAAACCGACAAAAAAATGCCTTTTCAATATCGGTGTGTGTGTGTGAGAGAGAGCAAAATAAGAGGCAGGTCGCAGCAGATTGAAGAAGATAGGTACCGAGACACAAAAAAAGAGCCTAACCGATTAAAAGGCCCAAAGTGTAAGGCTTTGTTTGCCATTTTCCCCCGTTGGGGTGCCGGGGGTTTCAGTATAAATAGCGTCCCCCACTTTCTGGAAATTTAGTGCTTTAAATTCCCACTGTCGCTGTCTTTCTCATTTTGTTCTTTCTCATTCCTACTCTGTTCTATCAATCTACTATACTATCTTCTTCGCTAGACCAGTCACCTACCTTTTTTCTTGAAAACTCTTCCGGGACAAGGCTCCTTATTTGTGTGTGAGGTCTGTTGGATCAGCTTGGGAATATTGGACGCTGTCTAGGGCTTCCTATGATGTTATTATTTAGCAATGTAGGCATTTTATATGTATGTGTTTTGTTGATAATTTATAATGATGTTTGTATTCTATTTTGTTTTTGTAAACGGGGGTTCGATAAATTAGAGTATAGCCTCAGCGTCCCCTGCGTGGGATGTTTTTATTGTAAAGTGACTGGCTGGTGGAGAGCCTTCAGTGTTACCACTAGGGTTGTTTCAGCAGATCTTTTATGCGGATCGGGGGTTGTCTGGTCCTGATTTGGCTCGGAAGAGTCCGCTGGACCTAAAGCAATAATCATGTAATGCAATGTAATGTTTGCTATTTGGCCAAAACGGCTTTACCTTAAAATTCGCATTGTTTTGACATTTAACGATGGGCTTTCGCTGCTCAAACCGCCTGCTACAGTTTTAATTTTCTACTTCGTTTCTGACAAGGGAGTTAATCCCCTGTTTTGAACGGTAAAGCCGTGTGACCTTTCACCGTATTTCTGAGTGAACGGCGCGGCTTGACGTGTGCGTCTTTGGTGTCTGGAGTAGGGTAAAGTTTATTTTATCAACCTAGTACGAAAACCCTTACGAGCGATTTTTTTAATGGATTCTGTCTCTTACTGGCTTTGGTAGCTGCTATTTTTAGCTGCAGAATGTTGGCTGGCTAGCCAACGGCTGTTGCTATTAATAGGCACAAAAACTACGCACATTATTCACTTTAAACAATAAATATCCTTTGGAAAAGAGTATTTTTAGTCAAAAAGCGTCGTTGTTTTCCCAGCGGGGCAACATTCATTTTCAGTGTTACAAAGATCTGTCGAGGCGGCGTGATCAAAGAGGGTTCCTTTAAACTTAATTTTAAAGAAAGAAAGAAAGAAAGAAAGAAAGAAAGAAAGAAAGAAAGAAAGAAAGAAAGAAGGAAATCAGCATTTAGGCAAGCTCAGCACGGATTAAAGTAATGAAGCAAACGCCATCAATTCATTGAATCAAACAAATGCGTGGCGAGGCAGAAAGGATTGAGAGAACAATGGTCGCTACAATAGGGTTTAACCTTGACAGGATTATCTCTCATTGCAAAGAAGTTAATAATAATAATAATTAATAATAATAATAATAATAATAATAATAATAATAATAATAATAATAATAATAATAATAATAATAATAATAATAATAATATTGCTATTCTGCAAGGCACGTGGAAGGAGGTAGAAGAAGAGGGAGACCGAAAAAGAGGTGGGAGGACAACATTCGAGAATGGACTGGTTTGACACTGAGCGAAGTCATCAGGGCTGCTGAGGACAGAGAAAGATGGAGTATGCTGGTTAAACGATCATCTGTGGTGCCCCTACGACCTACGGGTTATGGGACAGGATAGGATAGGAAGATAGGAATAATAATAATGACAAAGGCTCATGTCAAGAAGGTAATAATAATAATAATAATAATAATAATAATAATAATAATAATAATAATAATAATAATAATAATAATAATAATAATAATAATAATCATAATCATAATCATAATCATAATTATTATAATAATAGGTCCCAACCAGTTGTTTCCTGGGATGGTTATCCCTGTCTGCCATATCGCCAATGGTGGGTGTAGACATTAAACATCAATGTTCCTTCCTTCTCTTACCCTTCTTCTTTTTCTTCCAACATGCGTCATCCTACTGTTGACATCTCACAGAAGATTCTGTACACTTTCAAGGGATAGGGGGCATATTGGGTGGAGCAATCTCCGACCTTCGTTTTGCGGATGACTGTAACGGACGCAGTTCGTACACTTTTCTGTAGGAAGACGGTATGACGTCACTGCATAATTTTTCGAATAGTTTGTGAACTGTTGTTAGAGCAGAGACTATACATCAGCCTTAGTGACAGGACGTGGGGTGCTCTAGAAAGACCTGATTCTTTAGGAATTACTTTTGCTGTATAAAGAATACAGGTATTTACTATTATTATTACTATTAGTGGTATTTATAATGAACTGCTAAGCTATTCTTACGAAAAAGGAAGAGTATTGCTTTTTGTAAATTAGTACGTTTAGGGTACAGAAGAACCCATGTTTGAAAACAAAGTTCGATAACTCGTGTCAATATTTATTTGATCATGTGTATACATGTATGTGTGACTCAGTTTGTAATTATGATGCCATTTTTATATTCATTCATATGTGGATATGGGGCTGAAATAGGAACGTATTTCAGTTGTGTAATTTGTATATCTATTGATGAATGAATGGGTATAAATATGTTATAAATGAAGTTGAGCTGTGTTTGTAATAATTGGCTCATAGTCCATTGTGTGTAGCCTATGCAATGTGTGTAAAGTGGCTATACTAGGTATTGTCACAGGAATGGTGACAGTAGTGATTGTAGTGTGGTGGTGGCGTGTAGAGACATTCTACAAAGGGAAATGATCCTTGCTCAATGTGAGCTATAAAGACATACAGTCTCTTTAAGGATAAGAGCAAAAATTTACGATTGTGTACATGTTGTATACAGCGGGGCGGTTACGGAGCAAAGAACCCCTGATGTGCGGCGGATGGATCTGGTCCCCGTGACATCACTGGCTTGACCTGATGTGGACACCATCATCGCCGTAGCTCTCCTTCGGATACCATCACTGGTGCAGAATTGCAACAACGGTACCGAAGTGAATTTCCGGATCAACGCCACGAAGACAACTGCAGCGTCTTCAGTGTGTGGCTGTGACCCCAGCGTCGGCTGTGAATACCACGCCGGGAGTGTTTGATCCGCGAAACACGGTCAGTAGGCCTAAATAAAAACTGTGACATTTTCTGTGCTTCGGTGCTAATGAAAAAGAGAAGAGTCGAGTGACGTCCTTAGAAAGGACAACGACTTCTGCTAGCGTTGAACTCTGAACGTAACTATGTGCACCTATCAACTTAACTGGGAAAAAGTACTACATTAAATATGTGTACTTATTTATCAGCTGTGTGATTTACTTATATGCTGGACATAGTTGAATGATTTAATGTATCTGTGAATTTAGTGTATGTGAAGATGGTTTAATGTATCTGTGAATTTAGTGTATGTGAAGATGGTTTAATGTATACGTGAATAATTGAATGAGAATAGAATAACAGAGGGCAAAGAGAAATAGCTGTGTATTCTTTGTCTTTGTCTGTAAGTACGTGTGTGGCAGTGTATGAGTATAGTAAACAGAGATAGAACACACACCTTATACTGAACGTCAGACAGCCACACTCACACACTCATTCAATACACCATAAGTAGTTATACATATATTTATTTAGATTATAATACACATAAAAACCCTCCGTTACATTTGGTGACCCTAGACTCTCTCTGTGTTAGCATTAAGTCATACATATTTATATTTATTGAGGGCACCACTAGTTATTATATTTATATACAGTTAGACTAGTGGGCTTATTTCCCTTGAAATTCTTGATTATATTGTGTATGACTGTGATGTTTTGTTTTGTGTGACAATGCCGTCTCCGGCGTAACGGCTGTGCCTGTGTATAGTTTCTTGGCACTAAGGGTTTAATTCTTTTTCTGTCTGTGGGTTGCTATTTTCTTCTTCAGCTCTGTTCTTCTATTAGTGGGATTGTTTGTTTTTGTTAGTTCTTTGCTGTGTAGGGTTCTGTCCTTTCATGCGTGTGTTTGGATGTATGATCTCTTTGCCCTCATTTTAAGTAGGTTATAGTCTTAGGATTTCAGCCCCATTTAATTTAATTTATTTTATTTATTCATTGTGTTTGATTTACATTGATTTTGATGTTATAATATTCTGTATTTATGTATGTAGTTATGCTGGATTATCCTTGTTAAATTGTTTCCCTTGATTTAGCTTGGTTGGTAAATTGTTTCCCTTGATTTAATTTAGTTGTTAATACATTGTTTCCTTTGGTTCATGTTGGATTGTTAGTGCTGATAGTTTGTGTTTTGTGATTTTTATTTTTTATTCTGTTTGACTGTGAATTTAATTGGATATAGAATAATATAGTAGTTAGTGTGACACTCATTGATTTTTATTATTTATAAAATTAATCTTGATAACACTTTGTTATTTTGTTGAGTTCTTTTTTTTCCTTTGGCCGTCTACTTGGTATTATAGTATTATTTAGTTCTAGTGCTCACTGTGTTGAGAGTTAATTGTTTTTTTTTTTTTTCTCATTTCATAATTCTTTATTTAATAACTTTGTTTAAATAATATTTCCTTTGTGGGCATTGTATATATTTTTCATTAGGATAGTTTTTTACACTGTTTATATAATTATTCTCTTGGGGAAAGGGAGGTAACAATTTTGATTGTGAGTGTTGAACGTTGGTATATTTTATTTGACTTAGAAATTTATTTAAATTTTTTTTTTAAATTCCTATTGACATTAATATAAACTTTACATACTTGTGAATAGATTCATTACTGTGATTATGCATAATAATATTATCATACTTTAAAACTAAAAGACTGTTTGAACAAATATTTGGATACAAACTTAACTTAGTAATTTAATCTTTCGCTGTATATTCATTGTGCTTATTATCAACTTCAGTTGAAGTTCGTCAACATATGTTGTGAATATATTGACTTACTGTATTCAATTTGATATTTAAAAATTTGTCATTGCTTCACAACTTGTAAAACATATTGGGATAATATAATATATAATTTGCTTTGTATACATTTAAGACTTGACTGTTTTTATGATAACTTGAACTGTGCGTTGTACTGTAAATCTGCTTGTGAAGAAACTTCATTGTTTTCGTAAGATTCATAGAACAATTTATAGTTGTTTTGATTGATTGCATTTTGCCATTACTATTTTGACACTTTGATATTTTATTGATTTACTGTTTGAACACTTTGATACTTTTATAGTAAATTTTTTTTGTTGGTTGTTGATCTACATTGTACTTAGCCATGTCTGATGATTATGATCAGTTGTTCCAATCTTTTATTGCTCAAGCTACAACTTTGGGTATTCCTGAAAAAGAACGTGGGAAATATGTACAGGAATGTTTTGATCGTATTGAAAGACAAAAAGTGAGAGATGAAAAAAAATTAGAAGAAGAAACAAAACAGAAAGCATTGGAGATTGAATTAGCTAAAAAACAAGCAGATGTTCAGTTAGCTTTGGAACTAGAAAAAGAGAAAACAAAACAAAAGGAACTTGAGTTACGTACGGAACATAGACCTGAGGAACAAGATACGGGTTTTGGAAACAGAGGTAGAGATAGTACTTCTTTTGGTGCTAGACCTGTTTACCCCAAGTTGCCTCTTTTCAAAGAAAGACAAGATGACATAGATTCATACCTTTTTCGTTTTGAGACTCATGCTACAGCCCTTGGCTGGGATAAAAGCAAATGGGTTACATTTCTTTCAGCTTTGTTAGAAGGTAATGCACTGAACTTATACCACAGTCTTGCTGCAAATGGTCAGGTTGATTATCCAACATTGAAAGACAATTTGCTTAAGAAGTTCCAGTGTACTGCTGAAGGTTTTCGCAAGAAATTCCGTGAAGTCCGACCAGACTCAAACGAACCTTTCCAAACATTTGGTATTGAACTGAACAGATTGTTTGATAGGTGGATAGCTTTGTCCGGTGTTCCTAGAAACATGCAAGGAATAATGAATCTTGTTTTAGGTGAGCAGTTTCTAGAATGTGTATCACAAGATCTTGCTACTTTCATTCGCGAGCGTGGACTTGTCACATTGGATGATATGGTTAAAACTGCTGAAAGTTATCGTCTTGCTCGTCCCGGAAAGAACTTAGCACGCAAATCGGCTGCTACAATTTTCGGTTCAGTAGGATCAGTTGATGTAGCTGAGGAATCGCAAGCTGCTGCTGGCTCTGCAGATTCTCGCGGTGGTTACTCCAACTATCGAGGTCGTGGCTATTGGAGAAATCGTGGTGGTTTTCAAAAGAAAGACCCAACATACACAGATTCGAACCAAAAGGTCGAAGGTCGTTTTGATCAAACTCGGGGATCTTATAGACGTGGACGTGGAGGTGGTTCATTTTACACCAATTTTGATAATTGCCCTCTTTGTGATGGTAAAGGTCATGGTCCTAAACAATGCCCCCTGCGAAATAGTCAAAACCCTTGCCCTGTTTGCAACATTGGTGGTCATACTAGAAAAGCTTGTCCCTTTGTTGTAAAGAAAGCCACAGCTTCAGAAGATAAGACAAATAAATCAAGCTCAGGTTGTGCAGTTGTCCCTGTAGACTCTGAAGTTGTTTGTTCTGTTTTTGATCAGACACCTGGTCACTTGCATTTAGAAGTTGGTTCTGTAAACTCTACTGCTTGCTCAGTTCTGCGAGACACAGGTGCTACCATTTGTGGTGTTCGAAAACGTTTGGTTTCTGATGAGCAGTATGTACCAGGTACTGTTCGTTGTAAAACTTTTGGTGGAGAGATAAACATCTATCAGCAGGCTAAAGTTGTTGTTTCTTGTCCATATTTTGTTGGAGAGTTGGTTTGTTGTGTTCTTGAGGATCCAGTTGCTGACTTGATTGTGGGAAACATTCCAGGTTTGATTGTTCAGCAGACCCAAGATACCAAAGTTGCTGCTGCTGCTGATGTTCCTATTGCTGCTGTCACTACTCGTGCTCAGGCTAGGAAGCAAGATCTCCCGCACAAACCTCTTGTCACTGTGTGCGATGACTTGAAGGTCACTCGTGTTGAACTTATTCAGTTGCTGAAAGATGATGCTACTTTGCAGGGTTGTTTTAAGTTAGCTGATTCAGGTGAAGAAAAGGTTGTTGGTTCTGCTACTTATACTTTTTATTTTAAAGATGATATTTTGTACAGAAGGTACCAGAAATCCAAGGATATTTTGCATCAGGTTGTCGTTCCTGAAAAACTTCGTACTTCAGTCATGATTGCTGCGCATGATCAACTTTTGGCTGGTCATTGTGGAGTTCGTAGAACTTTGACTAGAATTCTGTCCCAGTTCTTTTGGCCTGGTGTTTCTGCTGATGTGAGTGCTTATGTTCACACTTGTGACATTTGCCAGAAGACAATTTCAAAAGGAAAAGTTCCCCCTGTTCCTTTGGCGACTATGCCTCTTATCTCGACTCCATTCGAGAGGGTTGCTATTGATCTAGTAGGGCCTTTGTCTCCTCCATCTGTTGAAGGTCACAGATATATTCTGACTTTGATTGACTTGGCTACTAGGTTTCCCAAAGCTGTTCCTATGAAAGACATTTCTTCTGTTGCTGTTGCTGAAGCTTTGATGAGTATTTTTTCAAGGTTAGGTTTTCCCAAGGAAATTCTTTCAGATCAAGGTTCTCAGTTCAACTCAGATTTGATGAAGCAGTTTCATGCTTTGTGTGGTACTCAAGCCATACGTACTTCTCCCTACCATCCTCAAGCAAATGGTACTGTTGAACGATTTCATGGCACTCTGAAATATATGCTTCGAAAGGTTGTTCATTCTCAACCGAAAGCTTGGCATCGCTATCTTCCTGCATTGCTCTTCGAATGTAGAGAATTGCCGTCAGAAAGTGCAGGTTTCAGTCCTTTTGATCGGATGTTCGGTCGTAAACCGAAAGCTTCCATATTTCCGATTTTGCTTCCAGATGTCGAGGTTGTGGAACCTCAGTGTTGTGTTTCTCATGTGGATGTTTCTACAGATAGGCATACTGTCCCTACAGTAGGTATTGGCGTTATCCAGGATGATGGTTCTTGTCCTTACAAGAGTTCAGATTCACTCTTGAACCACTTCCAGGTACACAGAATGTGTTCGCGGATCTGTTGTCACGCGCTGATCGTGATCAATCGGTTCCATAGATCAAGGTTTCGTGGTCGTTGCTGTGTTTTGACATTATCCTCAGAACTTGTAAAAAATAACCTCGGTCGGTTCTTTTTTTCTTTGGGAGGGGGGTAGTGTAACGGACGCAGTTCGTACACTTTTCTGTAGGAAGACGGTATGACGTCACTGCATAATTTTTCGAATAGTTTGTGAACTGTTGTTAGAGCAGAGACTATACATCAGCCTTAGTGACAGGACGTGGGGTGCTCTAGAAAGACCTGATTCTTTAGGAATTACTTTTGCTGTATAAAGAATACAGGTATTTACTATTATTATTACTATTAGTGGTATTTATAATGAACTGCTAAGCTATTCTTACGAAAAAGGAAGAGTATTGCTTTTTGTAAATTAGTACGTTTAGGGTACAGAAGAACCCATGTTTGAAAACAAAGTTCGATAACTCGTGTCAATATTTATTTGATCATGTGTATACATGTATGTGTGACTCAGTTTGTAATTATGATGCCATTTTTATATTCATTCATATGTGGATATGGGGCTGAAATAGGAACGTATTTCAGTTGTGTAATTTGTATATCTATTGATGAATGAATGGGTATAAATATGTTATAAAATGAAGTTGAGCTGTGTTTGTAATAATTGGCTCATAGTCCATTGTGTGTAGCCTATGCAATGTGTGTAAAGTGGCTATACTAGGTATTGTCACAGGAATGGTGACAGTAGTGATTGTAGTGTGGTGGTGGCGTGTAGAGACATTCTACAAAGGGAAATGATCCTTGCTCAATGTGAGCTATAAAGACATACAGTCTCTTTAAGGATAAGAGCAAAAATTTACGATTGTGTACATGTTGTATACAGCGGGGCGGTTACGGAGCAAAGAACCCCTGATGTGCGGCGGATGGATCTGGTCCCCGTGACATCACTGGCTTGACCTGATGTGGACACCATCATCGCCGTAGCTCTCCTTCGGATACCATCACTGGTGCAGAATTGCAACAACGGTACCGAAGTGAATTTCCGGATCAACGCCACGAAGACAACTGCAGCGTCTTCAGTGTGTGGCTGTGACCCCAGCGTCGGCTGTGAATACCACGCCGGGAGTGTTTGATCCGCGAAACACGGTCAGTAGGCCTAAATAAAAACTGTGACATTTTCTGTGCTTCGGTGCTAATGAAAAAGAGAAGAGTCGAGTGACGTCCTTAGAAAGGACAACGACTTCTGCTAGCGTTGAACTCTGAACGTAACTATGTGCACCTATCAACTTAACTGGGAAAAAGTACTACATTAAATATGTGTACTTATTTATCAGCTGTGTGATTTACTTATATGCTGGACATAGTTGAATGATTTAATGTATCTGTGAATTTAGTGTATGTGAAGATGGTTTAATGTATCTGTGAATTTAGTGTATGTGAAGATGGTTTAATGTATACGTGAATAATTGAATGAGAATAGAATAACAGAGGGCAAAGAGAAATAGCTGTGTATTCTTTGTCTTTGTCTGTAAGTACGTGTGTGGCAGTGTATGAGTATAGTAAACAGAGATAGAACACACACCTTATACTGAACGTCAGACAGCCACACTCACACACTCATTCAATACACCATAAGTAGTTATACATATATTTATTTAGATTATAATACACATAAAAACCCTCCGTTACAATGACATTGATGGTTTGGCTTGAGAGGAACAAGAACTTAAACAGATGGTACAGAGGCTTGACACCGCCTCCGGAGCCTATGGAATGGAAATAAGCGCAGAGAAGACCAAAATGATGGCCAACAACACCAATGGCATCAACATGGACATCAAAGTCCAAGGTCAATCCCTCAACACAGTGCATAGCTTCAAATATTTAGGAGCCATTGTGTCAGGCAATGGGTCCCGACAGGAAGTGGTCTCCAGGATCGCATAAACAACTGCTGCCCTGGCAAGGTTGAAGCCCGTTTGGAAAGACAAGACCATCCGTCTACATTCAAAGGTAAGGCTGCTGCGCTCCCTTGTCATCTCCATCTTCCTATACGCTTGCGAAACATGGACCCTCACAGCCGATCTGCAACGAAGAATACAATGCATGGAGATGAGATGCTACAGAAGACTTCTGGGCATTTCCTATACCCAGCAAATCACTAACGACGAAGTCCGACAGACCATCACACAAGCCATTGGACAACTCGATGACCTGCTCTGTTACACTCGATGTTGTTTTTTATCAGTTCATTCAGCCCCGATGCTTGAAACCTGATAAAGTGTAACTCAGATTCGTTTATACACGCAGCCTGCTCACTCAGCAACAAGGCAAAGTCTTCGTATGTAGTTTTCCAACTTTATTCAGCATACATCAACACTGCGTACAATCGCTTTTTCCACTCTCAACGTTTTATTTTCAACACACCCCTTTTGTATGTGTATCAGTTTATAGTCCCCTCTCTTCCCGATAAGGATTTTCAGAGCACCCCTTTTGAAACAGTGCGGCACTTATATAGTCTCTCTATACTCCAGAACAATGTAGGAAACTCCAGCCTAACGCACCACAACCAATCAAAATTAACTTCGTCATCAATCACTGTCTCACGTCATACAACCTTATTTGGGATGGAAGCGTCTCGTAGTTACCACTAGATTTATCCACACGCTTCGATCGATCGTAAACAACCAACTCCAGAAAATTCTCAAATGATATCGACCAACTAAAATTATCAACGTTATACAAAGCTTCTTCTAATAACGACGCAAAATCAAATCAAAAGTAAATACACTCTATTATTGCATGCGTTGCAAAATAAAACGAACAGATCTATCGCGCGCGTGCCATTCGCAACGCCGCGCGAGTCTCAACGTAACATGCTCACAGTGGTGAAGAAACGGCAACTCCGATGGTATGGCCATGTCACCAGATCATCAGGCCTTGAAAGGGCCATCCTGCAGGGCACAGTGCAAGGTAATAGAAGAAGAGGGAGACCGAAAAAGTTGTGGAAGGACAACATTCGAGAGTGGACTGGCTTGACAATTGAGCGAAGCCATGAGGGCTGCTGAGGACAGAGAAAGATGAAGTAAACTATGCTGGTTAATAATAATAATAATAATAATAATAATAATAATAATAATAATAATAATAATAATAATAATAATAATAATAATAGTAATAGTAATAATAATAATAATAATAATAATAATAATAATAATAATAATAATAATAATAATAATTGATGCCATACGCGCCTTGTCCCTCAATCAGATTCCAAGCGCGGCGATCTGCAACCAACATACACGCTTACAAGTTACAGACACTCCAATATGTCGCAAATTGCTATTACAACAATAAAGGCAGCTTTCACCCATATAAACGGGTTAGCATTGAAATCCTCCCAGTTTGGGGAATCGGCATGAAGGTAGCGGCGATCATCCTCTTTAATACTGCTGGGGGGAAAAAGTGCAGGACTATACCTCCTGTCACCACACCTCGATTAAAGGAAAGCTCACTTCGATCTCTGAAAATCAGAATGAAGGAATATATCCCGCTTGTCCTTTGGTGGGCAGTAGAGCACGCATCCCCTGCATAGGTGGGGATACAACAAAGAGTGAGGCTACGTTTACGTGTTTCAGTCTTGAGGGTGCTGCTGCCTTCGCCCTGTATGACTATGTACCAGCCGCATCGCCTGATGAGACCGATGTCTGATGACAGTCGGTTCCTTGGACCGAACATAAGGCACAAGACAGAGAGCAGCAAAGACATGTGTGTCCACCAATAGTAACAGTAGTAGAAGCAGCACAAACTATATTAATCAGAATAGTGCTAGTATGTGTGTATGTACATGTATGTACTGGTAATGATAGTACAGATTCGAACACCGAGTGCAAGAGTAGCGCACACATGTTGCCGCCAGTTAGTAATAATAGCCAAAGTAGCCTGGAGGCTATATAAATCAGTATACATGTACCCCTACTACTATTGATAACAAGGGTAACACACACACACACACACGCACACACACACCACCAATGCATAAGATTAATCAGATAGCCCGCTTCACAAGAAGTGTTTTGCAAAACGGTACAATTATAAATATGTACACCTATCGACAATAATTGCAGACGAAGCACATACTACTGTAATATATATATCTTCTGTCGAATTTGAATAAATAAAAGCATGCAAAATAAACGATAATCCTTAACACCTAACACTTTAAAAAAAAATTAATTTAAAAAAAAAAAGAAATTCATTGGATTTTCTTACTAACGCACGCCTTTATATCTCTCTATCACACATATATGTAAAAACATCCAAACAAATCTCGTTATAAAAATATCAAAACTCGCTATGTACAATGTACCAAATTATAACATCAGAAATACAGTAACTACTGAACAACAAAGTATTACAACAACACCCGTTACTAAAATAGCACAATCACTGCAATTCATTATAAAACAGATCAACCCAAGGGAGGCAACCATCGACACAAACACACACACCCACACACACACACACTCTCTCTCTCTCTCTCTCTCTCTCTCTCTCTCTCTCTCTCTCTCTCTCTCTCTCTCTCTCTCTCTCTCTCTCTCTCACTCTCTTTTGTATGTAGTAATACCACAAATCATAGCTTCGTGTTTGACTCTCCTAGTGATAGATTAGACCTTTGTTCTATACTACAAAGAATAACGTGCCACAGAAAGAACTGAGGAAGATTTGTCTCTATTTAGCTAACTCACAAAAAGATGCTCGATAATCACACAAAGGTACAGTTATAACTACTGCATCCCCGCCTGACAAAGTAGGTCCGATAAAGTAGTAATAGCATCTAGCGAAGGGGGTGGATGGGTGAGAGTGGGGAGAGAGAGAGGGAGAAAAGATTTGCCATAAGAAACAGGACTGTTGCAGTGGTAATACAAATGGAGATATAATCTTTATTAGATTACAACCCCAGAGACCCATGTGGTGCCCCTGCCTTCATGAGTAGCAATCTGTTGTCAATTCGTCAACGAAAGAACTTTCCTAAATTACAAAGTGGTGCAAGTCGCCTTCACCCACGATGAAAAATACAAAGAAGAAGAAGAAGAAGAAGAAGAAGAAGAAGAAGAAGAAGAAGAAGAAGAAGAAGAAGAAGAAGAAGAAGAAAGTGCAACAACAGCAACAACGAAAAACAACAACCAGTAATACAGGCTTCATGGATGTAGGCGCTAGGCTTAGGGGGGGGGGTGGAGGGAAGGGGGAGACCCGGGAGGGGAAGAAGGAAGGGGAATGGGATGATAGATTGTGAAGAGAAGAATCCGGGTGGGGGGAAGGGGTGTTGATATGGGGGGGAAAGCGTTGGGCAGGCCTATCTCGTTTTCCCTTGAAGCAGTGAGCTCGGCTAGCTTGTATATTCTGTCTCTGCCTTCCGGCTCAATGTACAACAAATTTCGCCTCTTTCAAGACACGCGAGAAGTTTCAAGGAAACTTTTTTTTTCTTCAATCAAATCTTGCATGGTGAATGTACCACCCCAAGACAGACACGGTCATTTGACATTTAAAAAGCAAAAAGGGAGAGGGTTGGGTGGGTGGGGGGATGTGTGAGTTAAGTGGAGAGAGTGCGTGAGTGAAAGAGATAGGGCGATAGAAGGAGAGAGAGAGAGGGAGAATACAGAATACAGAAATCTTTAATTAACCCCAAAATGATAAATTAATTGCTATACTGTGTTACTGAATAAAACATGAAGTAAATTGTCATGCAAAGCACACTCACTCCAATAATAATATTATCAAACCCACTTCATACATCAAAGACAAAAAGGAGGAAGGTAGGGCGAGAGAAGACGAGAGATAGAGAGAGAAAGAGAGAGGGGGGGGGTGGAGGGATGGGGAAAGGCGGCGGAGGGAGGGACGGAGGGGGGCAGAGGGTAGAGAAGAGTCGAAATTTCTTGACACGCAGGTAAGTGAAAAGCGGAAATTAATCGAGCATAGAAGAAGAAAATAACGAATAAAGTGAAAGAGGAGAAGGAGAAGGAAGAAGACAAAGGAAAAGCAGGAAAGAGCAGCAAATCAGAGGAACAAACTCTTTGTAATTAGTTTTTTTTATTCTTTCTAGTTTCTTTTCAACGCATCGCAGTATATTTGTACTTGTGTGTGTGTGTCTGTGTGTGTATCTGGGTGTTTGAGTCAGTGTGTCTGTCTGTGAGCGTGCGTACGTATCTGCGAGCATAACTGTGTATTTCTGCGTGTGTAAACTCCTTTTTTTTTTTAAATGTTTGTATCTCTGTGCGACCTCGCGCGTGCCTCTTGTTTGTTTTTCGTTAATGTTTAGGTTTTTTTCGGCGTCTGAGTTTGGCCGTGAAGATGAAAACGACGCCCTGGGGAGTTGGACAAAAGAAAGTTTTCTTGCCAAAAATTATCGTTCGTAAATCGGTTCTTTGCTATCGCATGGGAGTCAACTGGTTGCTTCGGGAGTATGCAGAGAATCAGAACCCCTGGACCGCTTACGGTGTTTCTATTACGAAATACACTGGCGATGATTGTTTGACGTAGGCTACTATCCTATCGTTTGTTTATGGACATATGTAATTAGTGCGGCTTAATTTCATGGGGAAAATACATTGTTTTCGGTGACAGTTTTTGACAAAAACTACGATCTCAAGACAGCATTCGGCGATTCTGGTTTTCATCATCTATGTCACTACAAGTGGGAAAGCTGTCGCTGCGGCTATAATTTCATACATATTTTGACACAGTACCTCATGCAAGACTTTTAGTTAAACTAAAATCTTACGGGATCACTGGACACGTATTACAATGGATCAAGTGCTTTCTGGAGGGAAGAACCCAGCGTGTCAGAGTTGGAAATTATTTCTCAGGTAACGAGCCAGTTCTGAGTGGTATACCACAAGGCAGTATTTTGGGTCCCATTCTTTTTACAATTTTTATAAACGACTTACCTGACAAAGTATCTAGTAATTGTAGCATTTTTGCAGATGACACTAAACTATATAATGTGACATCTAAGTGCGATAAATTACAAAAAGATATAGATAGTCTTCTGAGTTGGTCAGATACCTGGCAATTGCATTTTAATGCATCAAAATGTAATGTACTCCATATGGGTAAGAAAAATCCTGGACATGACTATTTGATGACCACAGGTGACGACAGAGTGACGATTGACCATAATAGTGAGGAAAAAGATTTGGGGGTTACTTTTGATACTAACCTAAACTTTGATAAACACATAAACAATGCAATTTCCAAGGCTAATAAAATGCTCGGTATCATACGCCGATCTTTTACTTACTTGGATAGTGATACCTTAACCCGCCTGTATAAATCGCATGTAAGGCCACATCTTGAATATGCGAATGTGATATGGTTTCCGTATCTTAAAAAGCAGTCATCTGCCTTGGAGAGAGTACAAAGAAGAGCGACTCGGATGATTAAATCGCTGAGAAAATTGCCATACTCGGAGAGATTGAGAGTTTTGGATTTGCCCTCTCTGAAATTTAGAAGATTGAGAGGTGACCTGATCCAGACTTACAAGATTTTTAATGGGATTGACAACATTGATGTTAACACTTTCTTTCAGTTGAATACTAACTCTAGAACAAGAAACTCACAGGACAATATTCTTATAAGATATTGCCGCACAAACAAAAGAAAATATTCATTCTCCTACAGAGTTGCGCCCATATGGAATAAATTGCCAGTTGATACTAAAAGAGCTAACAACCTGAACACTTTTAAAAATCTGGAAAAGGTAATTTCCATACAGAAATCTAAATTTGAGTATGATGACTAATTAGCATACTATCTTTAGTATTCCCCTAACAACCGCAAATGGAACCGGACAAGTAAAAATGCCCAAAATAAAAGGGACATTCAAAAAGCCGCGAGGCTTATACAAGTCCCTCCAAACTAAACTAAACTAAACTAAACTAAACTAAACTAAACATACCCCACAGGCCTCAAATACTCTGCGAAACTATCGGGAGTTGCAGCCATCATGTCGGAAATGACCAGTGTGTGTGTGTGTGTGCGTGTGCGTGACGATTGCTCTGCTATGCTCAGCTTGCGTGGTTGGCTGATTGCCTGACCCTACAGATTATTCTCCATGGGCACCTTCATCATCTTGGACGTTGTTGCTGTTGTGGTGGTGGCCTTGTTGTTGTTGTGATGGTGGGGATGGCGGTGGTATTTTTGTTGTTTGTATCATAGTCGTCGTTCTCATCATCATCATCATCATCATCATCATCATCATCATCATCATCATCATCATCATCATCATCATCATCATCAACATCATCATCATCATCATCATCATCAACAACAACAACGACAACAACATCGTCTTCAACATCATCTATCTACCAAATGGAACAAACAAGGAAACATTCATGCCAACCCATTCAGTTTAAGAGATTGGCCTATCCTATCCAATCCTATCCTATCCTATCCTATAGTGCCTTCCTGAAGCTAACCGGCTCTTTCCAACCCTTTGACCCTAAGGCTACCGAATACCTTTGACCTTTTTATAAGCGAAGGTATTTTTAGCTTCTTCTGTTCTTATCTGTCTTTCTGTCTTTCTTTCTTTCAATCATCTCGCTCTTTTCAATTCAATTCAGTTCAACAATTCGATAAATCTGTATTATCTTTTTGCAAGGCATTAAGACACGCAGAACATTGCTTTAAAAACGTCAATCTTAAGAGTCTGATATGTTAGTTTTGAAAAGTGTAGTATAGCTGACCGTTGATACGTGAAGTGAGCTTCGGAGACGTTTATTCTTTTAGTGGGAACAAAAATCCATCACGCTTCTATCACATCTCTCACATTCGAGGAATCTTAGCAAAGGCGAGGGACAGATTTGTGCTAGAAAATGGAACGAAAGTTCTGCTCAAGAAAAAGTTGAAAAAACGTCGTAATTATGTTAAAGAACAGTCCAAGAAGCAACAGATATTACAGCACGAGGGCATTACACGATTTCAGTGCCTCTATCCTATATAACGACGACCTAAGTCTCTGTATCTTCTTCTTCTTGGTTAAATTAACGTCCCCAGACACAAAAGCATATAGGGGACTGAATTAAGATGTCATGCTGAATGAAGAGGTCCAAAAAAAGTTGCCTATTCGGCTGATGTTGAAAATCCTCACTGAGAGGTGGAAGGTAGTGGTCATCATTGGTGATGAGGGCCATGTATAAATCGCCTGCGTGCTTTATATGAGGCTACCAAGGGAAACAATGCATGGAAACGATTGGCGAAACGAACCCGCCGTATTATTATCAAACGTCAGGAACCAACATGTAATATCTTCACTTGGATCGATAATTTTATTGTATTGAATTTAGTCCTGGTAATAGGTAACAACTGCACTTACAACATTGCTGATAAAGAGTAAGACTATTACATAACAAATAGGCATGTAGTACCAGTTGATGGAAGTTTCCAACGGTGCTAACTCTTCTTTTACTTTCGTTCTTCCGCTATTCCATTCATCCAATATTTTGTTTGTGGTGAGGAAAGGTGGGTAACATTACCTCTGGACTGTCATAAAAAGCTGTCAGGGTTTTTTTTGTTCATGTAAGCCTACATATTTAAATAGCTCAGAGACGTTGTATGACTGACCTAAAATCAAAATTTCCGCTCTCGTTGCAAGACACTCTCAAGGCTTCATCTTTCTTCAAGTTTCACAGATGACGAGTTCTCTAATGCGAATCGTGGAAATAGTACTGTATAACTTGACTTGACAAAAAGTGTACAGTAAAGCCTGAGGAAGCGTAGTGCATTTCTCACAGTTCTTTAAACTTCTAACGGTAATAAAGCTCTTGCAGAAATACCGGTCTGCAGTGGAGAAGTAGGAATGGAAGATCTACACCGAGAACTTAGTTGAATACTGCCTAAGTGATGACCGCTGCGAACACTTTGTGTTTGTGTGTGTATGTATGTGTGAGAGAGAGAGAGAGACAGACAGAGATAGAGACAGTGAGAGACAAACAGACACACAGACAGACACACCGACAGAAGATCAATGAGAGACCGCGAGCGCGCGCAATAAAGAGAGAGAAAGGGAGAGGGAGAGAAAGAGAATGAGAGTCAGACAGACATAATGAAAGAACACAGAAAGAGAGAGAGACAGACTGACAGAGATAAAAAAAAAATAGAGAAAGAGAGAGACGGAAAGAGAGACTACGGCTGTTAAAAACAGAAGCAGCACTTTCCCTTATTTATTTATTTTTTGTTTTGCTCTAAATCTTTCAAGAGCTTCTTGCTGTTGTAATAGTGTTGTTAAATCTCCTTTTCCCCTCTGTTTCCTCTGCTTGCTATCTTCCTTCTCCCTCTCTCCCTTCTCCCTCTCTCCCTTCTCCCTCTCTCCCTTCTCTCCCTTCTCCTTCTCCTCTTCCCCATCCTTCTTTTCCTTGTTGCTAATATTACTAGCGTTAATACTAGGAAATGAAACAGACCAGGGTAGGATCGTACCGTACGGTGCGTCACAAAAGGCTAGATAGTACCGTCTATATTTGCATGTATCACATCGGAGCACGCATCCCCGTTGATCAGATTGGCGCGTATAAAAGAAAACTACGCAACTAGCATTCGACGATTGAATACCTAGGTGGTACAAACACCATCCTCATTACATGTAATATCCTTAATACTCTAATACACATACCGCTTTAGCAGAGAGAGACAGGCAGACAGAGACAGAGACAGAGACAGACAGAGAGACAGCAAGAGACAGAGGGACAGATAGAGAGAGAGAGTGAGCAGAGAAGGAGAGAGAGACAGAGGCAGAGAGAGAGAGAGAGAGAGAGAGAGAGAGAGAGAGGCAACTATAAACCCCTCTTTGATTTAAACGGTCCTTGGCATCACCAATTCTGCATGACATGGCAGATCTCTTGACATTCACAGTGCAAGTGACTGTTGCCCCACTTTAAAAATAATAATAATCCTACAACAAAAGCATACCTCTTTTCAAAAGAATAGTTTTAATATAAATCAGCAAATTCCGTTTGTTTGTGTATCTAGTAAAAGCTCTCGATGTTTGGTATGATGATAGCATTGCCGTGAACTCTACATAGCACATAATGCCGCCGTTTCTGTGTCGTAGCGTTATAAAACGTTCAGGAAGAAACCGCCCGACGATTAGATTGCTTTATAACGTTACAAAGCGTATGTGAAAGAGGAAACCATTTCAGACAAACGCTTCTTTCGGATATATATGTGGAGAACGATTTTTTAAAAGGATAAAACAAAAAGGGAAGCAATAAATATATTTTAATTGCAGGATGGAAATTCTGTAGTTTGTCCCTTGGCAATGGTTATTTCAGGCTTAGGTTAGAAAAAAAAAGTTGTTTTATTATGTTATAGTTATAAATAATATATTAATAATATGTTTATATTTTCTGGTCTTTATTTTGTGTTTGGATTAACTGGAAATGTATTTTTTTTAGATTTTAGAATTTGGGGTCCGGGATGGTTGTTTTCCGTTAGGCCGTTTCCGCCATTTTTGCTGCAGTGGAAAGCACGTGTGGGGAAATCGCCATGTAAAGATTGTAAGTGGACGGTTTATATTAATATTTAAGCATAAATAATAGTGTAAAAAGTTAAATAAATGTTTCTTTTTTTAATTAAAATGATGTTTTAGTACCGGATGGGGGTGATTTATCAGTGATAATGAAGGATAATGACTGTAACCATTTTTTTTTCCGGATTATTTAAATTAACGTCCCCGAACACAGTGCGTATAGGGGACAACGACTGTAACCGGTGCAAGGTTTACTTTAATAGTGGCTTTGCTATTGTTGTAAATTGGAGAATGTTGTCAAGCATATATTTTGTGTTTATTTTAAAGCTGTATTTTAATATTTTATAAGATTCTTGTTTGTATATTTAAAATCCTTTATTTTAAATTGCAGATATCATTATTAGTGGAAGTTAAAGTAGTTATTAATTTTATGGATTTTGTATGTTGCTTTGTTTGCAGTGGCGGAAACCGCTGCACAGTGGGTCACTCTTAGGGGTTTATTCGGTCACTATCACTCTTAGGGGTTTATTCGGTCACTATCACTCTTAGGGGTTTATTTGGTCACTGTCACTGGGTTATTCGGTCACTATCACTCTTAGGGGTTTATTCGGTCACTATCACTCTTAGGGGTTTATTTGGTCACTGTCACTCTTATGGGGGTTGGTCAGATATTTGTATAACATCGGGTCATTAGTCGTGGGATCATTATATGGTTAGTACAACGTTAGGTTATTATTTAGTAGGTTGTTGAGGTTAAGTTGGTAGTTTGTATAAGTGCATTGGTTTGTATATTTTCCAAGTCTCCCCACCCTCTTGCCCCTGGAAGAGAGTAATAAAGAACAACTTAAATTCAAATCCAGTGTTTATTTCATTCAATTCTTTATTATTTCATCTTTATGTCTCTCAGTAATTCTTGTGGGTGTGTGGGCGTATTTGTGCGTGGAAAAAGTGAGGTTGAACTTGAAACGAGTATGAGTGTGTGACCTAGACCATGTAAGGATATTACATTAATTGGAATGGACATCACTCTGGTACATATACTATAGAGAAACTTGTTTGGGAGTCGCGCGGCCGCCAACCTCGAAATCATAGCGACAGGTCACTGGCTGGCTGTTCCTTGGTGTTTTGATAAACAGAGGTAGGGCTGACATAAACAGAACAAGAAAATTCAAACCTTAGCAGTGGGTTCGAGCAACGAATGCCCTTTGTATCCTTTTTAATGTAATTTAGTAATGCCAATTTTAGGGTAAACTCATCCTAGCGAAAACTTTTTTTTTAAATCTTGGAACTGTACAACTTTAGGGAATAATGTGCCTCAAGTGGCAGTTTCATTACATCCTAATACTGAATGGCAGAGAGAGAGAGAGAGAGAGAGAGAGAGAGAGAGAGAGAGAGAGAGAGAGAGAGAGAAAGTATGCGTATTTTTGATGGTCGTAGATGAAACACATGAGGTTAATACAAACAGGAAATAAGCACCTTTTAGCGTAGCCGGATCCAGAAAGATGCTGCCCGGAATGGAGATGCGATGTTTTCAGCTAAAACTTATATCTTTACCTTCACTGAATAGACCTACCAGACATGAAGAAAACCGACCGAGACTTATATATTATGTGTATGACAGTCAGCCAGCACACTGCAACAGCAGGTCTATAGGCTTAGTATAAATTCCCAGCAGCGTTGTTATGGATCTTTCCTCTTAACGAAATATTTTGAATTATTTTGCGTGTGTTGTTGTTTGTCTTTTTATGTCGTCACCTTTAAACTCATCGCGTTCATTGCGTCAGCATAATTATTCCAAACCGCTGGATGCAGACGGCGTCACGAACAAGTCTGTACTCCATGTTTTTGTAGAATTATCTTCTGGAGTTGTAAACACCCGGAAGTGACCTAGCAAATGACTACAAGTGAAATGAAAGCATTAGTTTTTATATAGCGCACTCCGTTTACCATCTCCAAGGACTGCTCAAAGAGGTGACCGAAGTCCGGTGTGGCATCGACGTTGGTTCTGCGCATGCGTGAACCTCCGGAGGTCATTTCTGTTAGTTTCTGCGCGTGACTGGAAAAAGAAGGGACGATAAATTACGATGCGTAAGGCATCGTAGAAGGCCCAGTTATCGTACAATGTTCCGAGTAGAATAAACAAGAATGCACTTATACTCAGTGCAATGTAGGCCTTTAAGAAGGTTCTCCAAGCATCTTCACAAGAACAAAAACCGAAACCTAATTGTGACGTGGGGTTTTATTGTTGCTGGGCTCTGCACAATTGAATGCTATTACCCACTCGTCTTAGTCTATGGGGATCGCTAGTGAATCTCCCTTTGACTTCACTTAATACATTTATTTGTTTAGCTCGGTCTGTGTTTAGGCTGAGGTACAGAGATAGATAGAAAAATGGTAAAAGATCACTGTCACACTAGCTTTCACACGGCAATGAAACATATGTAGTCCAGCCACTTGATAACAGTTAAAATCACACATTTATTTCCTCTACTCTATACACGATCTTCGAAGTACGAAACTAACTTAAAAGTTCAAATGTCAATGCGAATGGTTCGCTCGCTTATAGTCTAGGCAGCTACTTTCTCATCATAGGGCACTGGATACTTTCTGCTCTAATGGTCAGAGTTCTTGAAGAGTGGACTACTGTGGTCCTTTTGGTACCAGTTTTAGTGCACTGTTTCGAAGGGCACTTAACTGAGTGGTTGTAGCGCTGTGCTGTGGTGGATTCTGTGACAAGCTGTGTTGTCGTGGAGTCTTCTCCCTGTGGTTAGACGCGTGGGCTATCTTTGCGCAGTGCTGTCGATGCCTCGGCAGCCAACGTTCAGCGACGACTTGTTTTTGTTGTTCGCCGAGTTGGGCTCACAATATAATGCCTGCTTGTCTGTAACATATGAGACGAAATTCTGCACAACCCTGTATAATAGGTGTGTGCAGAGCGTCTCACTGAAGGCCAAAGTAGCCCTCAGTGATTAGCTCCACATCTCTATATATAAGCGACGAACATTCTGCTAAATCCGTGGTCCACTGGAATCTCCACTCTAATTTCTTATACATATATAAATATAAATCATGGCTAACTATATGCATAGAGAAATAATTAATATTATACACATTTTCTGGTACAGCCACTGGTCTGCAAGCATACATATAGGTTAAACAACAGTGGTTCTGTCAGGTATACAACATGGCGTCGGCCGGTCGTGCTCGCCTCGTGGTCGGATACTCCACGTGGTCACGCAAAGTCGGACTAACAATTCTAAGCATAGCAAATTTCACACACATAATTCAACAATAATATAAATACATCACGATGAAACAAAAGTATGTTCCTTTACCTTCTTGACAATGTCAGGCCATGGCTAACTTGATTGAATTCGAATATTCAACAAGTACTGCTTCCCTGGTCTATCAGTGGAGAGATTTCTGCTAGGACGTAGCTGTGTACTCTAGGCAATTTCAATGTAGACTCCCCCTTCTATCTCTCTGCTTGAATCAGCCAGAACTGGTTCTACCTACGCTAGCTGTGTTCTCATTAGATGGAAAAATCTGAGTGGATGTAAAATCGAAGCTCTATCGTAGGCTGCGATGATGTCACTAACTGTGCGGGCGTCAAGCTACAACTGTGTTACGCATGATCACTTCTGTCGTCTGCTTCAGACTAACACTGACCTTCTAAGTCTACACTGACTAAACAAGCAAAAGCTCAAATTGTGCGGGGTAAACTGGTCCTCTTGTTACACTAATCAATAATTTTCGATTTTTGTTTATATTCAGTGCGCCGTTATTTTAAAATGTTCCCATAGTAATTACATTCGTTTACAATCGGGTGCCAAGGAGATTGTGAATACAGTTGTACAAAGTTGAGAGGGCTGAACAAGTCTTTTTAATTGCAAAGACCATATTCCTATAATAATAATAATAATAATAATAATAATAATAATATTATTATTATTATTACTATTATTATTATTATTATTATTATTATTATTATTATTATTATTATTATTATTATTAGTGTTACTTTGCAATCAGAATTTCAGAGAGTTTACACTTAGCTTGAGCCTGGTAGAATATGGCGGATTATAGAAAAGGATGACTAACTTGAGAGAGAGAGAGAGAGAGAGAGAGAGAGAGAGAGAGAGAGAGAGAGAGAGAGAGAGAGAGAGAGAGAGAGAGACTTCCCTTTCGGACACATGACTTCCGGAAGTTCACGCATGCGCGGAACCATCGGCAATAATTTGCATTTGGCGATGCCACACCGGATGAACTCCAAGCTCAAGGACGACCACTTATTGCAAATGTGTGCATTGCGATCGTTCGTAGATGGCGGATGGACTTCGTAAGCAACACATTAAAGTATGTTTGTTTGTTTGTTTTGTTTGTTTCATTTAACGTCTATTCACCGAATTGATTTTAGTCAAGGGGGAAAAAAATTTGTTTTTTATTTTTTGAAAAACGAGGGGAAATAAGGAATAGGGATAGGGGAGGAGGAAGTGATTGATACATTGCTAGTAAGATAGGAAAAAAACATTGAAGTTTTCTAACCCCAAAAAGGGTAAGCTACAGTTTATATCCAGTAAAGGAATGTTCAGACATCCAATATCAGTGACCACTGGTGTTAGCTTGAAGGAACAAAATCAAATGGTGACTGGATGGTAACTACTAAGTAACCTACATATTTCTCCGGAATGACTGGAAAGCGGCAGATGCTTCATACAAAAACATAACATTCGAACAAAAGGCCGCGTACATAATTATAAGGAATGGATGGAAAACGGTAATCTCTAAAGGCATTAGATTGGGTGGGTGGGTGGGTGGGTGGGTGGGTGGGTGGTTGTTTTAAGCTTGTGTTTTTTGCTTTCCTTTGTATATAATCGTGTGTTAGCTATTGGTCCCAGTGAACCCGGGACAAAAGCGCTTTGAGCAAACATTTTGTCTGATTTTGCGCTTTATAAAATAAAGTAGTAGTAGTAGTAGTAGTAGTAGTAGTAGTAGTAGTAGTAGTAGTAGTAGTAGTAGTAGTAGTAGTAGTAGATTGTACTGTGTTACACTCCGTTTGATGGTGGTGTTTTCTATCAGTAGTAGATTCAGCCCCAATGCGTGAATTCTCCTGATGAGTGTAAGTTCGGATTCGATTATCCACGCAACCCGTTCAATCAGCATACAAGTCACTGAGTCTTCGTATGAAGTTTTCCACTTTTATTCAGCACACATCAACATCTGCATACAATCGCCTTTTCACTTTTACAACAACACAACACCTCAAAACAGTGCGGCACATATATAGCCTCTCTCTTCTCCCGAACACCCTGGATCAATCGAGTATGACGCAATTTAACCAATCGCTTCTAACTTCGTCATCACTGTCTTACGTCATACATCTTTCCTTTCTGTCCAAGCATGTTCTCAAAATTTCTACGCCTTGGCGCGAAGCTTCTATTGACAGTAAACAGGCAAATCTAGAGAATTCTCCAATAATATCGACCAACTAAAATTATCAACGTTATACAAAGCTTCCTCTAACCACAACGCAAACTCAAATCAAAGGTAAATAAACTCTATTATTGAATACTTTGCAAAAACGAAACGATTAGATCTATCGTGCGCGTTTCAGACATACTATCCTTCGCGTTTCAACGTAACATACTGAAACAAAAGGCAACGGTACAGAATGAAATTGGCAGTGCTACCCACAACCCTTGAAAGTATTCGCAGAAGAGACAGTGGTGCAGACTTACCCGGTATCATAGGCAGAGCGGCAGCGGCAGAAGTAGCCTGAGGGAACAAATCAAAGTCACTCTGTCTCCATTGCCGCGAAAGTGATAGAGATGGCGACCAAGGAACCTGGTGGAAGCCCTACAGCAGAAATAAGCGAAGCCCTAGCTAACTACACCTCCACCTTGGACATAATGAAGGTCCGAAACTCTGCCCTCACAGAGTATCAGAGATCTATTATTGGTATACTTTAACACAATTTGAGGCCATTATAAGAAGACGAGACGGGACGGGACAGAGAGCTGAAGGCCAAAGGAGAGAACTCTACTGCCGCACAAGCACAGACATTTTATTCCGACTGTCAAAAAAAAAAACAATAAAAAAAAGAACAAAGAAACAACAATGAAGGACAGTAAGTCATATTTAAAAGAATGAAAGCACGAAAGTCATCTTGAAAATCACGAATGCCCGAAAGTCATCTCGAAAAGAATAAAGGCCCAAAAGTCGGTCGTCTTTAGACTTTACGCTGTGGCGATAGAAATCAACTCAGTGTCACGTCAGATACTAAAGGAGTCTACTCATGAAACACACAGTGTGCGCATGAAATCGGAGAATGGAGGATGTAACTGACTGGGTATGGGTTATGAAGTCAAGGGAGGAAGGAGGGAAAGGGGAAGGGAGGCGCGGTAGTAGGGTTGTATGCAAGAAAATGAGGAACCTCCCGATGTTTTCAGATGAGTGAATTCCTTGAGGCAGCAGCTAGCTATGTGCAAACTTGCATTTGAAGATAGCCGGGTAATTTCCGCTACAAGCAGGCTTATTGCAAACATCCACGACCAACTTTTTTTTTTATCCCTTCAAAACTGTTCACCTTTCCCCCTCCAGGCAAACAACAAGGATGTGAGCCCTCTTGTCAATGCAAAATCACGACAAGGATCATCCAGCATCTAGTGGAATTTTAATACACTGTCATTTTTTTTGTTTTTGTGGCTCTCAATGTCTACAGGCCAAATGAGCAGACTGGCTCAATTCACACTTTTCTGCTATCCTATGCACCAACGGGAATCCCCTCTATGAAACATACTTCCGTTTTTTTTCTCCGCGTGTTTTAGTGAGTTATTTCCAAATATTCAAGAATAATAACATGTGTCACTGGCCACCTGTATCGTACCCTCACATATTTTTATTTTTTTTTGCTGCAGTTTATTATCCCTTTCTATCGCCAGTGGCGCGCCTAAACCCTACCTACCTAACATTATTTGTGAATTTTTGACAAATATTCGGAAAAACATAACGCCCAGATGCTGGCTCGAACCCACACCTGTCAGGCGCCATTGGTTTCTGGCTTGTGGACAAGGCAAGTTAGTCCCGCCTTAGCCCACTTGGCCACAACGCTCGCATAACATAGTCAGTTACTTCGTGTTTTGTGAAGGTTGCGACGGCGAAGCTATGGAAAACTACAAGAGTCTTCAGGTCTTGTTTCACTTTCTGTCGATGATCGACGCACCTCCGAAGTCGCCACAAATACAGGCCTCTACGATTGTTTTTTGCATCCTTTCACTGAGCATGTACTTCCTCCACCGTTTTTATACCTATCCCACTCGTTTTCTGGCTCTAACAATCGTCGTTTTGGGCAATTTGCTATTATTTAAAAGTCACGCATCAAGCTTTGATAAAAGCAAAACAAGCTAGACCGGAACTTGGTTTCATGCTAACCTCGTTTTAATTTATAATGGCGATGTGACGACACGAGTTTTCAGATGGTAGGGAGAGATACACTTTTTACGAAGTTACACTTCTCCGTATATCTGTTGTACATAGAATAGCGTGACCGATTTACTTTTGCGTATGAAAGTGCAGTTTCGTAAAGTCCGTGCGATTCATAGAAGACAGGGAGTCGGCCAATTTCGAATAGGGGTACGCGTAATAAAGAACGTGCATACTGACGAGAGCTCGACTGTTTTGCTTGTGGCCGGCGCAGATTTTGAAGGGCAGAGTGGTTTGAGATGCTATTGCGTGAGGAAGGAATTCTAACGAGACAGCAGCCCTGTGACAGAGGTCATCGTAGTGTAGGGTACTGTTGGAAGGGTGTGTGTATTGTTTTATAGCCACCCAAGGTCTTATGCCCTCGTCGGGATAAGGATGTGTAGAATTCGAAGGAAGATGGTAACTGCCATTCGCCAGTGAGTGTAGAGTTCCATACTTAAGGTGCGTGTGGTTCTCGATTGAACACCCACCAAGACTTAGTGTCTGTAGCAGAGCTAAGGTGTCCTCATCCTCAGAATAAATGTTATTTGGACAGTGAAATAACGTGCAAGAGCAAGAGAAAGAGACTCTCAAAAGACTAATCCATTGTGTTGTGCCAATGTTGTGACAGTGTTGTGTCGTGTTGTGGTGTTGGGGGTAAAGGGCGTCACGAGCCGAGGCCTGTAAGGTAAGCAAACCCTGTCGTTCAATTCTCTAGTGGCGCGCTCCGAGCACTGCGTACGTGTATGAGTGGTAATGAGTGTGGGGAAGGGGATGTATTTTAGGATGTGTAATGAATTTTGTTGATTTTATATGATTTTCCTATGATTTTCTTATTGTATATGTGATGGGGAAAATGTCGTTGCTGTTGTTGTTAGGGAAGTGGGTCAAAGGCGACGATGGGGAATATAGAGAGGGAGAGAGAGAGTGAGGGTGTATGTATGGAAAGAGCGATAGAATGTAGTATGCTGAAGAGGGATGAAGTGATGATTATGAAGGAAGCATGTTTACAGTGTGGATGAAGGGAGGTAATCGTGAGGTGCTATAATTGTTGGGGGTGACGGTGGTGATGAAGGGAGGTGGAATGAATCAGGACTGTGAGATGGTAGTGTGGTTGCGATAATTATGTATATTTATATAAACATTGGTTTGTAAAGAAGATGCGAATTATTTAGCATCAAAGGGTGATTTACATTATTGAAATCTGTGTATAGTATCTTATATTATTATTATGATATTCATAGCTATGCAGGACAAGATGGCGGACGGAGGACGGCGTGTTATGTTATATTATATAGTGTTTATTGTTTGGTGGGCATATTGTTAAGACTATGTATATGTCAACAGGTGTGGGCTGATGAGATGATGATGATTATTACATCTACGTGTTTATTTCTACGCATTATTCCCACGCTGTTGCCTTTGATGTGCCTGTCGTGCTGTACTGATGTTGATGTTGTTGCCGCTGACTGGGTCCTAACCAGCCTGGGATGTACCTTTGCCTCTACGACACAGTAGTGTTGTGGTGATTTCTTACACTGCTGCAGGTTTTGCCTGTGTACCGAGGCAACACGCTTCCAGGGGGTTTTCATGCCTAATTCATGCACACACAGACTCACATTACACGCACCTAAAAACATATCCATTTAGTTAGAAGAATCATCCACTTTGTGAAAGAGACCGTTAGCTCTCTGAGCTACTTGACAAGAACATTGAGACATTACTTCTGTGCCACAGCTTTGTCTAGCTAATAGTTCATGATTCAACGCCATCGCTTATTATTTGAAGACTTGCATTTTGAATTGATTTGTTGATTTTGATTTTCTGTATACACTTTGTAAAGAAACTGTTGTTATTTAGTTCTATTTGGGGTTTGTTGCAAGGGGAGGTAATTGTTAGTTAGTATTGGGACGGGGGTCTGTTTAGGGGTTGAGGGAAGGTTAGTTCCCATTTGTCCTGTGTTTGCTTGTTGATTGTTGAATAAAAGAGTGTGTGTTTGTACTCTGGCATTTTGTGTTAGTTTATTTTGTTTGAGTTTATTCTTTTCACTCGCTTTATGAGCTGACGTCACTGAACCCGCTCGGGGGACGTGACATTTTTGGTGTCAGAAGTGGGATAAACTCATTTATTTTGTTAGGGTATTGCCAGATGTGTATGTTGTGTGTTTGAGTTGTTGTGTGAAAGGGTACGCAGCGGGCGGTTGGCGGGAGTGTGGGTGTATTGCACTAGGGAACACACTCGGAGTGCAGCATTAACGGGGAGTTGGATTGCAGGGTTCACTTGCTCGCCTTCAGGGGTACGACGGTGAACGATTCCTCGGCTCCTGTGACTGTTGTGTTGCGTATTCATTCTGTTAGGTGTTTGTATCAGTTAGGTGTTATTTGTTTTGTGTATACTAACATCTGTTCTTCCCTTCTTTTCCGACATGGCTACGCGGGATGCTCGAGCCGCGATGCGCCGCGACGCTAGGACTCGTAAAGAGGAGGCCGAGCAGGAGGAGCAGGACTTCCGTGATGACGGCTCTGTGACAGGGTTGTTGGAGGAACCTTACGCAGTGAGTACTCAGACCACTATGCCTAAGATGTATGCCAAATCGCCCGGTGCACAGAGCAAAGTCGAGGTCGCGCTCGGTGATAGTGAGAGATTTAGACAGATTGGGGAAAGTCTGGGTTTCCGAGACGGAGCGCTAGCGCACTATGTGGTCAGTGAGATGAGGAGGGAGGAAGAGAAGAGAGAAAGAGAAGAAGATCGTCGGCGGTTGGAGGCTAGATTAGAGGCCAGACTGGACGCGGAAAGAGAAGCTAGACAAGCAGAACAGCGTCAGAGGGAGGCAGACCAACGTCGGTTGGAACAGAGGATAGAAGATGGGAAGAGGGAAGAAAGAGAGGCTAAGGAAGAGGAAAGGAGGATGTTTGAGATGAGGCTGGAGGAGGAACGTAGAGCCAGAGATGAAGACCGAGCTGATCAGAGGGAGAATAGGGCTAGAGATAGAGGGGCAGCGTACTCAGTCAAGTTGAAACCCTTGGAGGAGAGGGAGGATGTGGAGGCCTACCTCCAGATGTTCGAACGGGTGGCAGAGATTCAGGGTTGGAGGAGGGAGGTATGGGCGGTTAGGCTAGCGCCTTTGTTACAAGGGGAAGCCCGGGACACCTACCTTCGTCTGACGCCTGAGCAAGCCCAGGATTTCGACATTGTGAGGAATGCGCTGTTGAAACGCTTCAGGAAGGACGCCGACTACTATCGTAGGCAGTTTCGAGAGGCCAAGAAGGAAGCTGCAGAGACGTTTCCTCAGCTAGTAGTGAGACTAGGGTCGTTAGTGAAGAAGTGGTTTTCGCTCGCCGGCAAAGACATCACCGACGTAGGGCAGGTACTAGACACCTTCATTGGAGAGCAGCTTTTCTCCATCATGACTACCGAGCTAGAGATTTACGTGAGGGAGAATCTACCTGAGACTAGCCATGCCGCAGCAGAGTTGGCGCAGCGTGTGGTAGATGCCAAGCGGGCAGCATCAGCACCGGCACCCGTACTACCCAGTCAGAGACGCAGTTTTCCCAGACGACCGGAGGCTTCTCAGCAACCTAGCAACCGGGGAGGACAGGGTCAGAAGGTAGGGAGGACGGAAGGGGGTAGTGGGGTACGCCGTTGCTACCGATGTGGGTCGGAGAAGCATGTGGTCAGGGACTGCAAGGTCAAACCTCAGACAGTAGGCCAGGTTACAGTGGGACGGACTATTTCCACGGAGACCGCACCTCGGGCTAGCGTGTGTGCAATCAAACCTTATGATCCATGGGGCCAAGGTAGGGCGAACGGGCAGGACGTTCGGGTATTGAGAGATACGGGGGCGGAGATAGGGGCAGTCGCGAGCAGGTTAGTCAAACCAGCTGATTTGACGGGTCGGACTGTCGAGATTTGCTTGGCGAATCGATCGAACGTGGGTCTGCTACCTACAGCTTGGGTGGAGTTGGATTGTGCGCTGGTCAGGGGGAGAGTAGAGTTGGTGGTTTTCGAGGACGGGCCCGATATCATCCTGGGTAACTGGGTAACGTTTGATAGCGGGGAAAAGAGTCCTGTTTCCTTGTTCGGAGGTGAGTGCGCGATGGCTGCAGCAGTGCAGACTCGGGCGCAGGTGAAGGCCGAGAAGAAGAGGGAGGTACCCTTAGCAGTGGTCGAACCATCCCAGATCTCTGTTAGCACCCCAGAGTTGATCAGGATGCAAGAGACCGACGAGACGCTCGCGAAGGCGAGAACGTTGGCACAGAGCGGTGGGGCGATAGCGTCAGGTAGAGCGTCAGCTGAGTTTCGCAAGAAGAAGGGGGTGTTGTACCGGGTACACACGAAGAGAGGTAGCCAGGTCACGCAACTGGTAGTCCCGAAACAGTTGAGGGGGGGGATCCTTCAGTTGGCTCACGATCCACCCATGGCTGGGCATTTGGGAGGGAAACGTACCAGGGAGCGGATCTGGGGGACATTCTATTGGCCGGGAATGTGTGCCGAAGTACGGAGGTATTGCGCCAGTTGTCCAGAGTGTCAGAAGGTAGTACCGAGGGGACGGGTGAGGAAGGTACCACTACAGCAACTTCCGCTGGTGGACGAGCCATTTCAGAGGGTGGCGGTAGACATTGTGGGACCCATCAAACCCAAGTCAGATCGGGGTAACATGTACATCCTAGTGGTAGTAGACTATGCCACACGCTATCCCGAGGCTGTACCGCTCAAGGGCATAGAGGCAGAGAGGGTGGCAGAAGCGCTGTGGGAGATTTGGTCGAGGGTGGGCGTTCCTAGGGAAATTTTGACAGATCAGGGGACGCAATTCATGTCTGAAGTCATGCGGGAGATGAACAGACTACTGTCGATCCATGGGAAAGCCACTACGCCGTATCATCCACAGTGCAACGGTCTGGTTGAGCGATTCAACGGGACGCTAGTGTCCATGCTCAAGAAGTTAGCCACAGAACAACCTACAGCGTGGGACCGCTACATTCCAGCGCTACTATTTGCATACCGAGAAGTAGCACAGGAGTCTACAGGGTTCTCTCCCTTCGAGCTCCTATATGGAAAGACCGTGCGGGGACCGATGGCTGTATTGCGAGACCTCTGGACCAAGGAGATACAAGAGGAGGAGGTGAAATTGAGTAGCCAGTACGTGGTGGATTTGCGTAATCGCATCGAGGAAACCTGTAAGTTGGCACAAGGAAACCTCAGGACCGCGTCAGCCAAGCAGAAGCGGCACTTCGATAAGAAGGCGAAACGGCGTTTGTTCAACGCGGGGGATCAAGTGTTGCTGCTGTTACCAGAAAAACACAACAAGTTGCAGCTAGCATGGCGAGGACCGTACGAGGTGATCGAACGCGTGGGAGAGTGCGACTACCGGATCAGGATGCGTGGGAAAAGTAAACTATACCACGCCAATCTCCTGAAGAAATTTCATACCAGAGCGACGGTGGCCACGATCGTTGTAGACGACGAGGGGGTAGAGGAGGAGGAAACTATGCCGGTGTTTGGGGATATTCCCGTAATCACCTTGACAGCATCAGAGACACCCCGCGACGTGAAGATGGACGACAACTGCCCAGAAATACGGGAAGAATTGCAGGAGCTGGTGTGGCAGTTTGAGGATGTCCTAACCGACTTGCCGTTACGCACTACACTGGACGTGTGCGAAATACGTGTGGACAGCGACATTCCAGTGAGGACGCGGCAGTACCCACTTCCCCATTCGCATCACGAGACCATCAAGAAGGAAGTGGAAGCGATGCTAGCGATGGGCGTCATTGAGAGGGCCAGTTCGCCATACAGCTCGCCCATCGTATTAGTAAAGAAGAAGGAGAAGCTGTGCTCTGACCCTGTGTGCTGTCTGCCGGACTTCACCCTACCGTTTGTGCTACAGACAGATGCGTCGGAGGACGGAGTAGGGGCCATTTTGAGCCAGGACAGGGGACAGGGATTACAGCCTATTGCGTGTGCAAGCAAGAAACTGTCGAAACCCGAGAGGAACTATTCGACCATTGAGAGGGAGTGTCTAGCGTTGGTGTGGGGTGTGCAGAAATTCAGTCAATATCTGTACGGACGTACTTTCGTAGTGCAGACTGACCATATGCCACTGCAGTACCTACAGCAAGTGAAGAACACCAACAGCCGACTGATGAGATGGGCACTTCAGCTGCAACCTTTCTCAATGTCTGTGGAGCACATTTCTGGGAAGGACAACGTTCCAGCAGATTTCCTCAGCAGAAACGCTCAGTAGGTAGCATAGGGGGTAGTGAGAAATTCGCGTCGTAGTTAAGGTTCTTCAAGGTGTTAAGAACTGGGGGGGGGTTGTGTGACGACACGAGTTTTCAGATGGTAGGGAGAGATACACTTTTTACGAAGTTACACTTCTCCGTATATCTGTTGTACATAGAATAGCGTGACCGATTTACTTTTGCGTATGAAAGTGCAGTTTCGTAAAGTCCGTGCGATTCATAGAAGACAGGGAGTCGGCCAATTTCGAATAGGGGTACGCGTAATAAAGAACGTGCATACTGACGAGAGCTCGACTGTTTTGCTTGTGGCCGGCGCAGATTTTGAAGGGCAGAGTGGTTTGAGATGCTATTGCGTGAGGAAGGAATTCTAACGAGACAGCAGCCCTGTGACAGAGGTCATCGTAGTGTAGGGTACTGTTGGAAGGGTGTGTGTATTGTTTTATAGCCACCCAAGGTCTTATGCCCTCGTCGGGATAAGGATGTGTAGAATTCGAAGGAAGATGGTAACTGCCATTCGCCAGTGAGTGTAGAGTTCCATACTTAAGGTGCGTGTGGTTCTCGATTGAACACCCACCAAGACTTAGTGTCTGTAGCAGAGCTAAGGTGTCCTCATCCTCAGAATAAATGTTATTTGGACAGTGAAATAACGTGCAAGAGCAAGAGAAAGAGACTCTCAAAAGACTAATCCATTGTGTTGTGCCAATGTTGTGACAGTGTTGTGTCGTGTTGTGGTGTTGGGGGTAAAGGGCGTCACGAGCCGAGGCCTGTAAGGTAAGCAAACCCTGTCGTTCAATTCTCTAGTGGCGCGCTCCGAGCACTGCGTACGTGTATGAGTGGTAATGAGTGTGGGGAAGGGGATGTATTTTAGGATGTGTAATGAATTTTGTTGATTTTATATGATTTTCCTATGATTTTCTTATTGTATATGTGATGGGGAAAATGTCGTTGCTGTTGTTGTTAGGGAAGTGGGTCAAAGGCGACGATGGGGAATATAGAGAGGGAGAGAGAGAGTGAGGGTGTATGTATGGAAAGAGCGATAGAATGTAGTATGCTGAAGAGGGATGAAGTGATGATTATGAAGGAAGCATGTTTACAGTGTGGATGAAGGGAGGTAATCGTGAGGTGCTATAATTGTTGGGGGTGACGGTGGTGATGAAGGGAGGTGGAATGAATCAGGACTGTGAGATGGTAGTGTGGTTGCGATAATTATGTATATTTATATAAACATTGGTTTGTAAAGAAGATGCGAATTATTTAGCATCAAAGGGTGATTTACATTATTGAAATCTGTGTATAGTATCTTATATTATTATTATGATATTCATAGCTATGCAGGACAAGATGGCGGACGGAGGACGGCGTGTTATGTTATATTATATAGTGTTTATTGTTTGGTGGGCATATTGTTAAGACTATGTATATGTCAACAGGTGTGGGCTGATGAGATGATGATGATTATTACATCTACGTGTTTATTTCTACGCATTATTCCCACGCTGTTGCCTTTGATGTGCCTGTCGTGCTGTACTGATGTTGATGTTGTTGCCGCTGACTGGGTCCTAACCAGCCTGGGATGTACCTTTGCCTCTACGACACAGTAGTGTTGTGGTGATTTCTTACACTGCTGCAGGTTTTGCCTGTGTACCGAGGCAACACGCTTCCAGGGGGTTTTCATGCCTAATTCATGCACACACAGACTCACATTACACGCACCTAAAAACATATCCATTTAGTTAGAAGAATCATCCACTTTGTGAAAGAGACCGTTAGCTCTCTGAGCTACTTGACAAGAACATTGAGACATTACTTCTGTGCCACAGCTTTGTCTAGCTAATAGTTCATGATTCAACGCCATCGCTTATTATTTGAAGACTTGCATTTTGAATTGATTTGTTGATTTTGATTTTCTGTATACACTTTGTAAAGAAACTGTTGTTATTTAGTTCTATTTGGGGTTTGTTGCAAGGGGAGGTAATTGTTAGTTAGTATTGGGACGGGGGTCTGTTTAGGGGTTGAGGGAAGGTTAGTTCCCATTTGTCCTGTGTTTGCTTGTTGATTGTTGAATAAAAGAGTGTGTGTTTGTACTCTGGCATTTTGTGTTAGTTTATTTTGTTTGAGTTTATTCTTTTCACTCGCTTTATGAGCTGACGTCACTGAACCCGCTCGGGGGACGTGACAGGCGATACCCACGAGTTTTTATGAGAGGTGCCGGAAAGTTGTGAATTGGCAATGCGTTCGCCCTGGTTATGCAAGGCGACCTACTAGAAGAGTGCTGGAGGGTAACGGGATAGTTTATCTTCTCAAGAGTCCATTTTCTGAAAGGACTCTTTGTATGATGTGGTATGCATCTCTTTCCACATTTCTCTCCATCCATGTCCCTTCTCCGTCCACGTGCCGTCTCAGCAGCACGTTGAAGAATCTGGCAGCCTAAATCTGTCAAACGAAGATGTGACAATCTACACAAACACACACAAACACACACACAAACACTACATTACATTAAACTACACATACACTATACTACACAAAAATACACACACATACACTAAACAAATTTCATTTATAATATTTTATTGCTAGAGAACAGAAGTTCAATAAGTGGTTCAAACAATACAATAGCAATGCAGCACTGGATTAGTAACCAGGTAAACCTAAGAACATCTCGGAACACCAAAGGCGAAAAGAAGAATTCAGTCTTTATACTTAAGAGTTAAAACACGTATAAATTTTAAGTTAAAACGCATACACACACACTCACACACACACAAACACGCATGCACAAACACGCAACCACGCCCAGGCTCAGCAGTCCGTGGCGTTAGACAGAGCATCAAGATGCAGCAAATTGATGTCTAGGGTGGCCCCAGGTTTTGATCTAAATTTCAGCCCGTGTTTTGGCTGGCTCTTTGAGCTGTACACTATAAGAGTGACCTGACATTTCTTCCATCACCAAAACAACATCGACTGCTTTGCAAAGCGAAATGGGTCAAATTGCGAAGAATCTTCCTATTGATTTAAGATCAAGAGCAGCATCGCCTAGCAACCTTAAGATGTTCTTTTTTTGTGTGTGTCTATCAAAAAAGAAAGGAGATCGCCGCACTGTCATGTTGAACATCCATCGCCTACTGTGATATAAAAACAGAACATTGTTCATTTTACCCATCAGGAGGCAATAGTATGAACGGGTAGGTCTGTATGGAACAAATAAAATACTTTCAACTCTAAGTGTGTACGTATATAACTTAGAAGTGTAAGTCTCCTATGATTTTGTTCTTTATACATGTTCTAAAAACCGCCTCGGGAGTTATGAAACGGTATGCCCTGTGCTGAAATGAACTCTTTATTTTTTTTAATTGAGCGCAACATATACCGTCTCATAGGGATGCTCAACTCAGGGCGGTGGCCGCATACACAATCTAACTCAAGCATGATAATAGCTAGAGTGCCAACGTGCAGCACCAAGCTCGCTGTCAAAGTTTCTTCACGGGTACATCTGTTTTCTCCCTATCTAAATAATAGTGTTCAATGTGGTCAATATAAATCTAAATGTCTACTAAAATAAAATCAATACAATACAATAAATACAATACAATACAATAAATACATTAAAATAAGATTAATTTCATTAAAATAAATAGTTCGATTGAAGAAGAAAAGTGCGTGTTTATAGAGGTTTAGCATCTTATATCAGTACAACTTATGTTAATCTGATGAATAACAATTGACACAACAACAACAAAAAGCATCTTATATTAAAAGGAAAGAATTTAATTTGCTCTGGAAAGATCGGAATTTCTGGAAGCATGATTTAGCCCCTGCAATGTAAGCTATCGCGCCTGAAAAAAAATGATGTCATGAGATTTGAGGTAAAGCGCGTGGATTTGATAAATCCATTGAAATTGATACTTTCCTGTTGTTTGTTTCTGGGAGTCTACGGGTTCATAACTTATCAAAATAATAGTACAGTTATAATGCGACTGTTTCTCTCTCTCTCTCTCTCCCTCTCTCTCTCTCTCTCTCTCTCTCTCTCTCTCTCTCTCTGTGATTGAAAAAGAAAGTAACTTCCCCTGATTTGCGCCCCAAAGCAAGCTGCAAGTGGGCGCCTGGAGCGGCGTGAGTCATATCCTGTATCGGCCAGCGCCTTGAGCAGTTCCTATTCTGGAAAAGCGCTATATATAGAACCATTAAATAAATGATATCTCAAAACTACTTAGCACCTAAAACTGGATAAAAACTGCCCAAACATCAAACAATCGGTCACTTCTTCACAAATGTATACCTAGGTTCATACAGCGCGCCTGAAGACCGGATGAAAATTGCGCCAACACTTATAAAATATCTAACTTACGCTAACAGCTGACTATTTGCTTTACATATTATGCATATTTGTTTGTCTGATATTTGCAAACAATTGAATCTAAACTTTGTGTCCGACCGTTTATAAGGTCGTCTGCTGTAGCAGTAATTGGCTCATCTCCCTTGGAATAGAGGCACAGGTGCCCAACACATTAACGCAGCGCTGTGCCCTGACAAGCAGTGCTCCAAAGACGTCGTTGTGAATTAACCAAGCGGGAGTATTGTGTGCCTGTGCTACTGATTGTCGCGTAATGACTGTATCAAGAAGCCCTTTTGAGAGGTGGCGTTATCGAGGAATGGAATGTCTTTTGTAAAAGGCGCTTACACGCTTAGTTGTGAGCTTTGACCTTAGTAAAGCGGAGTAATAAACTCTTCCACGATCATACTATCTTTTCAACGAGCACCCAGCTACAATATTTCCCTCTCTATCATCACACCCCGACCAAACAACAACAACAACAACAACAACATAAAAAAACCCGTTATTTTCACTCTTGATAGAAGAAAACGAGACTAGTCTGTCAGTTCACACAAATTCTGCTAAGCCTTGTGGCTTTCGGTGATATTTTCACTCTTCTTTTCTTTTCTTTTTTTAAACAAAACACCCATCTCTCCCTCTTTAATCTATGCAATCTTCGCTCTCCATCCTTCCTCTCGCCCTCCTTCTCACCGCACATACACTACCTCCTCCCTCCCCCCACACACCCATCCACACCCACCCCATACATCGCAAACCCACGAAGTGACCATTTAGCACTGCGGGGTGTCTAATCAGGCAAGAGGGCAAGGTGAGCGGGGAGTGGTTAATTATTTCAGATTCCGTACTACCTCACAGCTCTGATGAAGCCACTTTTGGCCATGTGAAAAATTGATGTCTCCCTTCTATCTCGCTTTTAGGAAACCATGGCACTGCCTGCAGCGGCTTTGGAGGTTTTTGTTCCCATAGAGCTTACAATCCCTTTCTCTCAGAAACCAAGGTTCTTTGGCTTGGGCGATTCTTTGCGATAGAACTCCTTTTTTTTAATAGCTGCTTACAAATTCAACCCCAGTGTTACGTTGAAACACGAACGAAAGTATGTCTGAAACGCGCACGATAGATCTAATCGTTTCGCTTTGCAAAGTATTCAATAATAGAGTGTATTTACCTTTGATTTGAGTTTGCGTTGTTGTTAGAAGAAGCTTTGTATAACGTTGGTAATTTTTGTTAATCGATATTATTAGAGAATTCTCTAGATTCGCGTGTTTACTGTCGATAGAAACTTCCTGATAAATGTCGATGTTTGAGAACGTTCCGTGGAATCTTTAGAAAAAATGTATGACGTAAGTCAGTGATGACGAACTTTATTTTGATTGGTGGTAAAGCGTTATCGGGAACATTCTGACGTAGTCTCGATCGAGAGAAAATCTATAAAATGGATGCCCTGTGTGTTGTTGTTGTTGTTGTTGATAGTGAGTTGGAAAGTAAAAAGTTGAGAGTGGAAAAGCGATTGTATGCAGTTGTTGATGTGTGCTGAATAAAAGTGGAAAACTTCATACGAAGACTTTGCCTTGTTGCTGCTGAGTGAGCAGGCTGCGTGGATAAACGAATCAGTTACACCTATCAGGAATTCAAGCATTGGGGCTGAATCAAATACTGATAGAAAAACACCAACATCGAATCGAGTGTAACACCCAGAATCTAGAATCCAGAATCCGAATCCTTCCTTGTCACCCACAACAAAAAAAGGAAAATGGCGTGCATGCCCAGAAACCAAAATCACCAATGATTTAATTTTGTTCGCAATACTACAGGCCTATATGTATAATGATGACGACTTGAAGAACTGAAGTCAAACGACGAAATCGGGGAGCCGGTACAGCTATAGTTCCAACAGAATAAATACTTGGCAGCGCGTCACGTCTAAAGATTTAAAACTGCATCAACTTATAGTCATGGAACGTAAATGAAAAAAATTAAGTTTGTACTTTGAATTCATTTGATAATACATAAGACACTGTTGACAGAGTGCTCAATATTGATAAAGACTTCATGATTGCGTTCTTTTCTTTTTGTATTGTACTGAGTATTTTGTATTGGTCATATTATTGTAGTTTTTTTCCCCAAAATTTTGGCAATTTGAAAGATTCAGTGTGGCAGGTCCTTTATAATTTACATTGAGCCAACTGCTGCCCTGACAAGATGGAAGCCCATTTGGAAAGACATGACCATCAGTCTATATTCCAAGGTAAAGCTGCTGCGCTCCCTTGTTATTTCCATCTTCCTATACGCTTGCTAAACATGGTCCCTCACAGCAGATCTACAACGAAAAATACAAAGCATGGAGATGAGGTGCTACAGAAGACTTCTGGGCATTTCCTATACCCAGCACATCACCAACGACGAAGTCCGACAGACCATCACACAAGCCATTGGACAACCCGATGACATGCTCACAGTGGTGAAGTAGCGAAAACTGACGATGATATTGCCACGTCACCAGTGCATCGGGCCTTGCAGAGACAATCCTGCAAAGCACGGTGCAAGGAGACAGAAGAAGAGGGAGACCAAAAAAGAGGTGGGAAGACAACATTCGAGAATGGACTGGTTTGACACTGAGCAAATCCATCAGGGTTGCTGAGGACATAGAAAGATGGAGTACGCTGGTTAAACGATCATCTGTGGTGCCCCAATGACCTTGGAGTTACGGGGTATTATAGATAAGATAGGATAGATAGGGGTCCGCAAGTATAATGTTTTCCTCTGTAATAAATATCTATTATTCCTCTACGTTTGTTTGTATAATGATGTTGAATTGCAAACTAGTTTCAATAAATTTAAAATATTTATGCAGCAATTTTCTTAAAACATGATTTAGCCTAGAAAATCTCTCGCACCTCAATAAAAATAATGACATTATTTTATTTTAAAAATATAATTAAAATAATTCCGATTGTCAACGCATGCTAGCATACAAAGCATATTGTACTATGACTGAGATAAACCTGTTAAACACACACACACACACACACACACACACACAAGAATCAAAAGAATAATATTTTTTTAGGACTTTTCGAATAATTTACCAACAAAACCAAACAACAACAACAACAACAACAAGTCGAAAGCAGTTTATTACATAATTACAATGACGTTAATTTCCAATACACATATATTTCTAGAGCTTTCATAATTATATTTTCATTTCGTTCTGTTCTGATGCATTTTGCTTAGCATGTTTTAGGCTCTAAGACGTTTGGTCACGAACTAATAAATAGTCTCCAACACTTAAGCCCCCTTCTATTTTGTTTCACCGTTCAAATCCCACCCCACCCCTCACCTCTACCCAACCCACTCAAATACCCCTCAACTTCACCTCAACATTAAACCCACCCACAGTTTATACAACTCTTCCTCCTCCTCCTCCTTCCCTTCCTTAGTTGGTTGGCTTGACCTCCCACCTCCCCATTTGCACACCCCATTCCCTTATCCGGTGAGGCGACACAGTTGTGACGCTGAAATGTAATACCTTGGGACCAATGAAATTCGTATGTCGTGCCTTTGGATGAAAACAAAGTTCAAAAGAGCATTTTGCAATACACAGTGTAAAAATGATAAACACACACACACACACACACGCACACCCACACCCACACACACACACACACACACACAAATAACAAAGCGGTTTTTAGAAAAATCCCACCAATAGAATGAAGCAAAACACATTGCACCAAAATGACCTTGTTGCCTACTCCTGCAGGCGCATTAACCAAATAAAATGGATCTTCGATAAGAACGAATTAGTGGATCCTCTCTCTCTCTCTCGCTCTCTCTCTCTCTCTCTCTCTCTCTCTCTCTCTCTTTCTCTCTCTCTCCCTCTATCTCTCTCTTGCTATTTGTCTACTTCTGTGTAATCTTTTCGAATAATCTACCGACGTTAATTCCTAATTTAATGTACCGCAACGTATTAATTATTAACCTATCAATAACATAAGGAAAACTAAAGAAAACTGACTGAAATTGAATGAAACAAATCCTTTTCATAACATTACAAAGAACAATCATTTGTATACTTTCCTCTTCTTCCAATCATACAATAATTATTGTTCTCTATGTTCTTCTTTTCTTTTCTTTCTTTTTTTGTAACGTGAATCATGCAATTATTGTTATTTATGTATATTTCTATATATTGTATTCTATTTTATATTCATAAATAAATACTTTTTTTTTCCTAACAATAAATATTTTATGTTTATAAGAACTTTCATCAGTTTAGTGTGAGCGTGGTTTGAATTTGTTGACTTGTGGGAAATAATCATCTCTGTTTCTTAGTATGCATATGGTGGGTCCAAGGCCGTGAAATGCATTAAAACCTAAAGCCGTGGTCACACAGCACTCCACGTCTTAATCACGGCCAATGCGCGTCCAAAATTTGTTACCCGTGGAGTGGACGTTGTTGTTCGCGTTGATGTCGAGGTTAAGACGAGCTACGGTCGAGGTATAGACGTGGCAGGACGCGGGGAGAAATCTGAACGGCATCGAACGCGGCAAAAAGTTTTGAACTGCAAGCCCCGGTCACACAGCCCTTTACGGCTGAATCACGGCCAAAGCACGTCCAAAATTTGTTACCCGTGGAGTGGACGTTGTTGTTCGCGTTGATGTCGAGGTTAAGACGAGCTACGGTCGAGGTATAGACGTGGCAGGACGCGGGGAGAAATCTGAACGGCATCGGACGCGGCAAAAAGTTTTGAACTGCTCAAAATTTTAGCCCGCGCACAACCACGGGTAAAACACGCGGTAAAGACGTGCAACACACGCGTGGTAATCCGTGTTCCGGCAGTGATTAGAACTTGGGGAGACGCGGTAAGACGCGAAAGTTTAGCGTTCAGTCATTGGACGCATGTACCGCGTTGGAATCACGGGAAATAGCGTGTGTTTAGCGGCTTATCACTGACAAAGCACTACCTACAAACTTTTTGCCGCGTCCGATGCCGTTCAGATTTCTCCCCGCGTCCTGCCACGTCTATACCTCGACCGTAGCTCGTCTTAACCTCGACATCAACGCGAACAACAACGTCCACTCCACGGGTAACAACGTCCACTCCACGGGTAACAAATTTTGGACGCGCTTTGGCCGTGATTCAGCCGTAAAGGGCTGTGTGACCGGGGCTTAAGTCTGAAGTCTGATCTCTCTGTCTCTGTCTCTCTCTCTCTCCCTTCCTCTCTCTCTCTCTTTCTCTCTCTCTCTCTCTCTCTCTCTCTCTCTCTTTCTCATTCTCTTATTTGTCTCTATTTCTTTATTTCTGGTTGCAAGTTTCTTTTGTTCGACTGTTTTTACAAGATACTAATAAACGCGAATCTCTCTACCACCTCACACTTATAATTCTCTCATCCATCTTTCTCGTTCTCTCTTCTTTCTTTCTTCCTTTCTTTCTTTTTTTTTTTATTTACTATGTGTCTCCAGTCTTTTCTCATTGATGATGCTGCTCTGATGGGAGCAATGACATCAAATCTGACGTTATCCTTTCCCGAAGTGATGAAGGCACGACAGAAAGTCGTTGACATAAAAGGCTGGTAGGAGGCGACAACATCAACATCTTAGTGTTGTCCTATTTGATGTCTTTCTTTCTTTCTTGAGCAGTGCAAGCACTTGAATCAGTGGTGTGTTGTGGCTTTTGTTGTGTTAATTGATGTTGTTTTTTTTTCTTCATTTGTGTGTTTCTTTGTTTTTTCCTTCTTCTTTCTCTTTTTGTTCTTATTTTCCTTACTTCTTCTTCTTCTTCTTCTTCTTCTTCTTCTTCTTCTTCTTCCCAAATGATCAAATTGTGTACTCACCTTACAGTAAACATCTTCAAATGCCACGTCGCGAAGAATTACCGAAGCAGATGATTCCAGCAGATCTGACAAAACGAACATGGAAGACTCCAGTCTGAATGTGGTGTTATGTTTAACTTCATTACGGGTAGGCAATCATTCGTTATTAGTCTGGTTTTCAGCACACAGTTATTCAAATGAACTGTCATTGATGCAATTTTTGAAATCACAAAATACGTTACGTTCTGGCTAAGGTGTGGTAAGTACAACTTTACTACTTTTTCCCTCCTTTTCTTTTTCTAAATGTCAAATATGTGTTATTTTCTTCACAAACTTAATAATTTTAAATTTCCTTCATCGTCATACTATGGTACGGTCTGCAGGATTGAGCAATGTCAAAGTCTGGGTTTCTTCACATGCAAAATTCATATTAATCAATGTCTTCATAAGTCACTTTCTTACTAAACAAATTTAAACAACGTTGCAGACATTGGCGCAAACTCCAGTGTTCAAGACAGATCAACGTTGTCCTACAAAGGGATTTATCCTGAGCGCTAAAGGCTAAAACAAAGAAATCTGCACAGTGCATGCCAGTATATACAAAACTATGCTTATGAGCCTTATGAGCTACCTGCTCAACACGCTGACCGATACACGATCCTAACTCAAGCCCCAAGTATGGTAGTTATAAAACTTTAATAGTTCATATTCAACGCTTTTCCAGCTCAAGAGTAGCTCAAGGCGCTGGCCGATACAGGATGTAACTCATGCCGCCCGAGGCATCCACTTGCAACCTTTGGGCGCACAGTCTGACGCTCAGATCACTGAGCACAATCCCGGGCGACCGGGGACGGGGAGAGTGGACCTAGTGCGTGTTGGGTGTATTTGTGTAGCCGGCATAGGACATGCGCGTCAGGATTTTTAAAGTCCATGCCATGGAAAGCGTGCGTGTATAGATTGGACATCGGCTTATAGGGTATGGGCCTGGTGTCTCATGGTAATTTGTTTAATTTTTTTTAATGCTTCAGGCCGTGAATAGGGTTTGAACCACTGCCTGTACATTATTATTATTCTTATTCTTATTCTTATTCTTATTCTTATTATTATTATTATTATTATTATTATTATTATTGAGGATGTTTATAGCGCACTTATCTCACCGTACTTGACCAGATCCTAGGCGCTGACCGATACAGGATCTATAACTCAAACCGCCCGAAACGCCACCCGCAGCCTTTGGGCGCACGGTCTGACTCCCGGACAACTGAGCACAATCCTGGCCAGCCAGGGATGGGGAGAAGGACCAAGTGCATGCTGGATGTGTTCTTGTTACCGGCACTCACCCGTCTAGGACATGAGCGTCATGATCTTTAAAGTCCGTTAAGAATGTATGCGACACACAGACTAGACCTCGGTTTATACTCTCATCCGAAGGAGCAGGAAACGGGAGTAAAGTGTCTTTCCCAGGGACACAACGCAACGGACCGGACAGGGCTCGAACCCGGGACCTTCAGATCCGCAAGCCAAAGCACTACCATTAGAACACCGTGCCACCGAACAATTCTGTCATCCAGACATTTACAAAATAAGGGAGTGGTGACGCAAGTGGAAAAAATAATGATAAGTGATGCATGCTGCAATGTTATCGCCTGACTTTTGAATACCCTGTATACACCATTTAGCCAACTGCGATCCCAATTTAGGTATCTTCTTTTTTAAATTTTATTTTATAATTTTGGATAAAATAGCTTCTTTTTCTTTATTCTTCCTCACCAGTACCTCCAACTCTAAGTTAGCTTTAAGACCTTGGCAACGATCTCCACGGACAGATCTTGTCTCGCTTTGTCATGGCAACGGAGCTGGAAATATTCTAGAAAACCACTTCCTCTTTATTATCCTCATTCCCTCTCTCTAAAGGTGAGAATATTGTCGCGGCCGCAAAGCTACAGGAAATTAGCAGGATCGTAAGATGACATCTTCAGCAGAAAAAGGAGAGAGAGAGAGAGAGAGAGAGAGAGAGAGAGAGAGAGAGAGAGAGAGAGAGAGAGAGATTGTGAGAAGGAGAGGAGAAGAAGGAGAGTCGGTCGAGGGAAATAAAAGAGAAATTTGAGATAAGATAAGATAAGATAAGATTTATTAGCCATATGTCAAATCAATACAATTTGTACCCTAGGAATTTGCCTTGGTCAGCGAGCATGCATACAGTATTGGCACATTCACACATCTATTCTCAACAAACATCACATTGTAACATTAAAACCAAAAATGTTTACATGAAATAGATAAGTTAACAGTAAACAGCAAAATTCACAGTCGGTATGCATGCACTATAAAAGATGTAAAATAGTTTAGTCCGATGACTGTGCAACTCCAGTCATTCCATTTACACTTAGCACTCAACTCCAGTCATTCCATTTACATTTAGCACTCTTATTGCACTTGGAAAGAAGCTGCTATTCATTCCTTTTGTCCTTGCTTTAAAGTGATCGAAGTCTCCTACCAGAGGGCAGGAAGTCAAACAGATGGTTACCTGGGTGCGAGGGGTCTTTTGATTATGGCCGTGGCCTTGCGAATTATTCGCTCTTCAAAAGGTTTGTCTAATTTTGGGAGCTTACACCCTGTGATTTTGGCAGCAGTCTTGACTACCTTTTTTTCAATTTTGAAACGAAAGCCACAAACTTTACTCTTACAAAGGTCACGGAACGAAGGATGTTCGATTATTTTTGGTAACATTGTGTTTACTTGGGAAATCTTATGGCACTCTTGGAAAGTCAACTTTATTTTCAAAAATGCTCTAGACAGCTGCTTGGATAGATCTGGTGCAAAAGGTTTCAGTTTTCTTTCGACCTCGCCGTAATTTCTCTTTTTTTAGCACCAGTAGGCGTTAATGGCGGTGCACGTTTGCTAAATGTCAATGTTTCTCTTGTTATCTGATTGCAAGCACTTACCACAAGCAAAAGCTGCTATTTGTTTATTGATTGTTATTGTATCCTTCTAATATAGCGCCTTTCCCACTTCAAGAGCTGCTCAAGGCGCTGGCCGATATAGGATCTAACTCAAGCCGTCCGCCCATGCGCGCGCCCATGCTATCCACTTTGAAAGTGAAAAGTGAATGCTGTGCTTGGTAAGTATTCGGAACTGTGCTTGTCCTCGAGGAGTGCAAAGCCAAACTGATAAATAATGTCGTGAGTTTTATTTTTATTTCTTTTTTTTAATTGGGAGTGGGGGGCGGGTGTGGAGTGATTTTTTAAAAAATTAATTTATTATTTTATTTTATTTTTATTATTTTATTTTTGGGGGTGAGTGGAATGGGAAGGGTGGAAGACTATTTCAAAGAAATTTAATGGGTCCGAAAATACCCTGCGCATATTTATGACTTGAGGTGTTTGTAGGCATGGCTGCTGATTCCACTGAGTCGCCTTCTTTCAGGAGTAGTATTGTAGTTCTGTTCAGACATACTTGAAAACGGTGATGGACCCTCCCCCAATCTTCGGGTAGTTTGATACCTTTACATTGTAGCACAGAGAGAAAGAAAAATAAAGAGAGAGAGAGAGAGAGAGAGAGAGAGAGAGAGAGAGAGAGAGAGAGAGAGAGAGAGAGAGAGGAGAGGAGAGGAGAGAGAAAGAAAGAGAGAGATGCTATGGGCTTCTGCATCGCTGACATACAGGTACCAGCGCCTGTGGTGTAGGAGGGATTAGAGTGGTAACGAAGAATGAGAGAGAGGACATGGGGAGAGGGGGGGGGGGTAATACAATTAGATTATTTTTCCATTTGTCACCCAGACACTGTGACAGCGAAGAATAATAGGCAGACTACGAGTAAGAACAAATAGGAGGAAGGGGGGGGGGGAGATGGGGGTAGGGGCGGGGGTGAAGAAACCAGTTTTCAGGAAAAATATATTTCGAGGCACTGATTCCCTTTTCTTAAGCTCTGACAGAGAGAGAGAGAGAGAGAGAGAGAGAGAGAGAGAGACAGAGAGACAGAGAGACAGAGACAGAGAGACAGAGAGAGAGAGACAGAGACAGAGAGACAGAGAGAGAGAGAGAAAATCACAAAGTTCAGACAGTCAACCAGTACAGCCACCACTAAGATGAAGACAGAAACGGCCTGCACTTCCAACAAAGCAGCGAGGAATACTGTCATGAATTGGCTAGTTTTACCCTGCCCAGTGACTATTCAGCCTTGTGTAGTAATTGTAACATTAAGAGAGTTAGTATAGTACACAGCCAGCAAGTAAAGTACACACCGCGAGCCCGACCCACGCTGCGTAGTTAGTCAGCACTTGAGCTTTGAATCGGACCGTTTTAACCAATCACCAGCAGGCTAAGCGGGTAGAGCCGGTTCTGACTGTGTCAGAGCCTAACACAGTTTGAATCAGTCGTGTGTGAGACGAGGAAGAGTCAACATCTCAATAGCTAGCAGAGAACTATCTTCACTTAGACCAGGAAGCAGGACTTAGAATCTTAGAATTCTATCAAGTCATCACGGGCCTGAACTTGTCAAACAGGTAAATGAACACCCTTCTGTTTCATCGTGATATATTTATATTATTGTTGAAATTATGTTTGTGGAATTTGCTATGCATAAATGTGAATTGTTAATCCGAATTTGCCGTACCACGTGGAAGAGCCGACCACGAGGCGAAACACGACCGGTTGCGCCGCCATGTTGCATACCATACGGAACCACTGTTGTTTAACTTATATGTATGTTTGCAGACCAGTGGCTGTACCACTGAATGTTTATAATACTATTAATTCTGTATGTGTATAGTTAGACACGATTGATATTTATGTATGTATAGGAATTTAGAGTGAGATTCCAGTGGACCCCGGAAGTAGCAGAATGTTCGTCGCTTATGTATAGAGATGTGGAGCTATCACTGAGGGCTACTTTGGCTTTCAGTGAGACGCTCTGCACAAACCGATTATTCAGGGTTGTGCAGAATTTCGTCTCTTATATTACAGACGAGCAGGCGAGCTATCCTGTGCACCCCACTCCACAGAAACGACTAGTTGGTTGAGGAGCCTCTGCCGCACAAGTCGGAAAGAGCTACCTTGAAAAACACCCTGTCAGACCCCACAGCGTGGCAAGGGAACCCAACTACACAACGACACAGGTGGACCAGAAGCTACCTCACAGAAGGACTTCGCACGCTCCATCTAGCAGTTAAGTGCAAAAACGAAGGTGCACTTAAACTGATCATAACAGGACCACAGTAGTCCAACTCTTCAGAAACTGTAAAACGGACCACAGTAGTCCAAATCTACATGCAATCTAGTAGCAAGTGCCCGATGAAGATATAACAGCTGCCTAGACTATCAGCGATCGAACTATTAGCAGTGACTGAGACATTTTAAGTTAGATTAGTACTTAGAGAATCTTGTATAGAGTAGAAGAAATAAATGTGTGATTTTAACTGTTATCAAGTGGCTGGACTACATATGATTCATAGCCGTGTGAAAGCTAGTGTGACAGTAATCTTTTACCATTTTATCTATCTATCTCTGTACCCCAACCTTAACACAGAACGAGCTAAACAAATAAATTTATTAAAGTAATTCATAGGGTGACTTACTAGCAGTTCCCACCGAATAAACGTGAGGGTCCATAATTCCATTGTGCAGAGCCCATAAACCCCACGTGACAAATACTACTATTACTACTACTATTACTACTACTACTACTACTACTACTACTACTATTACAACAACTTCTACTACTACTACTACTACGAAGAAGAAGAAGAAGAAGAAGAAGAAGAAGAAGAAGAAGAAGAAGAAGAAGAAGAAGAAGAAGAAGAAACACACAACAAACATCAAATTTTCAAATAAAAATATATCTAGGAAGTGAATCCACATCTTCGGTATTCTCCTTGGGTTGAGCATCCACATTCACTACGTTGACTCATTGGCTGCTGTAGGTTGTTACTCGGTTCTGTCGGAGATAGGAAAAAGTGGGCAATTAAGCTAGAGTCAGTAAGTATACAGAGTGTCCGAGCCTGCTGAGATCTACGTCGTGCACTGTATAGGGTGTATGAATAAAAACCAGGCTCGGCTACACTGAATGATTTAGTGTTTACAGTAATACCACTGCGACGAAGCACAAGCAGAAAACCATGCAACAAAGGTAAGAAGAAAACAGAATATGGCGAAGGAGGATAATATCTATCTATCGATCTATCTATCTATTGTGTGAAGCACAAAGAGTAGATCTTCTTGTTGAACAAAAAGTGGACCCTACTACAACATCTTGAATAAAATCCCTTTTCAGATACAGTCTACACAAGGTGGAGCCATTACAAGAAAGATCCCCTTCCCCTATCCTTCCCCATACACTCAGGTCCTTTAAGATATTAACATCGCCTAGGCTTTTTTAAGTTTTTTTTCCCGCCTTCCAAGACAAGCACATGTTTACGTTACGTAGGTAGATTAAAGTCCCCAGACACATAGCGTATAGGCCCTAGGGGACACTTGTTTAAGTTCTGAGCCCTTTATAAAGCCATGATGCCACACCGATAGACCTGTATCAAACAAGCTTTAAGCTTCCCTCGCCTTCCATGACACGCGCTTGTTTCATTTCTGCACACTATGAAGTCACGAAGCCACTCCGACGGTTTTACGTTTTCCTCCAAACTACGCACTTGCTTCATTCCTGCGCGCTGTATAAAAGCCATGACGCTAGCGATAGACCTGTAGAGGGGCCGGGTAGCTCAGTTGGTAAGAGCGTCTTGCTAGTAACCGAAAGGTCGCTGGTTCGAATCCCGGATTGGTCAACGTGTGATCATATTATTTTCCCCTTTACCAACAACTGGCCCGCTGGTGTCAGTATAAATCGGTCCAGTAGTCACCTATATGCGAAAGTGTCGTGTGACTATAATCTACAAACAACAACAACAACATAGACCTGTATCTACTGAAAAAGCTTTTAAGTTTTCCACGCTTACTGAAATAATGTCAAGTCAAGTCAGGAAAATATCTTTATAAATTATTCACAAAAAGAGACAGTGAAAATGTGGCGCATTTGCTTCATTCCGGTGCGCTCTATAAAGGCCACGAGGCCACACTGGAACAACCTAGGTTAATGTAGGTAAAAGCTTCTAGTCCTCCGAGATGTTAATTCTTACGGAAGAAAAGCATTTTCCAAGCTTTAAAGTTTTAAAGTCTTTCTTCACTGAGGTGCTGTAAATGTCAGCAAGTCTGTCGTGTCAGGACAAAACGAAGCAAGACCACCGACGATGTTTTGAGCAGGCAAACAACAACGCGGCTGTTTTGATTTTCTGACTCCATGAACCTACCTCCTTGTCTGTTTGTGTTTTGATGGCTTATTTATATGGATTCCGTAAGATACAGACACCCCGTAGGGCCTACCCGACTTTTACACATCACATTGAAGATGCGTCTAACCGCATTCTCTAATAGGAGGTAAGACAATTCTTGTTCTTTTTCGTGACCAAAAAATTGACTCGCTTTATTTTGTCATCACACTACAATAGCCTTTTTAATTTTAAACCTACATCGCGTTAAGCATTGCACACGCTTCAACCCTCAGTGCCTTTTAAACTCTCAAAAAGCGAAACACTGCGAGGGTTCTCCAAGTTCCCCCCGTATTCTCGTCATTGCTGCTGAAAAGTGGTATAGACATAGATACAGATGGTTCGGTTATATTTCTTGGCAGCGTAGCACACGTCTTCGCTAATCTACGGATGTGAAGAGAACAGTATATTCTACATTTATTTTGCCACCGCCAGAGACGATATAATGCGTCTAAGGTAAATGGACCCGACGTCTCTACTTTCGCTATCGCGTCGCCTACGCCTTTTGTGGTAAGATAATAAGAAATCGAAGACAACGTTTTGTGTGTGCTGGTAATAATGGTAAACATTACTACAGCCCAATTCTCCAAGTTTTCAAGACTCACAATGCAAACACGGTTTGTTTTAAGACGATGACCTTCCTTGTATTATTAAAAAATAAAACGGATAGGTCTTTTTTGCTTACAAATTAATAATAGGTAATTTTAAAATATATATATAAGGGGCGATTCCCCAAAATGTTGGGACTGAGCGCTAACATAGACGAAAATGGGCAGTTCTTGGTTGATAATGTAGCATCCATTCTCCATTCTTCTTATCTTACATGTATATAGCATAGGATTGATTACTTTAAATTACATTTTAAATTTTAAAAAATAAATTCTTCTTCCACTTCTTCTCCTTCTTTATTTCTTAATAGTAGTAATAGTAATAGTAGCAGTAGTAGTAATAGTAGTAGTAGTGGTAGTAGTAGTAGTAGTAGTAGTAGTAGTAGTAGTAGTAGTAGTAGTAGTAGTAGTAGTAGTAGTAGTAGTAGTAAGCATTACTGGCGCCTATTATGCTGGTGTAGAAAAAGAAGAAGGAGGAGGAGGAGGAGGAGGAGAGCAGAAGAAGAAGAAGAAGGAGGAGGAGGAGAGCAGGAGAAGGAGGAGGAGGAGGAGAGCAGAAGAAGAAGAAGGAGAAGAAGGAGGAGGAGGAGAGCAGAAGAAGAAGGAGGAGGAGGAGGAGGAGAGCAGAAGAAGAAGGAGAAGAAGGAGGAGGAGGAGAGCAGAAGAAGAAGGAGGAGGAGGAGGAGGAGGAGAGCAGAAGAAGAAGGAGAAGAAGGAGGAGGAGGAGAGCAGAAGAAGAAGGAGGAGGAGGAGGAGGAGGAGGAGAGCAGAAGAAGAAGAAGAAGGAGGAGGAGGTGGAGGAGAGCAGGAGAAGAAGAAGAAGGAGGAGGAGGTGGAGGAGAGCAGGAGAAGAAGGAGGAGGAGGAGGAGGAGAGCAGAAGAAGAAGAAGGAGAAGAAGGAGGAGGAGGAGAGCAGAAGAAGAAGGAGAAGAAGGAGGAGGAGGAGAGCAGAAGAAGAAGAAAAAGGTGGAGGAGGTGGAGGAGGTAGAGGAGAGCAGGAGAAGAAGAAGAAGGAGGAGGAGGTGGAGGAGGTGGAGGAGAGCAGGAGAAGAAGGAGGAGGAGGAGGAGGAGGAGAGCAGAAGAAGAAGAAGGAGAAGAAGGAGGAGGAGGAGAGCAGAAGAAGAAGGAGAAGAAGGAGGAGGAGGAGGAGGAGAGCAGAAGAAGAAGAAGGAGAAGAAGGAGGAGGAGGAGAGCAGAAGAAGAAGGAGAAGAAGGAGGAGGAGGAGAGCAGAAGAAGAAGGAGGAGGATGAGGAGGAGGAGAGCAGAAGAAGAAGAAGGAGGAGGAGGAGGAGGAGGAGAGCAGGAGAAGAAGGAGGAGGAGGAGAGCAGAAGAAGAAGGAGGAGGAGGAGGAGGAGGAGAGCAGAAGAAGAAGAAGGAGGAGGAGGAGGAGAGCAGGAGAAGAAGAAGGAGGGATGAGGAGAGGAGAGAAGAAGAAGGAGAGAAGGAGGGAGGAGGAGGAGGAGGGAGAAGAAGAAGAAGAAGGAGGAGGTGGAGGAGGTGGAGGAGGAGCAGGAGAAGAAGAAGAAGAAGAAGGAGGAGGGAGGGGGAGAGAGCAGGAGAAGAAGAAGAAGGAGGAGGAGGTGGAGGAGAGCAGGAGAGAGGAGAAGGAGGAGGAGGAGGAGGGAGGGAGAAGAGGAGAAGAAGGAGGAGGAGGAGGAGGAGAGAGAGAGAGAAGAAGAAGAAGAAGAAGTGAAGGAGGGTGGAGGAGGAGAGAGAAGAAGAAGAGAAGAAAGAAGGAGGGAGGAGAGAGGAGAAGAAGAAGGAGGAGGAGGGAAGGGGGAGAAGAAGGAAGGAGAGGAGAAGAGGAGAGGAGAGGAGAGAGGAGAAGAGGAGGAGGAGAGGTGAGAGGGAGAGGAGAAAGAGGAGGGGGAGGGAGGAGGAGGAGAGAGAAGAAGAGAGAAGAGGAGGAAGAAGGAGGAGGAGGGAGAGCAGGAGAAGAAGTAGAAGGAGAAGAAGGAGAAGTGGAGAAGAAGAGAGAAGGAAGGAAGGAGAAGAGGAGAAGAAGGAGAAGAAGGAAGAAGAAAGAAAGGAGGAGGGAGGAGAGAAGGAGAGAAGGAGAAGGAGAGGAGAAGGAGAGGTGGAGGAAGGAGGAGAAGAGAGGAGAAGAGGAGAAGGAGGAAGAGAGCAGAAGAAGAAGGAGTAAGGAAAAAGGATCAGGAGAGAGGAGAAGAAGAGAAGAGAGATAGAAGGAGAGGAGCAGGAGATAGAGAAGAGAGAGAGGAGGAGGAGAGAGAGGATAGAGAAGAGAGAGAGAGAGAGAGAAGGAGGAGGAGGAGAGAGGAGAGAGATAGAGAGAGAGAGAGAAGTAAAAATAGCACATCAAAGTAAGGAAGAAGAAAGTGATCAGAGCCATCTCAGAAGAAGACAAAGAAGAAGATCTCATGAAGAAGGTCGTTGTTTTTTTTTTTTTAATCAATTGTTGATAAGTGTAACTCAGAGAAGACCACGCAAGGAGAAGCAACAAGGCAGGAGGATCGTATGAAGAGGACTTTATTCAGAAGAAGACAACAGAAGAATCGAAAGAAGAAAAAAGAGAAACAGGCGGCAAGAAGAAGATACTATAGAAAAAGTTCGAACATTCCAGCGTGGACGAATTACAGAATCAGAATAAAAGTCAGGAAGATTATGCACTATCTTACGTCATATAACTTTATTTAGGTTAGAAGAAGAAGATCTCAGATTACTAGAAGGGGATGTCGGATAGCGCAGTGGTTGGAGAGCTACTGTGTCGCAAGAGAAGCATCGTCCAGGCGGTTAGCACTTGGATGGGTGACCGAAAACGTGAAGCGACAATAACAACGCCCCCAGTTGACTCAACTGTGATTGAGTACCTACTCTCTTAATGGTGGGGAAGGTAAAGCAGCGAGGGAGAGATGGGCATCACCCTTATTTCGCTGGCCCAACATAAGTGTGATCTCCAACATCACGCTCCCCTAAGGCCACAAGGCTATGGGACCACCTTTACCTTTTTACCTTGTTTTATTACTAGATTTATCTACATGCTTCGATCGATAGTAAACAAGTAATTCTAAAAAAAATCTCCAATAATATCGACAAACGAAAATTATCAACGTTATACAAAGCTTCTTCTAACAACAACGCAAAATCAAATCAGAGGTACATACACTCTGTTATTGCATGCTTTGCAAAACAAAACGATCGGATCTATCGTGCGCGTCTCAAACGTAACAGTCTCCTTAACCCCAATCTCCTGTAAATCTCACTTTCACAAACCCTAACTCCGTAGTACGTAATTACTATACAAAAATTATTGTCTTGCTTGCAATAGTTCACTTTGTTTTTACATTATTGACACAGAACGCTGAGAGTGCAAAAAAGGCAAATAGAAGAAGAAGAAGAAGAAGAAGAAGAAGAAGAAGAAGAAGAAGAAGAAGAAGAAGAAGAAGAAGAAGAAGAAGAAGAAGAAGAAGAAGAAAGAAGAAGAAGAAGAAGAAGAAGAAGAAGAAGAAGAAGAAGAAGAAGAAGAAGAAGAAGAAGAAGAAGAAGAAGAAGAAGAAGAAGAAGAAAACGAAGAAGAAGAAGAAGAAGAAGAAGAAGAAGAAGAAGAAGAAGAAGAAGAAGAAGAAGAAGAAGAAGAAGAAGAAGAAGAAGAAGAACAACAACAACAACAACAACAACAACAACAACAACAACAACAACAACAACAACAACAACAACAACAGCAACATAAACAACAAGAGTAAGAAGAAGAAGAACAACAACAACAAGAAGAATAAAAGAAGAAGCACATGAACAAGAAATAGGATGTATGACAACAACAAGAACAAGAGGAGAAGAACAATACCAAGTAGAAGAAGAAGAAGAAGAAGAAGAAGAAGAAGAAGAAGAAGAAGAAGAAGAAGAAGAAGAAGAAGAAGAAGAAGAAGAAGAAGAAGGAGGAGGAGGAGGAGGAGAAGAAGAAGAAGAAGAAGAAGAAGAAGAAGAAGAAGAAGAAGAAGAAGAAGAAGAAGAAGAAGAAGAAGAAGAAGAAGAAGAAGAAGAAGAAGAAGAAGAAGAAGAAGAAGAAGAAGAAGATGAAGAAGAAGAAGAAGAAGAAGAAGAAGAAGAAGAAGAAGAAGAAGAAGAAGGAGGAGGAGGAGGAGGAGGAGGAGAAGGAGAAGGAGAAGAAGAAGAAGAAGAAGAAGAAGAAGAAGAACTTCACCGCACCTGCGACCCACATTATTACTTCTTCATCGACATTTTTTTTTTGCCTGTCCTACTTTATGTTTTGCACGTCTGCGATGTGATGACAGTGAAACCAATAATGACGCCATAATCATGCGTCATTAGAATTTTTGCAGCCTCGTTTCCAATGAGAGTAGACGCACGCATTCTATCGCACCAACTTTAAAGATCCTGAAGCTCATGTCCTACACTAGGCTACGGAAATACACCCAGAGTGCACTAAGTCCCTGCTCATCCATACCTGGTCGTCTCGGGATTGTTGTGCTCAGTTGTCGGATGCAAAGTCTGCAAACAGGCGCCTTGGCCGGTTTGAGTTAAATGTTTAATCGGCCATCGCCTTGAGCAGGTCGTGAGCTGGAAAAGCGCTACACAAGAACGATTAAATTTAATTTTAAAAAATAAATTTTAAAAAATCGCCGTGCTAAGCACGTTTTCAGAAAAACGCTAATGAATTCTCGTGTCAAAATTATACATAGAAAACAAGATGAAAACAAACCCATTTTTTAAAAGAAAAAAACGAACAGTTGCAAGCTCTTAATTTTATACTACAGTAAGTCCTCGGGTTACGCCGGTCTCGACTTACGTTTTTTCGTGGTTACGACGCTCCTCCCCATAAAAAAATATAATAAATAATATTACGCGTCGTTCTGTCGTACGCGGTTTAGCGTCGTAAGCGACGTAAACAAACGGGAGCTAGTTTAATTCATGTGGTAAGGAATTGTTTTCTCTTCTTTTTAATACTTTTTTAATGTCATTAACAGTTATAGTACAGTATATAGCACTGTACGTACAGTAGGCCTACAGGTATTTTTCTTTACGTTCCGACTTACGATGAAATCGGGTTGCGACGCGTCCAACGAACGGATCAACGTCGTAACCCGAGGACCTCCTGTATATCAAAACGACGTGCTTTTTTCCCTCCACATATTATAGAACGCTACACCTATACAAAGCTTTGTTTCAGATATAGTCATGCATAGCAAGTTGTCAGCCCGAGCCTGCTAATAATGAATGAGGGGTTTCCACACAGTACTAAATAAAACACCAGTAAAGCGTAGCACGCTCTAGTTTCCATATAAAATGTCATAAGGCAAGTTCTCTCTCCAAACATTATAGAACGTTAACATCGTTACAATCTCTGGTTTTATACAATAATAATAATAATAATAATAATAATAATAATAATAATAATAATAATAATAATAATAATAATAATAATAATAATAATAATAAATTTTCTATAATTATATAACGTCAACATAAAGTGTTTTTTTTTTTAATACTCAACCATTATTGTCGCCGATGCGGCATCGCCAAAGGTACAATCATCGCCAATGGTTCTGCGCATGCGCAAACTTCCGGAGGCCATGTGTCGGAAACGGAAGTCATAATAATAATAGTTTTCGGTAATTCGCCCTAAGCTAAGCGTGGATTCATTGAAATCACGAACTTTGGAAATTTAGCTACAGAAGAGATGGAAAAAAGCGGGAAACTTATTATGATTATTGTGATTAAGTAAGACTGGTAAGATTGCTGCGAAATTAATATTTTACAACATGTTTTATTCCACGTAGACAACAATGTTAAAGGTTTTGTTCAAACTAATCTTAGTAAAATCTGTGCATTTTCAGAGTCACAGAGAGTTGTGGACAACTTCAACGTTCGGCTCGCAGCTGTTATTCAACAACGCGGAGCATGGATTGAGCACATCATGAACTATTGATTCTGTGACTCTGAAAATGCACAGATTTTGCTAAGATTAGTTTGAACAAAACCTTTAACATTGTTGTCTACGTGGAATAAAACATGTTGTAAAATATTAATTTCTATCTCAGTTATTGCACAATAAATGTGGACACTTTTTATGGTATACATATCTTCCTCCTTCTTCCTCTTATTCTTCGTCTTCGCATCGGAAAACCCGTGTAGCTATCGTAGGAGTTATCTTTATTATAGCCTTCATCTTGTTACATTTTAGATGTTCTTACAATACTAATTTGAGTAGCAGCGTAGGTTTATTTATCTTTTTAGACCACGTTTGACCATTGTTCTAAAGAGAATGTAGTTCGGACTGGGTGTTTAATTATATAGAAGTCCGAATCTATTTTTCTAAGATTTAGTTTACATCACTGAACAATACGTCATAGATGACTTCCGTCATCTAGAACTCTATAGGCCTAGATGGTCACTACAGCTTTGTTTTGTTTCTTTTCCAGTTGTGTTTTTCATCGCTATGCTAGGCAAAGTTTTCACCACTGCGAATAAAACTTTGGTGACACTATCTGTACACGTGTTGTTGTTGTTCTATTGGACACAAAGTAAAGACAGAATAATCGTAAATATAAAATTATTATATAACAATTAATTGGAGGGGTTGGAGGTAAGGGAGTGTGTGGGTGGCGAGGGTTACATAGTAAATTATTTGGTAATTTATAGTAAATAAAGTTGGAACATAGAACAAATTTCCGGACATTTCCCATTCCTAGTTTTAATGTGACTCGTAGGTAAATGCGAGTGCAGTTCCGTGTACATTTGCGCTTGGGCAGTTTGGCGTGTCCCACCGCCATAGCTCAAGTGGTAGAGCGTTCGCCTGGCACACCGATGACCCAGGTTCGAATCCCGTGGTGGGCAATATAAAATGTGGCCATTCTCACTGTCCATTTTAGCAGTATGATTGCTCTTGTGGTTCAGTGTTGATTTAGGTCCCTACCCCTCTTTCCCTGGGATGGTTATCCCCGTCTGCCATATTGCCAATGGTGGGTGTAGACGTTAAACCTCAATGTTCATTCATTCAGTTTGGCATGTAAGTTTTCGACCAATCAGCTACTAGATGGGCGTGCAATTGCGTGTGCATTTTCGCGCGCAATTGCACGCGCCTTTGACGCATTCCGCGTTCCATATGGTAGTCAACCACTAAACGACACAAAATTAAGAATAAACAAAGCGCACGATTAACATACCCCAATCCACACAGCTGTGAATGGTTAGGCTTACCTCGCTCAGTTTACAGAGCCGGGGAAGGTAAAAGCAGCGGAGAGAGGAGAGATGGGCACTGCCTTCATTAAGCTGCACCAGAGAAAATTGCCACACTTTCACCGTCTGACGTGTTGGCTACACCCCTAAAGGCCACGCTTCACACACTTGCAAGTTCTGTTTCACTCAACACCATATATATATATAATACAGTCCCACCTACATTTTGCAGGCTCTAATATCAAAGTACAATACGTTCAAATTCAAGCGTGAAAGGAGAACAAGTGCTGTTTAAATGTCATACGAAAGATCCCAGCCTAGAGTTGAGTTTAGAACAGAGCAACTGTAGCGTAGTAAAGTTGAAGACATTCTGCAGCATCAGCACGTCACCGTTCAAAACCATTGCTTTCACAGTGCCGCTCTCTCACTTGTGTATCGTTACAGCAGTAGTGTTGTTAGTTTGTGAATGCTTCATCATCAAAATGACTTTCTTCTCAGCGATTGATAAAATGTTCGCGAAATAAAAATATTTTTAAAAATATTTATTTGACCTCAGTTGGCTTGTTAACTCCGGACAAAAACTTTTTTTTTTAATAAGCTAAAAATATGTATAGAGAATTTTTTTTTTAAGCTGGTGTATTTTTTGTCTTTTTTTTTTAGCTTTCCTTACTGGCACTACCGCACACTAACACTAACAATATTGCAAACAGTGCAATGTCATAGTGAAGTGCTTTCTGCAATGTTTGTGTAATGGATTGTATACTCCAGTTTGGATGGTAACTCCTGACGAAGCTTTTTATTTTCCCTTCTAAAGTGAACTATATGTAATAGATTTAAAAACAAATTCATTTGGTGTGTTTTATCTTCTTCAACTTTATTTACTGGCACTAGAGAACACTAACACTTACAATATTGCAAGTAGTGGTATGTAATCGTGAAGTTTTCTCTGCAACGAACAGTAGAGAACACAAAGGGGGAAAAAAACAAAACACCTCACAATCTCTATAGTTTCATATAATGTCATAGCAAGAATTTGTCAGTCTAGTTGTTGCTGCTGCTGCTGCTTCTGCTGATACTACAACACAACTGTAGTGTCGGCGGGGCCGTGTGTCGTGCCTTGTCGCTTGCAGTGCCGCTGGTCTGTTTAGGGTACCAGAGCCTGTGGGCCTATGCCCCCCTGCCCTCCATACAGAGTGTATAAGCCTGCTCATGCTTAGGATGAACTCACTCAGCGTAGCTGAGACTACGCTTGCCTCTCACTACTACGTAAGCCTCGGTGACTCTCAGCTACGCTGTGTGCGACAGCCTCCACAGCTTGGTCAAAACTACGCTGTATGATTGCCATGAAACTCCTCCGGAGGTTTCGTTTGCGACAATACCAGTGCCAGTACGTAACGAGAGTGAAAGGTAACATGGCACCTCAGAATTGCTGGAATCACGCAGCGTAGCTGAAAGTCCATGAAGCTTACGTTTGAGAGGTGCTCTCTCATCTACGCTGTGTGCTTACTGATGATGATTTTTTTTATAAATTTAAGTGGGAAAGTGTGTTGTTGGTCGTATTTTTATTCAATAAAACCTCAAGTCCAAGTACTCCAAGTTGATTGATTTATTGTTGCTTTAGGTCCAGCGGACTCTTCCGAGCCAAATCAGGACCGGAGTACTCCAAGTAAGCTTAACATTCTCTAATTCATTTAGTCGTCTCATTCCTTTTTTTTTTCTTTTGTTGTTGTTTCCGTGTAGTGGTAGTAGTAGTAGTAGTAGTAGTAGTAGTAGTAGTAGTAGTAGTAGTAGTAGTAGTAGTAGTAGTAGTAGTAGTAGTAGTATTTGTTGTTTTGTTGTTACTGTTATCGTAATTGTAGTTATTGTTGTTGTTGTTGTTGTTGTTGTTGTTGTTCTTCTTCTTCTTCTTCTTCTTCTTCTTCTTCTTCTCCTCGTCGTACTTCTTCTTGTTCGTCTTGTTGCTGAGTAGATTTCTGTCCCCGAACACCTAAGAGCATACGGGACGTGTTCTTCTTGTTCTTGTTCTTTTTCTTGTGGTTTTGCTGTTGTAGTTGCTGTAGTTGTGTTGTTGTTCATGATCTTCTTCTTCTTCTTCTTCTTCTTCTTCTTCTTCCTCCTCCTCCTCCTCCTACTCCTCCTTCTTTGCAGTCCGCTGGACCCACTGAGCTGTGTCCGGACCCTATAAACAATGACTTTTCCTCGTCTTCTTCCACCCCAAAGTTTAAAAACATTTTTTTTGTTTTCGTTCCTTTCTTAGTCTTCTTCCTTGATCTCATTTTCTCCTCCTTACGAGTGTATTCTTCCACTTTCTTCTGTTTCATCCTCGCATAGCACAACAATCAGAGAAATATAGCTCAACAATCATAACCAGGACGACAATTAGCCACTGAAACAAAGTTCCGCTCGACTCACCGGTGCCCTGGTTTATTAACACGACGGCTTTGTATCAATCTCGATAAAAACCTTGCACGGACCGACAGCGAATCGAGGTTCTGTTGGGGTATGGTACGGATGCGGCTGTTTTTAATGGTTACGAGCAAAAAAATATTAACCGTGAAGCATACCGTATCCGACGAAGAATATTAAGCATGGAGATGAGGTGCTACAGAAGACTTCTGGGATTTCTTATACCCAGCACATCACCAACGACGAAGTCCGACAGACCATCACACAAGCCATTGGACAACACGATGACCTGCTCACAGTGGTAAAAAAAACGGAAACTCCAGGTCTTGCAAAGACCATCCTGCATGGCACAGTGCAAGGAGGTAGAAGAAGAGGGAGACCGAAAAAGAGGTGGGAGGACAACATTCGAGAATGGACTGGTTTGACACTGAGCGAAACAATCAGGGTTGCTGAGGACAGGGAAAGATGGAGTACGCGGGTTAAACGATCATCTGCGGTGCCCCTACGACCTCCGAGTTACAGGATAGGATAGGATAGGATAGGATAGGATAGGATAGGATAGGATAGGATAGGCATACCGTATCCGGATCCCTATAACAGCCTCGGTTCCCTGCCGCTCCGTGCGATTTTCCTCCATAAGGATTCGCACCCTAAACACTGTTGGAGCCAACGTGCGTGTCCCTTCACTTACCTTGACGATGACGTCATAACAACGGAAGACGGGAGGAGTAGAAGGGAGGGAAGGGGGGTGGATTGTAAGAAAATGCTGAAGTTACAAAATATATTTAAAACGTCTCGTTGAATAATTCTTTATGTAATGACAAAACAAAGCAAAACTAGATTCAATTTTCTCACATATAAACAAAAATACATTTAAAAAAATTTCAGATTCTCATAAAAAAAACAACCGAGTGTGACGAGGCGTACAATCGAGCCCTGAGGCAGACAGCACCCACTCATCCCTCCCAACCATCCAGTTACCCCTTCTACACATCCAGTCGCCCCTAGGACGCGCGCTGGCTCATTCGCTTAAGCCCCGCCCCTCGGGCATCACGTTAAACCTGACACACAACCAGACCCGGTGTCAGTTGCAAGCCATCCAGCCTTGAAGCCACAACAACTTGTCCGAAGACACGTCTCCATCGACTGGCGACCTCTGAGCTACGGCAGTACTCGTGTGCTTCACCCCGTCTTAGTCAAGGTAAGAGAGGAAATTTACTCTTTGTCATGTAGCAGACCCATCACCCGTCGTTCGCCCACCATGTTCGTACGTCCTGTCGATATGTACGTTCGCGTTTATAGTTTTGTCTTGATGTGTTGCTGTGACATGTATTATTGCCTTGTATATATTATCCGCCTTGTTTATATGACTCATGCCATGTTTGAATTTATACTTGTATGCTCCATGTTAGCCCCATGTGTAAATACCTCATGCCATGCTGTCCCTCCATATAGATTAAAGTCCCCCAGTACCACCCTTGCCTACAACCCCTTTGTCCTGTACCTACTCCATTTGCTTTCCTCCATGCCCCCAATGTATAAATATTTGCCCTGTTGCCACTACCCCATCTTAATGCGCCGAAGGTATCACATATTAGCGGCTGCCAGTAAGCTCCACAATGGCCCCATAAACCTAGTTGCATTGTTAGACTGTTGGTATGCCCCGGCTCAACCTTGACCGGTCAACCAATTTGAAATCTGAATGGGCAACTCGCGCCAACAGGCGCTGAACCCAGGATATACCCATCCCCAGCTGATACAGAGTCTGTATTGCGTTACAGACGGCTCCTGTGCAGGGCGCATACCCCAGCCTTGTATCATCTCTAAGTCGCTGACCCGCTGCAGGCCCCTGACAACCCAGGGAGTCAACGAGAAGCGTTCCCCCGAATTTCATCACTCCCCAGACAGCTAGCAACGTAAGCTGAAATCTACGCCTGTACCTCAACCAAGATCGGCACCCTCGGTTATTGCGCAAGAAGAGTGACCGACTGACCCGCATTCCAACTGACGCCACGCCAAGCCTGGTCATCAGGCCACCCAGACTATCTTGGACAAACCGCCGCCCTTCAATAACCAGCTAAGTTATTGACCCACGAGCATCACCACTCGATGATTATCTGGCCAGAGACTATCCAGATACACTCTTGCCCTGTGATGATATCAGTCCACAGTAGCACTAGTGCCCCCGAAATCATCCACCCAGAATATCTCCGAGCTACTCCCTACTGATACAGACGCTACCCCGTGACTCACTCTTAGCATTACTCAATATAGACGACCCAATTCGATTTAATAAAACTTCCTAGTTAGAAATTGCACCTACCCAGACTGGCCTTTCTTTTCGAATTTCTCAACTAGTGTAGTATACCATCTTTCTCGTCTACCCTTTGACTGTCTCTCATTTAATTAGTAGCCCTAGCCTTAATCTCTTGAATGTCATCGCATCATTAGCCTAACAAAGGAGGTAATACAGCGCTAGAGATTAAGAGCTTACCCTCCATTCCCCCAACCCCTTTCTTTGTGACATTAATTTTGGCGACCCCGACGAGACTAAAGACTTAGGTTCCCATCCCAACTTGACGAGACTAAGGACTTAGCTTAATTTCCACCCCAGCCCAGTAGAGATAGGACCCAGCCCCTAAGCCTAGGTAGTAGATAGCATAGCCCTATAGGTCCCTTACTGGCTTTCCCGAATGGTGGTGTCTCGAAAAGGGTTTTTTTTGCATTCATTTTTGTATTTTGATTGATTGCATTTTGTCTTTGTGGTTGTGTTGTGTTGTATTCGCCCCTGTGCAGTTTCATCGTAGCTCATCCAGCCCACCCCCTTGTTTTCCGTCAGTGTACCCCCTTGTGTGCGCCCCTCATTCCGGTTAGGACTTTTCAGGGTAAGTCACCTCCCTTACCATGGCCGACCGGGGAGAGCTTGCGCTCAAGTACAAGAGTATTGGCGAGAGCTTAGGGCTCGCCGGCACTGAACTCAAGGACTACGTCCTGGCCAACGTAGATGCGGACGTGGCCGAGGAAAAGTTGAAGAGGGAAGAGAGGGCTAAAGAGCGAGAGGCAAAGAAAGAGGAGGAGAAAGAGCGCATCGCAGCGGAAGAACGGGCCGCCGCCCGGAAGATAGCGGAGGAGGAGAGAGCCGCCGAGCGGAGGAGAGAGGAGGCGAAGGATAGGATAGCAGAGGAGGAGAGGGCCGCCGCACGGAGGAAGGAGGAGGACGAGAGGGTCGCGGCACTTGAGGAGAAGAGGAAGGACAAGGAACTTGAACGGCGCCAAGCACTCCTCCGGCTTGAGCGCGATCGCCGCGATCTAGGCATCGCATCGCCCGCGAGCGAAGACTTCTCGCTCATCGCCCCCAGCTTCGCCGCCAGCGCCGGAATATCCGCAATCCCCCCGCCGATTCCGGGGATGAACTTTCCCCTGGACCCATTCGTCGAACGAGACGAATCGATCGAAGTTTATCTCTCCCGATTCGAACGAGTCGCGGGAGAAAACAGCCTCGACCCCCGGTACTGGTATCGCAAGCTTAGTCATGGCCTTAAGGGGAAGGCCTACGAAATCCTGGCCAAGACGCCGACTTCCGAGGAGGGCGGCTACCCCGCCCTCAAGAAAGCCCTACTGCACGGATTTGAGCTCTCAGGTGAGCACTACCGCAAGAATTTCCGGAACTCCCGGAGAGAGAAAGGGGAGAAGTTTACGCAATTCGCCGACCGGCTAGCCACTCTACGGGACAAATGGATAGAGCAAACGGACGAACCAAAAACGTACGACGGACTGCTCGAATTGATGCTAGCCGAACAACTCCGAGGGACAATGCCAGCGGAACTTCGGACTTTCGCCGCCGAACAGGGAGCCGCCCGACTAGAAGACCTCATCATAGTCGCGGACCGCTACCTCACCGCGCACCCCGACGACAGACAGCCTCGCCGGGACCCGCCCGCACCCTCGTCACCAGATACCCGCCACCAGCCTCGCCGGGCCGTCCCGCCAGCGAATCACCGTCCACTCCCGCCTAAAGGACGCCCAAACCCCGGAGCAGGGCCTGGGAAGCGGAGCACAGAGCTCTACTGCGGCTACTGCCAGCGCCGAGGACACACCCGCGAGAAATGTTTTCGCCGCATCAGCGACCAGCGTCGCAAACAAGGCACGGTATTGGCCCTACGCCAAGTTACTCCCGACGGGACCCCGGTAACCCCCGTCGTCACTCCCACCGATCGACCGGCCGTCACTGAGCAAGTGACTGTCAACGATCGCCCGGCCCACTGTCTATACGACACGGGACTCACCTTCGACGCCGTCGTCCGCCGCTCGCTCATCAGGGAACACGACCTGACCGGCGAAACTATCACCCTGAAGTTGGCCGACGCGTCACAACCCAGCACCACGCTCCCTATAGCCCGGATCCAAGTCACCAGCCGATACGTCACGGGAACCATCCAAGCGGCCGTGATGGACCAGCCCCTGTATGACTTGATCCTAGGATGCCGCTACGTATTCTTGGGTATGCCGCCCCAGCCTGTGGAGTCGATGGCCGCCGTCCAGACGCGCGCCCAGGCGAAAACAGCCGCGACACCGCCCCCGATACCCAACCAGATGCCGGAACAGATCCGGAAGGCCCAAGAAGACGACGTCACCCTCCGCAAGTGCTACGGAAAGCTTCCCGCCGCACGCACTCCACCCAAGTCCGGGGACTTTTTCGTCGAAGACGGACTCCTCTTCCGTCAGAAGGACGACCATTCGCAACTCGTCGTACCTGCGACCCTTCGCCCCCAAGTCCTGGAACTTGGCCACAGCATGCCCCTAAGTGGACATATGGGCATAGGAGCCACTACTCTACGCATCAGCGCTCAGTACCACTGGCCCGGGATGACAGAAGACGTGAAGCGCTACGTCAAGTCCTGTCGCCAGTGCCAACGATACTCGCCCCGCCATCACACCGTACCGGTTACTATCAGCCCCACCGTAGTCGTCGGGACGCCCTTCCAACGAGTGGCCGTCGACATAGTAGGACCCCTTCCGCGAACCAAGAAGCGGAACCAGTATCTGCTTACCCTTGTCGACGCTTGCTCTATGTGGTGTGAGGCCGTCCCACTACCGAAGATTGACGCCGCCCGAGTCGCCGACGCGCTCGTCACCATATTCACACGAGTCGGATTCCCGGACAACATCTTGACCGACAACGGGTCCCAGTTCACCGGAAAACTCATGCAGGAAGTTTTCCAACTACTTCGCATTCGCCATATCCGAACTCCACCCTACCACCCCGCTAGCAACGGACAGGTCGAGCGCCTGAACGGGACTCTCATCTCGATTATCCGCAAGATCGCCGACGAACAACCCGAAGCGTGGGACACCTACGTCCCGTCAGCACTCTTCGCGTATCGAGAGACCCCGCACACCTCCACCGGATACACGCCTTCCACGCTGCTTTTTGGGAGACCCCTTTCTGGACCTCTAGCCGCCCTACGACGTAGCTGGACCGACGCCAAACTGGACGAGGCACCGGTCGACGCCACGAAATACGTCACCAAGCTCCAGGAAACTCTCAAGGCCACATGGAAAGCCGCCTCCGCCAACCTGAAGAAGGCGAGAGAGAGACAAGCCCGCTACCATAATCGCCGCGCCCGGGACCGAGAACTGCAAGCAGGAGACCAGGTCCTACTACTTCTCCCCAGCGGCACGAACAAGCTAGACATAGCTTGGCAAGGACCCTACCCGGTGCTGGAGAAGCTCTCACGTACCACTTATCGCATCGAGGTAGGCGGAAAGCCCAGGACCCACCACATCAACTTGCTCAAGCGGTACCTGGAGCGACCCGCTCCCGCCCCAGACACCCACTCGCTACTCACGGTCGCGCTGGCCGTCGAAGTGGATGGTACAGAGACCGGCGTCGCCGAATTTCCGCTAAAGGGGAAGGAATCCTTCCGGGACGTATCTCTGGACCCCTCACTCCCCGCCGGCCAGCAACGCCAACTACGCGCCATCGTAGCAGAATACAGGGAAGTCCTCACCGACATTCCTGGGAGGACGGACCTAGAAGAAGTCCAACTAACCCTGACGGACCCCACTCCCGTCCGCCAGAGACCGTACCCCGTCCCGCTATCCCAGCAGCAGGTAGTAAGGACAGAAGTAGAGGCTCTGCTACAAGCCGGAGTCATCGCTCCCTCCCGTTCCCCCTACAGCGCAGGTATAGTGCTATCACGGAAGCCCAGCGGAGAACATCGCCTCTGTATCGACTTCCGGCAGTTGAATCTCGTAACACAGTTCGTACCCGGACCCCTGTCCGACCCGACGGACTTGTTTGCGAAGCTACAGTCCGCCCGATATTTCTCCAGAGTGGATCTGAGCAAGGGCTTTTACCAGATCCCAGTGCACCCTTCATCCCGCCAGTACCTGGCCTTCAGCACGATGGACGGCCACTATGAGTTTAACCTTCTGCCGTTTGGTCTACACAATGCCCCAAGTATATTCAGCACGATGATGCGGAAGCTGTTGGACCCCCTCCACTGTCCGTCCCTACACTCTTTTATGGACGACATACTCGTCGCCACGGAGACATGGGAGGAGCACCTGCGAGTGGTGCGCCAACTCTTACGCCGCCTCAAAGAAGCTGGCCTCACTGCCCGGCCGACCAAATGCCAGTTCGGATACCAAGAGCTGGAATTCCTTGGCCACACCATCAGCCAGGGACAGCTCAGGCCCCTGGAAAAGACTGTCCAGCGCCTTCGAGACGCGCCCCGCCCCAAGACCAAGAAAGATGTCCAGTCCTTCCTGGGACTGAGTGGCTTTTATCAAAAATTTGTACCCGGATACAACGGGATTGCCGCGCCACTATCCAGCCTAACCCGGAAGACCGCACCAGACCGAGTCGTCTGGACTCCGCAATGTGAAGCTGCCTTCCAGGAGCTCAAGGATAAACTGACGTCACAGCCAGTCCTGCGACTCCCCAACCACGGACAGCCCTTCGTCCTGCGCACGGACGCCAGCGACGTAGGCCTCGGAGCCGTTCTACTCCAACGGGACTCCTCGGACGCCCCGACGCTCTTCCCCGTCGCGTACGCCAGCCGGAAGCTAAAGCCGGCTGAACTGAACTACGCCACGTCGGAGAAGGAGTGTCTCGCCCTCGTCTGGGCAGTCCAGAAGTTCCAGCTGTACCTCTACGGCTCACACTTTACTGTCCAAGTGGATCATCAGCCGCTTTCTTTCCTGGCGACGTCTAAATCGCTCAACGCCCGGCTGATGAGGTGGGCTCTGCTGCTCCAAGCATACTCTTTCCAGCTGGAGCACATCCCAGGAAAAGACAACCACGGCGCAGACTTCCTCAGCCGCCATCCCGCCGCAGACTCCATCGAGTCCCCACTGAGGGCCGACGCCCCAGCCTTCATACCCGCCGCCGCCCACTAACCGTAGCCGAGACCCGGCAGCCCCGCGGACCCCAGCCTTGGGCATCCGCCGTCGACTACCAGGAACCCCGCATTGCCCCGCATCTCCCGGATCATCGCAACCATCCTCGCATCCCGCCGCTGACCTCAGAGCTGATTGGCCGCGTCTCAGTCGAGGCCTACGACCTCGCCTTTTTCCTTGGGGGGGCCTCTGTGACGAGGCGTACAATCGAGCCCTGAGGCAGACAGCACCCACTCATCCCTCCCAACCATCCAGTTACCCCTTCTACACATCCAGTCGCCCCTAGGACGCGCGCTGGCTCATTCGCTTAAGCCCCGCCCCTCGGGCATCACGTTAAAGCCTGACACACAACCAGACCCGGTGTCAGTTGCAAGCCATCCAGCCTTGAAGCCACAACAACTTGTCCGAAGACACGTCTCCATCGACTGGCGACCTCTGAGCTACGGCAGTACTCGTGTGCTTCACCCCGTCTTAGTCAAGGTAAGAGAGGAAATTTACTCTTTGTCATGTAGCAGACCCATCACCCATCGTTCACCCACCATGTTCGTACGTCCTGTCGATATGTACGTTCGCGTTTATAGTTTTGTCTTGATGTGTTGCTGTGACATGTATTATTGCCTTGTATATATTATCCGCCTTGTTTATATGACTCATGCCATGTTTGAATTTATACTTGTATGCTCCATGTTAGCCCCATGTGTAAATACCTCATGCCATGCTGTCCCTCCATATAGATTAAAGTCCCCCAGTACCACCCTTGCCTACAACCCCTTTGTCCTGTACCTACTCCATTTGCTTTCCTCCATGCCCCCAATGTATAAATATTTGCCCTGTTGCCACTACCCCATCTTAATGCGCCGAAGGTATCACATATTAGCGGCTGCCAGTAAGCTCCACAATGGCCCCATGAACCTAGTTGCATTGTTAGACTGTTGGTATGCCCCGGCTCAACCTTGACCGGTCAACCAATCTGAAATCTGAATGGGCAACTCGCGCCAACAGGCGCTGAACCCAGGATATACCCATCCCCAGCTGATACAGAGTCTGTATTGCGTTACAGACGGCTCCTGTGCAGGGCGCATACCCCAGCCTTGTATCATCTCTAAGTCGCTGACCCGCTGCAGGCCCCTGACAACCCAGGGAGTCAACGAGAAGCGTTCCCCTGAATTTCATCACTCCCCAGACAGCTAGCAACGTAAGCTGAAATCTACGCCTGTACCTCAACCAAGATCGGCACCCTCGGTTATTGCGCAAGAAGAGTGACCGACTGACCCGCATTCCAACTGACGCCACGCCAAGCCTGGTCATCAGGCCACCCAGACTATCTTGGACAAACCGCCGCCCTTCAATAACCAGCTAAGTTATTGACCCACGAGTATCACCCCTCGATGATTATCTGGCCAGAGACTATCCAGATACACTCTTGCCCTGTGATGATATCAGTCCACAGTAGCACTAGTGCCCCCGAAATCATCCACCCAGAATATCTCCGAGCTACTCCCTACTGATACAGACGCTACCCCGTGACTCACTCTTAGCATTACTCAATATAGACGACCCAATTCGATTTAATAAAACTTCCTAGTTAGAAATTGCACTTACCCAGACTGGCCTTTGTTTTCGAATTTCTCAACTAGTGTAGTATACCATCTTTCTCGTCTACCCTTTGACTGTCTCTCATTTAATTAGTAGCCCTAGCCTTAATCTCTTGAATGTCATCGCATCATTAGCCTAACAAAGGAGGTAATACAGCGCTAGAGATTAAGAGCTTACCCTCCATTCCCCCAACCCCTTTCTTTGTGACACCGAGGTAAGTGCAAAGTTTGAAAGTCGGGTGTTCTTAAATTGCGAAATATAGACAAATACATCGTCAAAACATAAAACAGATTTTTGTATTAAAAAAAACAACTGGTTCTCAAGACAAAAAAAATATTGATTACATCAAAACTAGCATCGATTAATTTTGTCAACGCACGGCATCATTGCTGAATCCTGTGGATGGATGCTAGCTCAGTCGTCATCGTCAAACCATCAAAACAGCCTGTAAGTGCTTATTCTTTTGATTTTTGTTATACTCTTTTTAGTCATTCTCCTCCTTTTCTTCCTCCTTCTTCCTCTTATTCTTCGTCTTCTTCTCCTCATCTTCCTTCTCCTTCTTTTTCTTCTCTTTCTTCTCTTTGTTGTTGTTGTTGTTGTTGTTGTTGTTGTTGTTGTTGTTGTTGTTGTTGTTGTTGTTGTTCTTCTTCTTCTTTTTCTTCTTCTTCTTCTTCTTCTTCTTCTTCTTCTTCTTCTTCTTCTTCTTCTTCTTCTTCATCTTCTTCTTCTTCTTCTTCTTCTTCTTCTTTACTGCCATAAACATTAGTAGTAGTAGTAGTAGTAGTAGTAGTAGTAGTAGTAGTAGTAGTAGTAGTAGTAGTAGTAGTAGTATCATTTTGAAACGCATAATCTTGACAGCTATATGCGTTTACAATAAATACACAATAACACACAGTCAAAGCAATGTAACAATGACAATATAAAGATTCAAGCAGATAAATAAAAGTTACAACCATGGGAGGCAATGACAGTATACAGAAAATTACTGACAAATACAATTAGGATGAAAGAACTGCAAAAACATATGCGAGGGCTAAAAATCGTAAACAGTGAAAAAATATGTAATAATAAAGGAATGCGACATGGTGATGGATGATGGAATTGTCCAAATACTCTCTCTCTCACACACACACAAACACACACACATACACGCGCGCGCTCACACACACAAGCAGGGATGTTGATTAGCTGAAGGAAGCCTGTGGTAAGTTACTGAGGGAACAGATGTCTCTTAAGAATAGGTTTGAAAGTCTGCAAAGATTGAGAGTGTATGATGGAGTGAGGAAGGTGCTTCCAGGTAGATGGAGCGTGATAAGAGAATGCACATTGACAGCTTGTTTTGGGGCATGTGCGATGAATTATGAAGATTCCATTGTCAGAGGAGGAGCAAAGCTGGAGAGAGGGTGCATAGAGTTGTAGTAGGTCAGAAAGATAGCTGGGAGCAGTAGATTCGGTGATGTTGAAGGAAAGGGATCTAACCATGTAGTTAATTCTTTGTTGAACAGGAAACCAATGCAAGGATTGAAGGAGAGGAGTCATATGATGGAACGTAGAAGAGAGGAAAATGAGGCGAGCATCATGATTTTGAACTATTTGAAGTTTATTGATTAGATAGTGTGGGGAACCAGAAAGAAAATTGCAGTAATCGAGTCGAGAGAGAACAGCAACGTTTACATCGCAGAAGAAACAACTTATACGACCTGAGTTAGTTAGTTAGTTATTCATTGCTTACAGGGTCCAGCGGACTGCAAAGAGCCGAATCAGGATAACAAAATCAAGACCACAACTTCGCTGAAATGGTCTCGCCCCTGATCCGCATAAAAGATCTGCCGAAACAACCCTAGTGGTAACACTGAGGGCACTCCACCAGCCGGTCACTTCACAATAAAGACATCCCACGCAGGGGACGCTGAGGCTATACTCTAATTTATCGAACCCCCGTTTACAAAAACAAAATAAAATATAATCATCATTATAAAATATCAACAAAACATATACATATAAATGCCTACATTGCCAAATAATAAAATCATAGGAAGCCCCATTGACCACCTGGCAGAAAGCATTCAATATTCCCAAGCTGATCCAACAGACCTCACACACAAATGAGGAGTTTTGTCCCGGAAGAGTTTTCACGAAAAAAGATAGATGACTGGTTTAGCGAAGAAGAAGATAGTATAGTAGATTGATAGAACAGAGTAGGAATGAGAAAGAACAAAGGAGAAATACAGCGACTGTGGGAATTTAAAGCACTAAATTTCTAGAAAGCTGGGATACTATTTATAGACCTGAGTTTAATCAAAGCTTCGCAACCATATCATTATCATAATCATCAGCAGCAGCAACAGAAGCAGCAGCAGAAACAGCAGTTGCACAACTAAAAACGACCACCATTATCATCATTCTCAGCACTCCCTCCGCCATCAGCACCACCACCACCATTATCATCACCATCATATCATCATCATCATCATCATCATCATCATTATCATCATCATCATTACCGGGTCGCTAAACTAATCATTAAAACAAATCATCAAATTTATTATATAAATATATTATTCTATCATATCCTATCCTGTCATATCCTATCCTATCCCATAACTCAAAGGTCGTTGGGACACCACCACAGATGATCGTTTTTCCAGTGTACTCCATCTTTCTGTCCTTAGCAACACTCATGGCTTCGCTCAGTGTCAAGCCAGTCCATTCTCGAATGTTGTCCTCCCACCTCTTTTTCTGTATTTCTCTTCTTCTGCCTCCTTGCACTGTGCCTTGCAGAATGGTCTTTGCAAGGCCTGGTGATCTGGTGACATGGCCATACCATCGAAGTTTCCGTTTCTTCACCACTATGAGCATGTCATCGTGTTGTCCAATGACTTGTGTGATGGTCTGTCGGACATCGTCGTTAGTGATGTGCTGGGTATAGGAAATGCCCAGAAGTCTTCTGTAGCACCTCATCTCCATGCTTTGTATTCTTCGTTGTAGATCTCTGTGAGGGACCATGTTTTGCAAGCTTAAAGAAAGATGGAGATGACAAGGGAGCGCAGCAGCTTTACCTTGGAATGTAGACTGATGGACTTGTCTTTCCAATTGGGTTTCAACCTTATCAGTACAGCAGTTATGTGTGCGATACTGGAGATGACTTCCTGTTTGGACCCATTGTCTGATACTATGGCTCCTAAATATATGGCATTGGACTTTGGTGTCCTTGTTGATGCCATTAATGTTGTTGGTCATCATTTTGGTATTCTCAGCACTTATTTTCCATTCCATAGGCTCTGGAGGTAGTGTCTATTCTTTGTACAAGCTGTTCAAGTTCTTGTTCCTCTCCAGCTAATCCGTTAAATGTCATCCGCAAAACGAAGGTTGGAGATTGCTCTACCCCCTATGCTGACTATGCCTTCGTGATCTGCAAGGGCTTCTGACATGATGCTCTCTAGAAAGATGTTGAAGAGTGTTGGAGAGAGTAGGCATCTTTGACGCACACCGATTATTGGTCTGAACCACATTCCGATGGCGCTGTTGTGAAGGACTGCACTGGTAGCCTTGTCAAACAGGCTTTTGATGACTTCAATAATTTTAGGGTTGATGTTGTACGCTGTCATGGTTGCACATTGAACTGCATTCAAGACTCGGTCTCGCTTTCTTGAAGTCTACAAACACGTGATAAAGATGTTGTTTGTGCTTTAAGTATTTCTCACAGATTATTCTGAGGTTGAAAATCTGTTCAGTGGTACTTCGCCCTGCCCTGAATCCCACTTGTTCTTCAGCTATGGTTTGTTCAGCTTGAGGTTTCAAGCTGTTGAGCATTATTTTCAGGAGGACCTTGCTGGAATGGCTGATGAGGCTGATGGTGCGGTAATTTTCACATTTCTGAAGGTTATCCTTTTTTGGAAGAGTGATGACAAGCGTCTGGGTCCATGGTGTTAGCCACTCCCCACTCTGCCAGATCTTGTTACAGATAATGGTGAGGGTGTCAGTCATCGCATCACGTCCTGCTTGAAGCAATTCCGCGGGCATGTTGTCCACTCCCGCTGACTTCATCTTCTACAACGATTGAACTGCTGCCTCAACTTCTTCTCGGAGAATTGGGAGGATTTCTTCTTCTTCTCTGTTCTCAGGACATGCTAGAACTGATGGGTCTCCATTTGGTGTATGGTTGTAAAGGTCAGAGCAGTACTCTTTCCATCTATCCAAGACTTCTTGTTCTTCTGTAAGGCATATGAAAGACTTGCTTTGGATCTTGGAGACCTTGGTCTGTTTAGCACTTGTCAGCCACTTCACAGTCTGGTAGGCCTTCTTGCTGTTGTTCTTGTTCAGACTGTTCTCTATTTACTGGCATTAATCTTCTATCCAGTTCTCCTTTGCTGAGCGTATGCCTTATCGGATGTCATTGTTGATTTTTCGGTATGGATCAGCTACATGTGAGGTGGGGTTTTTTTCCATCTCTCTTCGTTTATTAAACCGATCCAAAAGTTCAGGTGTGATCCAGGCCTTGCAAAGACCTTCCTGCAAGGCACGGTGCAATGAGGCAGAAGAAGAAGGAGACAAAAAAGGAGGAAGTACAACATTCGAGAATGGACTGGCTTGACACTAAGCGAAGCCATGAGGGTTGCTGAGGACAGAGAAAGATGGAGTACGCTGGTAAAACGATCCTTTGTGGTTTCCCCAAAGACCTTCGAGTTACGGGATAGGATAGGATAGGACAGGATTTTGTTTGTGATTGTTGAACTTAAGTCCATATAGTATATTGAGCTATTGACGGACTTGACAGAAAGTGCATGGTTATTTTAAGGAATGTGTTAGATTGGAATAATGAGAATAGACAAAAAGGGGGAGAGAGATTGAGTGAAACACAGAGATTGATTGATTAATTGAATGATTGATTATTTATTCAAACAAATATGCCATGGCCTTTATTGAAGGGGTCTGCGCATTAGAAACAAACAGATGCAAAGGTATAGAAATTATTAATACAAAGAACACAGCAACATTTTCTCACGACACCGTGGAAAGTTAGCAAAAAAGCAAACGCTAAATTTACATGAGCACGTCCCTTATTTTCAATGCTTTACAAATGAACAATTACAGTTTTCGTATAATATCGTTATTAGCAAAGGAGAAAAGCATCGTAAGCCAAAAAAGATTAAGGCTTCTATGATATTTTACAGGAATTCATTGTTGCCTCAAATTAATAAAAGCGGTACAGTACAGAATAAAGTACAATTCTCTATCAACAGATTTCTTACACAATGGACAAGGCAGATCTACTGTGTCATGATGTCTGTGCATAGGTTGATGAACCAGCGGTTAGACACCCTACTATAAAGTTTGTTAAAATATATTTTAGATTTCTAGCCACATTAATTTCCAAGATTATTTTTTTTTTACTATGATCTAGACCATACAGGTTTATGTATATAGTAAACCTATCACTTTCACGCATGTGGCTTTCGAAGTTTTGCCAAAGAGTGGCTATCAGTCTCTCTCTTAATGCAGAAATAAAAGATCTACCATCACCAACAACCTAATAAATCCAAGCAAAACCAAATCCATGTGTAAATAAAAACCGACGAACGTTAGACACCCAATTACATTTGCCCCTCTCATCTATAAAATGTAACAATAAATTTGCTTTAAGCGGATGTCCATAATCAGGCGTTTGAGTACGTTTAATTCAATATTGGATGCACTTTATAGAAGAATTCATAGTAATTGGATATCGATCCACTTCGCCATAGACAAGATCATTTATGGTTCGTAAATCAACTCCACAGAATTTTTTAAGAGCAAAGGGATTAACCTCTTTACAATGTACAACAGCAGCATCGAGAGCCCATAACTCGGCACCATATCGAGCAATAGGTTGCACCCAAGTATCAAAAAATGTTAAGAAAACATTAAGCGAAGTATTGTTCAAAATAAAAAGCTTTTTCAGAATTACTAATAAAGCATGTTTAGCCTTACTACCAATGTCTTTACAAGCACCAACAAAACTCAAACGAGTAGAAAACAGAATTCCACTAAAAGTCCAGTGTTCCTTTGCATCCAAGTAACCACCCTTTCTAAAAACAATAATATTGCTTTTATTCATGTTTACTTTTAATGGTAATTTTAAGGCAGAAGAATGTATATTATTTAATTGATTATGTAAATCTACAGGGGTCTCCAACAACAGCACAATATCATCAGCCAGAAGTAAAATAAAATAAAATAAAATTCAAAGGTACTCAATAGCCAATTCATTAATAAACAGAGAAAATAACACGGGGCTGCATACATCACCCTGTTTCACTCCCACTGAACAATTGATGGGACCAGTTAAGTTAGCACCCGACCTTACTCTTGCTATTACACTGGCATACATACTTTGAATACACTTTAGGCATTTCCCTTTAACTTTGTTCTTCACTAAAATAGGCCGTAACTCATTTTTATAAACAGAATCAAATGCTTTTTCAAAATCAATAAAAGCAGCACATAATTTATTTTGGGCGACCGAAATCCTATTCATTTCAAGAAGTCCGACTCTATTGTCATCAAGACGAAACCTATTACCATCAATCTATATATATAAATTGCTTAGCCGGAAGTCCTTCTTCACCTCTACTATAAAGTTTGTCCGGTATGGACGCTGATCTGGGCAGGTGCTGGGCACTGTGAATCGGCCTGCTGTGTGCTCAAAACAAGTGAAATCGTTATAGCCGACATTTCCTTACCGAACGTTGAACCGTTTCTGAGATAAATAAATAAGCAAACTGTCCACAAACTGCAATAGCCTCATTCCGCGCGCTTCCATTAAAAATCAAATTGAGGTTTCAGCATGTTTTCCCATATAGACCAAAAAATTGATGGTATTTGTAGAAATCCTTGGTACCTTACTGCGTAAAACATCCGCCTACCGACCAGGGCGACCCAAGTTCGAATCTCACGCGGGCCATTTTTTTTTTACACAACAATATGGATATTTTTCTTTTTAATTTAGGCTTTTTACCTTTAATTTATTTTTATTATTATTATTATTATTATTATTATTATTATTATTATTATTATTATTATTATTTATAAACTAATAATAATATTAATAATAATAATAATAATAATAATAATAATAATAATAATAATAAATTATTATTATAATTATTATTATATCTTATATCAAATTTTATTTTCAAAACTTGGTGTTTTTTTATTATTTCTATTTGTATTATTCTATATTCAATATTATTATTATTATTTATAAACTAATAATAATAATAATAGTAATAATAATAATAATAATTATTATTATTATTATTATAACAATTATAATATCTTATATCAAAATTTATTTTAAAACCTTGGTGTTTTTTTAAATTTCTATTTGTATTATTCTATATTCAATATTATTATTATTATTATTATTATTATTATTATTATTATTATTATTATTATTATTATTATTATTATTATTATTACCAAGGATCGGGATGGGGTGGTACGTGTAGGTAAAAGGAGGCTACGGGTAGGTTTAAATGGGCATGGGTAGTCATAACGGGGATACGGGTGTATATAAGGGGGTATGGTGATGGTCGATTCCTTTCATCCATACCTGCGAAACGATCAACGGGGAAGTATCAAGGAGGGTACAGTTAGGAACCAAGGGGGTATGGAAGGTATCAAGGGGGTATGGAGAGGTATCAAATGGGTTCGGGGAGGTATCAAGGGGGTATGATGAGGCATCATGGGGGGGGACGGGGAGATATCAGGTATGGTGAGGTATCAAGGGGGATATGGGGAGGTATCATCGTCCAAATGAAACTCGCAGACAAAAGTTCTCTCTGTCTACATTTTAAACAGCATCATGTGTACCCTGGCTTGCCAGGGTACAAAAACCACTAGTAACCAAATAATCGTAAACCAAAGATACTCTCTTCACCGCCGCCTTCTCAACTTTCATCAACTCGGTTAATTTCTTTCTAGTTTTCATCACTTTCGATTAAAAGTCTTCCCCAATGAAAATCTTTCAGTTTATTTTTAGCTTTCAACATGTTCCTTTTCTGCTTGTAAAAAGTGAACCTTGCAATGAGAGTGAAAGAGAGACAAATAGAGTCAAAGACAGAGAGAAGAGAGACCGACAGACAGACAGAGACACACACAGAGACCGAGTAAGACAGACAGAGACAGAGAGATCATAGAGGGATATGGGTCACAAGTGAAAGGAAATGCACATAATAATGCTATTATGCATGTGACCACCGCGCAGGCCACGACAAGTCTCAGATACGCTGTAGACTCCAATATCAATCAGATCTATAACTACTTTAGAAATTGCTTGGGAGCGCAAGCCACCAGACTCTTGGCATTCCGGGTGAGCTTTCTACCACAATATGTTTTCACAATAGATATACAATTACTACATCCGCAGCTATGTTTCTGCGCAAGCGATGTTTTGTATTTGCTAAAAGTCGTCGTCGGCTAGTTTAGTTTGTCCCCTGCGTCTCAGTTTCAAATAATAAATGCAGGAATTTGCAAGCAATCAGCTATGCGAAGTCTAGTAAATAGGAAGACCATGCTATTGGAGTTTCTTTTAAATTGCAGACGTATTCCTACTAAAACACAATAGCCTCAGCGCAACTCCACCCCACTGCCCAAACAAAGGAAGAACTATAAGGGTCACCAATCCCTTCTACTCAATATATACTGAAATAACCATTAGGCTGATAACAGCAAGAAGAGATAGCCAGTGCTAACAACCAGTATTTCATGTGTGGGCCACCGGGATTCGAACCCGCAACCTAATGCACAGGAGCTCGTTGCTCTACCAACTGAGAAATCCTGGGCGTTATGATAAATACTGTACTTCAACTTCCTTACCTTGACAGAACTAGAGAGGACACAGAAGGCTGAAGGCCAAAGGAGATCAAACGAACCAGGTTACAAGGTTATCTGTATTTGCAAGAAAAAGGTTCCACTACCCTCAACCGCTGAGCTGGATATCCTCGACTGTGCTGGCGGTGTTTGTGCGCTCTCGAGCACTGTTCGTTTTCGCAACAACTTGGGGCGATCACCGTTGAATAATTGATTCAGGGAATCTGTCTCGCCCGCTGATTCCCACTGACCAAACTAAACAGTCTGAGCTGCCCACACTCTCGATCTCTTAAACGAACACACGCCCACGAACACACGCGCGCGCACACACGCACCACACATGCATACGCCCGTGCACACTCTCTCTCTTTCTCACACACACTCACACAACTACGCACACACACACACACACACACACACACACACACACACAAACACTTGAAACTTGGACGAGGAGGAGGAAGTCGATGGCGGCGGAGTTGAAGAGATGACTGCTGCTGCTGACGCTGCTGAAGAAGAAGAAGAAGAAGAAGAAGAAGAAGAAGAAGAAGAAGAAGAAGAAGAAGAAGAAGAAGAAGAAGAAGAAGAAGAAGAAGAAGAAGAAGAAGAAGAAGAAGAAGAAGACGAAGAAGAAGAAGAAGAAGAAGAAGAAGAAGAAGAAGAAGAAGAAGAAGAAGAAGAAGAAGGGGAGGAAGAAAGAAATAAAGAAAGAAGAAGGAATAAAGAAAGAAAGAAAGAAAAGAACAGGGGGAAAAAAAGAAAGAAATGAACAGAAAATTTTAAAAAAGAAAAGGAAAGAAAGAAAGAAGAAGAGAAGGATGATGATGATGATTACATTACATTACATTATTATTGCTTTAGGTCCAGCGGACTCTTCCGAACCAAATCAGGACCGGACAACCCCTGATCCGCATAAAAGATCTGCTGAAACGACCCTAGTGGTAAAACTGAATGCTCTCCACCAGCCAGTCACTTTACAACAAAGACATCCCAAGCAGGGGACGCTGAGGCTATACTCTAATTTATCGAACCCCCGTTTACAAAAACTAAATAGAATACAAACATCATTATAAATTATCAACTAAACACATACATATAAAATGCCTACATTGCTAAATAATAACATCATAGGAAGCCCTAGTGACCACCTAGCAGAAAGCGTCCAATATTCCCAAGCTGATCCAACAGACCTCCACACAAATAAGGAGTCTTGTCCCGGAAGAAAGAGTTTTCAAGAAAAAAGGTAGGTGAGTGGTCTGGCGAAGAAGAAGATAGTATAGCAGATTGATAGAAGTAGAACTGAGCAGGAATGAGAGAGCAAATGAGAACGACAGCGACAGTGGGAATTTAAAGCACTAAATTTCCTGAAAGTGGGGATACTATTTATACTGAAACCCCCGGCACCCCAACGGGGGAGATGATGATGATGATGATGATGATGATGATGATGATGGTGATGATGATGATGATGATGATGATGATGATGATGATGATGATGATGATGATGATGATGATGATGATGATGATGATGATGATGATGATGATGATGATGATTGTGACTGTTGCACTTACAAAGACGATCTACTTCACCCGTTCGATATTATCACCCACTGAGGAAATAAACAGTAAAGCATCGACCTTTAATTGTTTCAACATTGTGCTTCTGAACTTCCACCTTTGTATAACCTGCCAACAAAGCCTACAAATGAGAAATTGTGTTATCGTCACCGACTTGTAAGTTGTATGATATATGGACAAACCCTCTCACTCTTTCGTTTTCTTCACAATATCTTGCAGCAATGCGACCGTCATTTATTGAACTGTAAAGTTCTATTTCTATGTGAGTTTGGTAGCTATTTTAATCCAACTTCATTCAGAATATATCTATCTAATCTCTTAGCCTGTTGGGTCGTTGGAAGGCATGAGGGATGCTATCGCCTGTACAAGTAGACCTTTAGGTAGACCTACTAATAATAAACGAACAGGCTACTCAAGCTAAGAATTCATTCAGCAGAATGCCACTAGAAAAGGTTCAGAAATTAAGGTTTAGGAGTAGGCCTGTCCTTGGCCGAAAATGCACAGATGTTTAAACCACGGTTTCTTCGCTGTTTCACTGTTATTTAGTGGATATTTGTAACTGACTGTTTCGTTACTTTTTTCGCCCTCGTTTCGTTAGCATTTGCTGCTGTTTGGTTAATATTTCTCTATTGTTTCGCCGCTGTTTAATGTTTCTCACTGCTGTTTGGTTGAAATTTTTTTGCTGTTGCGTTGACGGTTTTTTTGCTGTTTCGTTGACGTTTTGCTGCTTTTTCGTTCCCGTTTTGCTACTTTTTCTCTGCTGTTCAATGTTTCTTATTGCTGTTTCGTTAACTGTTTCGCTGCTGATTTCGTAAGATGAGCGCTGTCGCTTGGAGCTCAGCAAGATATAACTCATCGTTTCCAATTTATTTCAAAACTTTTTCCGGTAGACTTTGCTTTGTTTCAGTACCTTAGTTCCAGAACTAGGGAGAATTTTAAAAAAGAATATGAATAATAATTATAAATGAGAAAGATAGGACCTATGGCAAATGTCAGCACATATGAATAGATAAAAAGCGTGACCGTGAAAAGATGACTTAAAACCGCACTATGACCATACATTCACGAAGTGGAGAAGAAAAAATAGAAACACGCACAAATATGGTAAGCCGTGCGCACACGTTTTCAACAAAAGTCATTCAACGGGTAAGAAATGGGAGTATCCGCGGTGAACGACGATGGATGACGCGTTCAAACGCCATGACGCGTTTCCCGTTTGGATAAAGTTCTGCAACAGCCAGCCTGATACGAAGCTGCATGGAACCATCTAAAAGTAAGTCAAAGCCAGTAATCAAGAAAAAGATGACTACAAGCACGCAATACGTCCATTGACCTGTAATAACGTACTACCACCACTTCTTCTTCTTCTTCTTCTTCTTCTTCTTCTTCTTCTTCTTCTTCCACCTCGTCCTCCTCTTCTTCCTCCTCTTCTTCCTCCTCCTCATTCTCGGTCTTCTTCTTCTTCTGATGTCATCCTCTTTATTCTCTGCCAAAATTTTACCTCAGCGACATTCCTCCACGAGCACCAACACTATCATTATCGCCACCACTAAAATCATCACCACCATCATCGTCATAATCATCATCATCACTAAAAATTCATACTAATACAATGAAGGTTGCAAGCACGCAATAAGTCAATGCATATTTGCATACAATCTTCTTTATCTTTTTCTTCTCCTCTATTCTTCTTCTTCTTCACCACCACCACCACCAACACCACCTCAACCTCTTAAAACACCATCACCACCATCATCGTCAACAACACTCTAAAGTATATTACAAACTTCATCTTACCCAATATATGGATATCTTCTGTGCTTTTCTGCCTCCCTCAAGAAAGTGTAACCAAGTTAACATAACATATGAATATTTTATCAGATTATTCCCCTTTAACTTGTCTCTTTCACTTCTTGAGGCGACGTTCTCATGCTTCGAATCTAGGGCAACATTTAAAGCGACAGTAAAAGGTTAACGGTTAGTAAAAAAAAAAAAGGGCTGCACAAATGTAAAGGGATTCCCCCCCCCCACCCCTGTTCCCCTCCCCCCCAAAAAAAACAACAACAACAACAAACAAACAAACACCTTTCATCAAAGCTGAACGTTGCAAACTGCTGTTTTCAAGTAAGATTATTGCCTAAATTCAAATACAAATCAAAATCAAGTACCGGTCAATTTACCGCTGTCTTTTGGGCTCAATAGGTGTTTGCCTTTGGTACGAAAGTTTAGACAAATTAAAATTGTGCATATGTGCTTCCTTAAATATATTTAATATTTCGCTTTAAAACGATAAATTATAACAGGAAAAGAACACATATTAACACTCATTTCAGTTGTCTGACAGTACCTGAAGCGTGTTATTATGATTTTGTTTCTTCTTAATTGGTATAGACTACCTTATTCTTGTTCTACTAAAACCAATCAATGAGAATGTTGGGATGTGGTTAAGTGTGAGGCGAGACGTAGGTGGGCGAGAGACAGAGAGAGAGAGAGAGACAGAGAGAGACAGAGAGAGGGAGAGAGAGAGACAGAGAGAGAGACAGAGAGAGAGAGAGAGAGAGAGAGAGAGAGAGAGAGAGAGAGAGAGAGAGAGAGAGAGAGAGAGAGAGAGAGAGAGAGAGAGAGAGAGAGAAACTGTGGTGGAGGGGAATGACGTGGTGTTCGTTTTGTTGTGAAGGAGCAGACGCTGCATTGTGGACAGGATATTGTATGGCAGAGGGTGAGAGAGTGTGCGTTAGACCATTTTTTGAAACAATTAAGGCCAAAAACTGTGAGGGTGTTCTTTTTTTTTTCCTCCCTCATTTCCAAAATGTCCAACAAGAGGAACCCGGACTTCCGCCGTTTTTGCGTGGTTGCGTGCTTATGAAAAGCTCCCTCTATTACAGGGACATTCTTTTGCCGGGGAAGGGCGGGGTGGGGAGGGATGCAAAGCACACACACACACACATAAAAATACAGATAAGTTGTTACACACAGACAAAATCACACACGAGAGAGAGAGAGAGAGAGAGAGAGAGAGAGAGAGAGAGAGAGAGAGAGAGAGAGAGAGAGAGAGAGAGAGAGAGAGAGTGACTGCCTGACTGGTTTATTGCTTTAGACGATACAAACAGACACAGATGTTTGCACACATAAATTCTAGTTTTTCAAGGACAGAGAGAAACAGAGACAGAGATAGACAGAGTGCGACCGAGAGACAGAGACAGAGAGAATGAAAGAGACGGACAGACAGACAAAAACAGACACACAGACAGAGATTGTTTCAACAAGAAAAAAAAAATCCAACTGTAGCTACCCACGTCCAAGAGTAGCCGTGTGTCTCCATAAAACACTTTCTCTGTCGCAAACTTTGGATGATGTGTAAATAATTTGGCGTCACTAACCGACCGACCTAATTCATTCATTCATTGGTTTCATGTTTTCGTCAACTTGTTCATTCATTCACTGGTTTATTGTTTTCGTCAATTGGTTAATTCAATGATTTATTGTTTTGGCCATTTGGTTCATTCATCCATTGGTTTATTGTTTTCGTCATTTGGTCAATTCATCCATTGGTTTATTGTTTTCGTCATTTGGTCAATTCATTCATTGGTTTATTGTTTTCGTCATTTGGTCGATTCATCCATTGGTTTATTGTTTTCGTCATTTGGTCAATTCATCCATTGGTTTATTGTTTTCGTCATTTGGTCAATTCATTCATTGGTTTATTGTTTTCGTCAATTGGTCAATTCATTCATTGGTTTATTGTTTTCGTCATTTCGTCAATTCATCCATTGGTTTATTGTTTTCGTCATTTGGTCAATTCATCCATTGGTTTATTGTTTTCGTCAATCGGTCAATTCATTCATTGGTTTATTGTTTTCGTCAATTGGTCAATTCAGTCATTGGTTTATTGTTTTCGACAATTGGTTCATTCATTAGTTTATTGTTTCTGTCAATTGTTTCATTCATTCACTGGTTTATTTGTTTTCGTCACTTGGTTCATTCATCCTTTTTTTTCCGTCAATTGGTTCATTGATTTCGTCAATTGGTTCATTTATTTGTCAGTTTGATATTTAATTTGTTCACTGGTTTTGACTGTTCACAGATGACAAAATGTATATATACGATGCTAACTACTCGAATGCCGTGTTGCGCATGTGCGTTGGAGCGCGCATTTAAAAAATTTTAAAATAAGGAAGAAAAAGGTAAGGGAAAAAGAGAGAAAGATGGACAACAACACCCTCACCCACCTCTCCCCCGCCCACTAAAAAGGGAGGTAAGTGCCCGACGTAGGCGCGAGTGTTGGTGATGGGGGAGGAGAGAGGGAGTGGGAAGAGAGGTGTTGGAGTGGGGGTGGGGGTGGGTGCTCATGGGGAAGAAACTTGAAGCTCATTCACCCGGCAAATGATGTCATTATGTCGTAAATGGCAAAAGGGTGTCATCAAATACACCCCACCATGTTCCACTTTTCCTTTTCTTTTTTTCAAGTGACGCATATCGAAACGTGATCAGCATGGAGCGTAGAAGACGAAGGGGAGGAGGAAAAAAAAGGAATATCGATTTAATTGGCATAATTGACCACAAAAGAATGGTTAAAATAATACCACATCTCTATATGATAGTGTATTTATAAAAAACAAAATGTATATAAGTCAGTAGTGCGGTACAGACAATGAAAAGAGGAGGTAGGAGTTGAAAAATAAAAATTATACAGATGTAAAAATAAAATATTATATATTTAGTATTCGTATTAAGCGCTTTTCCAGCTCAAGAGTGGCTCAAGGCGCTTGCCAATAAGGATTTTACTCAAACAGCCTGAGAGGCGCCCATTTCCTGCCTGACGACCCAGATTTAAAATGGCAGCTCTTCAGGGTATTTTGTAAGCTGAAAATGTCGAATTCTACTCCGGCAGGGCTTGCGGCTTATAAGCGGAAATTTGATTTTTAAACGGATTGGTAAATAGCGATTTTCACTGTTAACATACCCTTTTTTTCCCCTCTGAAAACGCGAACGCCTAGTATAGACTCTGGGGACCCAGCCAAGTTCTTCCGCAGATCACGTGCATGCTAACTTTCAGACCAACCTCGCTGAAAGACTCGGTAACGCCCTTGTCCAGACTTACTTTTCACTTCGGAATTTAATGTCACCCTTGCCCTGCGCCCATCACAGTAGCTAGCGGACATTTTCTTGCACTTGGGCGATTTTGCAGATCAATCCACTTGGACTTTTAAGGGAACTATCTCTCTTGCCCGACTTACTCTTTGTGGAGTTTCGCAGGTTATAATCTAAAACAAGTAGCAGCTACTTGTGTTTGATCAAACTTTGCAGATAAAATCCTTCCGTTCATAAATTTTCATATTTTCTTGGCGCCTTTGACCTGCGCAGGAAATAGCAACAGCTAACATTCTGTTGCACTTGAGCGAACTTTGCAGATCAAGCTTCTTCACTTTGAAAATTTGTTATCGTCACCGCTATGCGCCGAAGGTAGTAGCTTGTCAGCATTCTTTTCGCACGTGAGAGCACTTTGCAGATCAAGTTCAATTGGTCGAAATTTCCAGATAATGTTAGCTTAAAATAGGATTTTACCTCGGTGAAAAGATGGAAACTAACATACAAACAGACAGAAACATTCATGAATTGCTGTAAACACTCCTGCATTTTCCAAATCCACTTCACTTTCAAATGTAATGTGCGTAGCTCTTGCCCTTCTGCGCCAAAGATAGCTGCTAACATTCTCTTGCACTTGGACGTAGTTTGCAGATCAAGCTCACTTCCTAAAGTCCATTAAATCTGAGTGACATTAAACTAAATTGTGGGATTAAGAGAGATAGAGTGTGTGTGGGGGGGGGGTGATTGAGTATGCGTGCGTGCGTGCGTGTAGTCTGTGTGTGTGTGCGTGCTTGTGTGAGAGACAGATTTACATTCAGTTTGATTAACATTATACCATGTGTGACAAAACAACTTACATCCAAACGGAGCACATATAAAAATGGAGAGGGTCAAACATTAGAAGAAAAAAATAGTGTCCGTCGCATCGTCACATCCCATGCCCAATACTCTGTAAATAGCTGAGTGTGCGCAGATTGCAGTAGACAGGAAGCCTAGACCAGACAGCTTCTATAATTATAGTAGAAGCTGTCTGCCTAGACTAAGTTACTAAGAGTAAGATGAGAGTCAAGAGGATCTTACAGGCTTTAGAAGACTCGTTGACTTCGGCTTCTCTATCCACAACACATTAAGCCAGATGACTCTGCAGACCTTTAAGAATTTCATCGTCTACTCAATCCACAACAAATGAAGCCAGAGGATCGTGTGACCCTTGAGAACTTTTTCGTCTGATAATGAATGTAGCCAGATGATCATGTATACTCCAGAAGAATCTTAAAACCCTCATGTACTTATTTAGACGTTTTGAACTCGTTTGTACCGGAAATCGCGCTTTTAAAAAGCCCTTTCTTCTTCTTCTTCTTGTTCCTCTTCTTGTTCTTGTTCTTCTTGTTCTTCTTCTACTTCTTCTTCTTCTTGTTATTATTATTATTATTATTATTATTATTATTATTATTATTATTATTATTATTATTATTATTATATAGTCCAGCGGATTCTTATACTTTTTAGACTACATCTATTATAAATTTCTAGAAAATTCTCGCAAAGCCGAATTCGAAAGAACTCTTATAGTTCTACACTTTCTTTGATTCCACGGCCGCGTCTACAGACAGTATAGCTTCTCGAACAATATTAGTCTTGGACTACTTATAACAGGAGTAGAGCGAACCTAAAAGACTACCGGCTTGGCTTTAACTACTAGCAGTCTCTTTCCTTTCTACATCTGGGAATGGGTGAAAATAGAACACAGAGTATCAAGAGATAACCCGGAGGTCGATGCTATTTCTTCCGATTCTGTTGGCCAGTACTTTGGATGTCAGCAGCGTAGGCCCTTTTTCCCTTCTTTTTTAATATACATTACATTACATTATTATTGCTTTGGGTCCAGCGGACTCTTTCGAGCCAAATCAGGACCGGACAACCCCCGATCCGCATAAAAGATCTGCCGAAACAATCCTAGTGGTAAAACCGAAAGCTCTCCACCAATCAGCCACTTTACAATAAAGACATCCCACGCAGGGGACGCTGAGGCTTCACCCCAACTTATCGAACCCCCGTTTACAAAAAAAAAATAAAATACAAACATCATTATAAATTATCAACAAACCACATGCATATAAAATGCCTACATTGCTAAATAATAACATCATAGGAAGCCCTAGTGACCACCTGGCAGAAAGCGTCCAATATTCCCAAGCTGATCCAACAGACCTCATACACAAATAAGGAGTCTTGTCCCGGAAGAGTTTTCAAGAAAAAAGGTAGGAGACTGGGCTAGCGAAGAAGACGATAGTATAGCAGATTGATAGAACAGAGCAGAAATGAGAAAGAGAAAATGAGAAAGACAGTGACAGTGGGAATTTAAAGCACTAAATTTCCAGAAAGTGGGGATATTATTTATACTGAAACCCCCGCACCCCAACGGGGGTCTTTTTTAAATTAAACAAAATATAATTATATGTAACTCTTTCGGATGAGTGTACAAATCTAGGTCTAGTCTGTGCACGCACGCCTTTTCATTGCATAGACTTTAAAGATCCTGACGCTCATGTCCTAGACGGGTGAGTGCCGGCTAACAAAAACACACTCAGCAAGCGCAAAGTCCTTTTCCTCCACCCCACCCCCCCCCACCCCCCCCCCCCCCCGGTCATCCAGAATTGTGCTCAGTTGTCTCGGGCGGCAGACCACGCGCCAAAGACCAGGCAGCGAGCGGGCGCCTCGGACGGCTGGAGTTGGATCCTGTATTGGTCAGCGCCTTGAGCAGCTCTTGAGCTGGAACAACGCTAAATAAATAAATACAAATAAATAAATACAAATAAACAAACACAATTTTGTCATCAGATCGGTCCTAACAATGGGCAAGTTGGTGCAAAGAGATGACACAGTTTCTCTTCAAGCAGATTATTTAGGCGCAGTTTCTAAGTTTATAATCATCGCCTTGTTTCCCAGAAATGTGGGTGTGTGGGTGTGTGGGTGTGTGTGTGGGTGTGTGTGTGTGTGTGTGTGTGTGGGTGTGTGTGTGTCATCCTGACTATCTTTCTCTCTGCGTATATGATGAGTCCTTAATATACTCTGTATGAATGGCGAGTGGTAACTCCGGGTGCCACAGACTACTCTGGATGTACAGTGTCCACATCGAGAGTTCGCGCCAAGATGAGACAAAATTAAATTAACTGCCAGCCTGGAAACCATCCTCGCGCTCTCTCTCTCTCTCTCTCTCTCTCTCCCTCTCTCTCTCTCCCTCCCTCCCTCTTAAATCCCGTTCCCTAACCTACCCCACCCTGTAGTTATTATACCCTCCTCACACTGCTCACCCACACTTCTCTATATACCAACGCGTCCAAAATTCCTCTCCACTACCCCTATTTTTCTATATCCCTCCCCCCCCTCCCAAGACACCCTCATTCCCTTTCTCTGCTATCCATTTTTGACCCCCTTCTCCCTCTCCATCCCTACCCTCATACCACTCCTTCCCTGTGTCCTTCAATACTGCAATTTCAACTGGATGTGATAATAATAATAATAATAATAATAATAATAATAATAATAATAATAATAATAATAATAATAATATCCTATCCTATCCTATCCTGTCCCGTAACCCGGAGGTCGTAGGGGCACCACAGATGATCGTTTAACCAGCATACTCCATCTTTCTCTGTCCTCAGCAGCCCTGATGGCTTCGCTCAGTGTCAAACCAGTCCATTCTCGAATGTTGTCCTCCCACCTCTTTTTCGGTCTCCCTCTTCTTCTACCTCCTTGCACTGTGCCTTGCAGGATGGTCTTTGCAAGGCCTGATGATCTGGTGACGTGGCCATACCATCGGAGTTTCCGTTTCTTCACCACTGTGAGCAAGTCATCGTATTGTCCAATGGCTTGTGTGATGGTTTGTCGGACTTCGTCGTTGGTGATGTGTTGGGTATAGGAAATGCCCAGAAGTCTTCTGTAGCACCTCATCTCCATGCTTTGTATTCTTCGTTGGAGATCTGCTGTGAGGGTCCATGCTTCGCAAGCGTATAGGAAGATAATATAATAATGGGTTGTCCAATACACGAAAACATGGAGCATATAAAAAGAAATAAATAAGTTTTTTTTTTATAACTAAAGGATCAAACTACATACACCTCACACATGCCCACACACAAACACACACAAAATCAATATAAGCAGCCAAGACAAAATAATAAGATAAAATTCGTACATGTACACATGTACAATACAATTAAACAAACATTAAAAAGTTCTAAAAGATATAAGAAACATTAACACAAAACCAAACATAGCTTTACACAATAAAATACAATACAGAATAAATACAATAAAATACATTGACAGAACTTAAACCTGACACTATGACTGAGCCAGTAAAAACAAACAAGCAATAAGACAAGTTAAGACATTATGGAATAAAATAGTTAACTTTGCCTAATTTTAGAAGCACATTACGTGATGACCACAAAACTGCAGGACCTTGGGTTTAGTGACCGACAGACCAGAGCTAAACTAAGAAGCAGCATGCACCTCCTCTCTTATCGAATTCGGAGGTAGGCGAGGGTGGGGGGGAGACCATCTAAAACTGGGAATGGGAGCAGGCACACAAGGGAATTTCCCCCACGCGGGAAGTTAAAACGAATAAATAGAACTAAAAGGGGTTCCTCACGCCGGAATAACCCGGGTAAAAAGCGCTTTTAAATAAAATACTGAAATTGGGATGGTAGCAGGCGACCAAGGGGGTGCATACTACCTTCTAATATTACATTTTTGTTGTTTTTTAAAACTACTTCTTCTACAGACATCATCACCACCGCCACCACCACCACCACCATTACGACAGCGAACGACGACCATAACAACTATCCACTACCACCACGACAACAACTACTGCCATCGCCACCACCACCACCACATCCACCACCGCCACAGTCGTTAATTAGTTACAGATGGTGGTAGGGACATCCAATGGCTGAAATATTTGGAGAAGATGTGATGTTTTATAGATTCTTCTTGAAAGTATTGTGCGACTGGATGAGGCGAAGGTCAGAAAGCAATGAGTTCGACAGAGTGAGAGCGAAAAACAGAGAATGACCTTTTACCAAAGGAATTGAGGGAATACTAGGGAACAGTGAGAAGAGATGCATTTAGAAAACGAAGTGATCGGGCAGGTTGATATAAACACAACAATTCTGATAGGTCGGAAGGACAGGAGTCAGCGTGGGGGCAATGGAAACACAGGGAGGCAATTTTGTACTCGATACAAGCTTTGACAAGGAGCCAGTGAAGGGTTTTTAAAGCAGTGCTTGCACAAGAATGACGATGTTGGCGAAGAGCGAGAAGGGCGGTGTTGTTTTGGATGCTTTGGAGTCTATAGAGTTTATTTTCCGGTAGACCGGCCAATATAGAATTGCTGTACTCAAGTCGGGACAGAATAAAGGACACAGTAAATTTTTAAGTGGCTTCAATTGTGAGGTATCGGCGTATTTTGCTGAGTCTTCGATGATAAAAATTAAGAGATTTGCACAGTATGTTGATCTGAGTTTCCATTGACAGGCTTTCATTAAGATAGACTCCAAAGTGGCGGACAGATTTGGAGAACTCAGTCTGGTGACCAGAAATAGTCAATGAGTGTGCAGAGGTCCATCGCAACTTGGATGCGATAGCTTTATCATCTCGCTGAGAACTTACATCGCGGTGCCAACACAGATTGCAATAAACAGGCATAAGCGAGCGTTGTGGCCAAGTGGGCTAAGGCGGGACTAACTTGCCTTGTCCACAAGCCAGAAACCAATGACGCCTGACAGGTGTGGGTTCGAGCCAGCATCTGGGCGTTATGTTTCTCCGAATATTATTTACTTTCGACTCGGGCAACGTCTCGGGGGTTTTCTCCGGATACTCCGGTTTGCTCCCCCAGCAAAAATTTCAAAAATTCACAAATTTTGTTAGGTAGGTAGGGTTTGGGCGCGCCACTGGCTGCGACTACGCCTTCCCCGGGGGAGGCGGCCCAGAGTTTCCCGATAGGAAGGGATAATAAACTGCAGCAAAAAAAAAATTAAATAAATAAAACACATTTCACACACACGCACACACGTGCACCTCCTCCCTCATCCTTCCCCCACACCTATCCTATCCCATAATTCGAAGTTCCACTCAAATCGCATAATGTAAAAATGTTTTGGAATAAGATTAACACATGCAATAATACCCTATAAACAATGACCAACCAACTAACATGCAATAATAACAAGTTGACCTATATTTGCTTCTTTCTTGCAATAATCAGTTTCTGCATATAATTTACAACAGAAGACTGTTATCAAACATGATGATTTAATCAGTGTATCGAATATCGCTGTCATCGCATAGTTTGATCAGGGGATAGCGCATTAGTTTTTCACAACAGTCTTAATAAGTAATTTCACAGTAAGCCTGTAGCTTATATACATTGATTTATTGATTGATTGATTTATTGTTGCTTTAGGTCCAGCGGACTCTTCCGAGCCAAATCAGGACCGGACAACCCCCGATCCGCATAAAAGATCTGCTGAAACAACCCCAGTGGGAAAATTGAATGCCCTCCACCGGCCAGTCACTTTACAATAAAGACATCCCACGCGGGGGACGGCTGAGGGTTGACCTCAACTACGCGAACACCCCGGTTACAAAAACAAAATAGAATACAAACATCATTATAAATCATCAACCAAACACATACATATAAAATGCCTATAGTGATAAATAGTACATTCATAGGAAGCCCTAGTGACCACCCGGCAGAAAGCGTCCAACACTCCCAAGCTGATCCAACAGACCTCATACACAAACAAGGAGTCTTGTCCAGGAAGAGTTTTCAAGAAAAAAGGTAGGTCATTGATCTAGCGAAGAAGAAGATAGTATAGCAGAGTGAAGGACAGAGCAGGAATAGGAAAGAGTAAATGAGGAAGACAGCGACAGTGGGAATTTAAAGCACTAAATTTCCATAAAGTGGGGATACTATTTATACTGAAAACCCCCGGCACTCCAACGGGTATACAGTAGGTTCCGTTAAAGCAATTATTTCGTTCTTCCCCGCATTGCTGCTTCCTCTCCTCCTCCTAAGCAGTTTTTTTTCTCGTTGTTGTTTATCATCATCATCATCATCATCATCATCATCATCATCATCATCATCATCATCATCATCATCATCATCATCATCATCGTCGTCGTCGTCGTCGTCGTCCTCGTCGTCCTCGTCGTCCTCGTCATTATCGTCGTCATCATCATCATCATCATCATCATCATCATCGTTGTCGTCATCAGCATCACCACCATACCCATCAGCATCATCATACTATCGTCATCATTATTAATAAAATGCTTAATCCTACAATATTTTAATTACAATAAATCTAAATGACCCAGACAAAACCATCAACAGCAGCAGCAACGTCATTATTATAATCATCCTCACCACCAATACTATCATCAGCATAATCACCACCCCCTAGTCACCACCTCCACCACCACCACCATCATCATCATCATCATCATCATCATCATCAATAGCAGCCGCAGCGACAACAACGTTATCCTCGTCGTCAACTTTAATTTCACTCATCATCACACCACCGTTGTCATCATCATCATCATTATCACCATCGTTGCCGCCATCACTATCAATATCGTCCAAGCCACAAAGCTGTCAGCCAATGCCATGCACAATTTCCCCCACCCACCATCCAACTCGTACAAAAGTAATAATGGTTATAATGGTCTGTCACATACACAAGGCAATGAAAGTGCCGCACTGGGTCCACAATGTCAGCGAGTGGCGTGTTACAAAGGCCTTTAATTATTATCTTTCTTCTTTTTTTTTAAATTGTGTACTTGGTCTTGACAATGGGTCCCGACAGGAAGTCCTCTCCAGGATCGTACAAACAATTGCTGCTCTGACAAGGTTGAAGCCCATTTGGAAAGACAGGAACATCAGTCTACATTCCAGACATAAGACTGCTGCGCTCCCTTGTCATCTTCATCTTCCTATATGCTTGCGATGCATGGACCCTCACAGCAGATCTACAACGAAGACTACAAAGCATGGAGATGAGGTGCTACAGAAGACTTCTGGGAATTTCCTATACCCAACACATCACCAACGACGAAGTCCGACAGACCATCACACACGCCATTGGGCAACACGATGACCTGCTCACAGTGGTGAAGAAACGAAAACTCCGATGGTATGGCCACGTCACCAGATCATCAGGCCTTGCAAAGACCATTCTGCAAGGCACAGTGCAAGGAGGTAGAAGAAGAGGGAGACCGAAAAAGAGGTGGGAGGACAACATCCGAGAATAGACTGGTTTGACACTGAGCGAAGCCATCAGGGCTGCTGAGGACAGAGAAAGATGAAGCACGCTGGTTATACGATCATCTGTGGTGCCCCTACGACCTCCGAGTTACGGGACAGGATAGGATAGGATAGGATAGGTAATCGGTCTTACAGAGAGTTGTTTCAGCTCAAGGCACTGACCGATACAGGATCTAACTCAAGCCGCCCGAGGCTTAATAATACTGCATTTCATTTTTGGTTATTTATTTTATTAATTTTTTGGTGTTGTTGTTATTGAGCGACAATACTAATAATAATAATAATAATAATAATAATAATAATAATTATTATTATTATTATTATTATTATTATTATTATTATTATTATTATTATTATTATTATTATTATTATTATTATTATTATTATTATTATTATTATTTATAAAGTGCCAGTTATTGATTATTTATTTATTTATTTATTTATTGACGTGTTCTTATATAGCGCTTTTCCACTTCAAGAGCTGCTCAAGGCGCTGGCCGATACAGGATGTAATTCAAGCCGCCCGAGTCTTAATAATACTGCATTTTATTTTTGGTTATTTATTTTATTAATTTTTTGGTGTTGTTGTTATTGAGCGACAATAATAATAATAATTATTATTATTATTATTTATAAAGTGCCAGTTATTGATTATTTATTTATTTATTGATGTGTTCTTGTAAAGCGCTTTTCCAGCTCAAGAGCAGCTCAAGGCGCTGGCCGATACAGGATCTAGCTCAAGCCACCCGAAGCGCCGACTTGCTGCTTTAGGCGCATGGGTTGATGTCCCAAACAACTCAGCACAAATCTGGGCGATAGGGAATGGGGCAAAGCGACCTAGTGCTTGCTAGACGTAATAGCTGGCCCTTGCCATCTAGGACATGAGCGTCAGGATCGTTTAAGTCTGTGCGATGGAATGCATGCGTGGACAGACTCGACCTCAACGAATCCGCATCGTATTGTGTAAATGATAATGGCTTGTATTTCGGTATGATTCGGTACTAAAACTACTTCCGGTTCATGTCATAACTAGGACTGATTAACGTACGTACATCAGTGCAACCCAACTGAATAACCCCGGACTGTCTTCTAGTCTGCCATAATTGGAAGGTGGCTGTATGTGATCTAGCCTCTCTCGGTTTTATACTATCGCGGTGGAGCTTCCAGCATGTTACCAGCTCTCCGTACTCAAGCCAACGGGGAAGCCGTTCATGAGGCGAAGAAGATCGTATCCCAGAAAGACCCTTTTTAGCTCTCTTGACCCATAGAGCTACTCCTACTGTCCCTACCGGTGTCAGTCCTGCTAAACTGTTAACGGGTCGTCGCCTTTACCCAATTCTTCCTGTGCTCCCTGAAAACCTTGAGCCCCGCTTGATCAACAAAGAAGCGTCGTTGTCCGTGACAGTGAGCAAAAGCCCACAAAGTTCACTGTGACAAACGTTACGGTACTTCTACAATTCGTTCCCTCCGTCCTGGCGAAGTGGTCCCCCAGAAGCTCCCTCAAGATAAATATTGGGGAAATCCTGCTGTTGTTGTTCGCCAGTGTGACCGCCGATCCTACATGGTGGACACCGGAAGTGGTTTGTTCAGAAGAAGCCTCTGGCACATCAAGCCGTCTACAACAGCTAAACCACCAATCGTTCATCAGCCCAACAGTGAAGTGCATCTTGGTCTGAACAAAGCAGTTCAGCGGCCTGTTCTTGGCCAGCCAGCAACTATGCCTGTTGCTATCCAGAAAGCTGTCCAGCCTAGACCGCTTTCTCCAAAACCCTCAGTTGTTGCCGCACTTGTACTCCCAAGACTTTCCGGTGTAAACCAAGGGCATCCTCTGGTCCAAACTTGAAGTGAACGCCCAGTCCGACGCCCGCAGTACCTGATCCATGGGGCCGGGTAGCTCAATTGGTAAGAGCGTCTTGCTAGTAACCGAAAGGTCGCTGGTTCGAATCCCGGATTGGTCAACGTGTGATCATATTATTTTCCCCTTTACCAATAACTGGCCCGCTGGTGTCAGTATAAATCGGTCCAGTAGTCGCCTATATGCGAAAGTGTCGTGTGACTATAATCTACAAACAACAACAACTACCTGATCAAAAAAAGAAAAGTAAAAGAAAAGGAAGAAAGACTTTCGTGCTGTATTGTAATGTATAATTGTATTGTATTAGAGGTTGACTATAACTGTATTGTATTAGCGGTTGAATGGACTGATTACTACAGAAGGTCGTTATAAATGCGTAGAAAGGTTGGGTCTGAAGGGACAAAGCAATAATGTAAGACTTTCCACTTGGCAAACTCCGCTTAGGAGCACAGAACGGGCGCAGTCCGAGTGTCAGAGATCATTCCTATGTCCCCACAGCTACAGTTTTCCCACTAATATAGCTCACAGCTTGTTCCCACATGTGTATATTAAAACAATAGTATAGTGTGGAAACGGGAGTCTTTTGGAACATAAAACTGTATATAATTATTGCGTGTATGTGTGGGTGTGTGTGTGTGTGTGTGGGTGTGTGTGTGGGTGTGTGTGTGTCGTATGAGTGAATGTCAAAAATCATTATATTTAAAATGAATAGGCGTTAAATAAAACAGCGCATGGGAACGGATATATGGCTGTGGGAACATAGTCTTGAGATTATACAGCTGTGGGACCATCGAACAGGGGGAAAACTGAGATATGAGAACAATGAGAACACCCAGCTGTAAAACAGAACGATGGGCCTGGACAATCAAGCACTAGAGTTGCGGAAGTACGCAGCCATAGATTTATAATTGTATATTTTTTAAACAGAACTATTGAACTTAGCCTCGAACACTGGGAAAACGTGGCATGTTTGTTGTAAAAGAAATACTATTTGCCCACTCGACCCGAACGCATTGATTGCTACGCCTGTTGAACACCATAGTGGCCAAACGGACGACATATTATTGTACCCAGTCTGCCAAAGGGTTAATCGTCTTGACCTTAAAGAACATGGTCGAACCTAAATTAGTGCGTGCCTTACCGAAGAGCTTTGCATTCTTCCATGCAGCAGAACACATATTTATTTTTTATTTTATTTATTCACTTATTAATTTCTATTTCATTTCATTATTTATTTACTTATTATTATTTCTATTATATTTCATTTTTTTTAATTTTGTGCAAATAATATGAAAAATGCAGTCGCACTTGAGTAGCAAATTTGTCTCATATGACATCACACTAAAAGATAATATGTACTTGTACAACACAAGCATCCTCTCAAAGAACTGCTCAAGACGCTGTCCGAAATCAGGATCTCACTCAAGCAATCCAAAACGCTGTGGATGGAACCGCTATCTACACATACTCCATGGTTTTCGCACTGTTCGTTTTGCCTAACATCGTTTAGTACGATCCACTCGGCCAGGTCTGCGCCCCTCTTACTCTTCAAGCTGCAATTCAGTGGAACAGTCTGCAGTGTCTGACTATGATATACATCTGAAAGGCTCAGCTGTGCTGTATACTTGTCACCAGTACTTTCGACAAAAATAAACAAAAAAATGGCTGGCTTCTTTGACGTGCCGCATACGTCAAATTTCCCCTGCATTTATCCTAGTACTGCATATCCTGCTCACTACAGTTATTTCTGACAAAATGACTGGGTGCGTTATCGCAATCTACCCTGAATACTTTTCAGTAACACAAATCTCTTGTTACGTTGTTTTTTTTCTGGTGCTTGATCATGAATTGCGACAAAACCCAAACTATTACTGATTATTAAAACTTTCTTGGTACAGATCACAAGATTTAGTGTTGACCACTTCGTTTAGTCTTGACTTGATATAATGCTGAACACGTTTTACTGTATTTTTTGCATGTATTGTTGAGACCATCACACAAGCCATTGGACAACACGATGACCTGCTCACAGTGGTGAAGAAACGAAAATTCAAATAGTATGGCCGCGTCACCAGATCATCAGGCCTTGCAAAGACCATCCTGCAAGGCACAGTGCAAGGAGATAGAAGAAGAGGGAGACCGAAAAAGAGGTGGGAGGACAACATTCGAGAATGGACTGGTTTGACACTGAGCGAAGCCATAAGTGTTGCTGAGGACAGCGACAGATGGAGTACGCTGGTTAAACTATCATCTGTAGTGCCCCTACGACCGCCGAGTTACGGGATAGAATAGGATAGGATAGGATAGGATAAGATTGATGTATTTGTTTTTGTTTATTGAAAATTGTCACTCCACCCAAAACATTTTCTTGTCATTTATAGGGGCAGCAAATACATCTTGAATCTTGTATCAAGATCTTTATTTTTACAGAAGTACAGGTTTTTTTTTAACACACCTCATACATAACTCCTGCTCACCATAAAGTCACTCACTTCCTGGAGCATGATCGTGATTTGCGACAGAGCTGGAGAGATTACTGAAACCGTATGTTACGGTTCACGAGATCTGATGGCCGCTCGCTCCCTTAGACCCCAAAGGCTTGGCACATATATAGGTTTTGTCACCCAACCGTGCTTAAAGCAGGTCCCCATATTCTCAGTCCTAGCACTGCAGTGTAGTGGTAAAAATAAACTAATCTGCTGCAATCGTACACGATGGCCTTCCTGATATAATAAAATACAATGCAATACAATACAATAGCCTACAATAATACTACACAACTTTGTTATCCAATAAAACCCAAATATTTATCTTTCTTGAAATTTAGTTTCTGTGGGTGCTTGTTATTTCCCATCGCGTAAGGGGCATATAAATTCTTGAAATGGGTTTAAATGGATTTAGCGAGCGTTGTGGCCAAGTGGGCTAAGGCGGGACTAACTTGCCTTGTCCACAGGCCAGGAACCGATGGCGCCTGACAGGTGTGGGATCGATCCAGCATCTGGCCGTTATGTGTCTTCTAATATTATTTACTTTCGATTCGGGCAACGTCTCGGGGGTTTTCTCCGGGTTCTCCGGTTTGCTCCCTCAGAAACATTTCAAAAACACAACTACGCCCATGGGAGGCGTCCCAGAATTTCCCCGATAAAAAGAGACAATAAAGAGTTACACACACCAACTTCACAATATCGTCCCCTATACGCTTATGTGTCCGGGGACGTTAATCTATATAACTAACTTACACACACCAACAAAAACTAACTAAATAAATAAATAAACAGCGCGAACTGCGGGCCACAGATAATTACGAAGATCCAGCATGCATTATTATTTATCATTCTTATATAGCGCTTTTTCAGCTCAATAGCTGCTCAAGGCGCTGGTCGATATAGGATCTAACTCTAGCCGCCCGAAGAGCCCACGTGCTGCCTTGGGCGCACAGTCTGACGTTCAGACGACTGAGCACAATCCTAGGCGACCGGGAAAGGGGGAGAATAGAAAACTATACATTGAAACAACCATCAGACTAATAGCAATAGTAAGATGGCCAATGCTTACAGGCAATGTTTATGTCCGGGACACCGGGAGTCGAACCCGCAACCTTTGTAACACGAGCTCGCCGCTCTATCAACTGAGCTATCCCGTTACCCCAATGCATGAATAAAATAATAGGGTGAAGTCAGGATCGAACCAACGACCAATTCAACTTACACCCTAAAGGCGCACATTCACTGATCGTAAGCGCGCTGTCACCGACTTCTTCAATTTCTTTTGCTCTAAAATTTCAACATTTGTTGAGTGTGAACGAGGACAACAAATCATCTTATAGCTTACGTTCCTAATAAAGTGTCGCGTCGGAGTACACGAAATCTAAGCAAGGAACATCACCCGTCCTACTCCCTTTAGCAGTGGGATTAGCGTAATCCAGCTTGAGACGCCGTGGCTTAGAGCAGATTAGGGTTCAGCACCTCAGGGCATTTAGCCTGAAGGCAGAAGCTCGCCGGGAGGTGTTTCCGTGAGTAGGGTCCGTTTGCTGCACCGTCTGTTGCAAATACTGCTACGGTTATTATGCGGCTGACCGGCGCCGCTGAGGCTGCACCATGGTGCAAAGAGTGTCGTCTGCTAAGGTAAGGCTTCTTCTTTGAAATACACTTTTGGATTTACCGTTTGTTAATGAAAAAACTTAGATCTTTTTTTAAATTCAATAAATAGCTAGCCAGAAGCTTCTCTTTCTCACGATTTTTAAAAAAAACTATAGATGTGTTTGATGGCTTTTTTGTATAGCGCCGATACTCCCCGTTATCATAGCATGCTCAGGGCGCAAACAAAACCAGAAAGGGTGTGGAGGAATAGAGAAATAATCCTGTATGAAGCACACTCAAATCATAGGTTGAATGTTCTCTTTGGCTTCAATTTTTATTGAATCATTTGCAATGGAGATAAGATATTTCAAAGTTAAACAGCTTCGTCGGCTTGAATAATATAAGATCTTTGAAGCTGGATGAATTTTTTATTTTTATATTCAACAAAGGCAAAGACTAACCAGGACCAAAGTTAGGCTTGAAAGAAGGCGTCTTTTATCTCTCCTTCTTATCATTCTTATATAGCGCTTTGAGCGCTAAAACGGCTGACTAGACTAAAACATTGTTTCATTGCACTGTGTCGACTGCCAGTTAATTAACCGATGGTCACTTGCGCTGACACGTCAGCCACAGTAGCATGCTAAATGGATATTTTTTTTAACACTCCAAATAACAACCGGAGTCATGACGCAGTTAGAAAATACGGTATTTTCGTAAAAGCGGACTAAGTTGAGTTTAGCGCAACTTGGGGCCTCTCTAAATAACTTACCTTGGAAACGTTGGAAAGGTTAGAAGAGATTGGATACATATGATACTGAGTAGATATGAGAGTAAGAAATAAGAGACATATTCAAAGGTGGGCAGTAGGTGTGGAAGAAAGTCGTGTTGAATGAAGTGACAGGTCAAACAATCCAAGTTTTGACTTTTAACACAGGGCGACTGATCTTGTCACATACTATAACTATAAGCTCGGTAAATAAAGGGTGATTATCCCCTCTATTTACCCTTTCACCTTCTAGATATGGTGTCTATGACGTTAAGGCCGGAATACACTTGTCAACGATGAAGGCGTGACATACGATGATTATTCCAACGAGTCGTGCTCCTCTTTTGCTTCTGGTAAATAGATAACGCAATTTATTGTCATATATCACGATTTAGCAGCGTTGAGGACAATGAGCACGAAGTGGTCTTTGATAAGTGTATTTCGGGCTTTAACAGTCTAAAAGTGAAATCAAACTTCTTGCTTTGTATTTTGAGTGCAGTAGTATAACGGTGGTTTTAGGTTTTTCCCAAGATTAACAATTCCAAAGTTTGTAAGCATTATATCTTGTTTTAGTTTTCTATTTGTTCAGAAAACAAAATGTTGAATTTTGTACTGCGTCTGTTCGAGCTTTAACAAACTGTCCTCCCTCCATAAGTGAAGGTTACAAAACACGATCTGTTTTGGTCTGCAAGTTTAGTCGACGTTCAGTTCCAAAGAATGGCTCGGTCAGTTTGTTAGCTCTCTCTCTCTCTCTCTCTCTCTCTCTCTCTCTCTCTCTCTCTCTCAATATATATATATATATATTGAGAGAGAGAGAGGAGGGTGGGGGGGGGGAATATTCTTAATTATAAGAATGCACAGCACCCAGTGCAGTGCTCTGTGGGTTCGGGCAAATAGAATAGACCCAACGTTTCCCGGCGTGTCGTAAGAGGCGACTAACAGGGGTGATGTTAGCACGGCATCACTGGGCGAAAGTCTTCTACACAGAAGTCACCGGCCAGGGCGGAGGAACCTCACGTTACTACAGGTTCAACGACCACGTGCTCAGGGCCAAGGCGAGCCACACTGTATTCGTGGATTTCGGCTGTGGCCAACAGCCTGGAGAGGATTGGGCCCTGCCAGGTCTTTTTTTGCCCAAGACACAACACATGATGAGGCTATCAACTAATTCCATGCCGGATCGGTCGTCGCCCGGCTACACAAGGACCGCTCCTTCCGTTGGCCACCAGGACGGAGGTGAAAAGTATGCTACTGATGGACAAATTAGCAAGATCCGCACGAGAAACAACATCGTCATAGGAACCTGGAATGTCAGGACCCTAACTGCGGAAGGAAAATTAGAAGAACTGGCCCACGAGCTGGACCACTATCGATGGAACGTTCTAGGTATCAGCGAACTGCGCTGGAAAGGCCTAGGTGAAACAACGACTGACAAAGGCCACAAGCTCTATTTCAGCGGTAGAGATGACAGGCACGAACACGGCGTTGGATTCTTGGTCCACAAGAACATTCTAGCCACTGTCATGGGTTGCCGCCCAGTCTCCAGTAGACTCATTACCATCCGTCTGAGAGCAACCCCTTTCAACATTACCATCATCCAGGCCTATGCCCCAACATCAGACTATGAAGACAGCGAAGTGGAGGATTTTTATGAAAATATACAGGCGGTCCTTGACCAAGTGCCGAAGAAGGACATAGTCATAGTGCAAGGCGACTGGAATGCCAAGGTTGGCCAAGATGCGCACCACAACTGGGGAGACACATGTGGACCCCACTGCAACAACGAGACAAATGACAGGGGTCTGAGGCTATTGGAGTTTGCCAGATACAACAATCTGGTACTGGCAAACACGCTTGGTCTCCACAAAAAATCCAGACGATGGACATGGCACAGTCCCGGCGGGGAACATCACAACCAGATCGACTACATCATGGTCAAGAAACGCTTCAGATCAAGCATCAACATTGGCAGGACACGCACTTTTCCAGGAGCAGACATTGGAAGTGACCACGATCTCGTGATGATGTCTTTCCGGCTCCATTTGAAGAGAGTAAATACAGCAAAGTGCACTAGGCTGAAGTTCGACCTGGACAAACTGCAAGACCCGGAGGTGGCAAAAATATTTCAGGCCACAATTGGAGGGAAATTTGCACCACTGCTTATTTTGGGGGCAGGCGAAGTAGATGTCAACACCGTGACCAATACCTTCAACTCAGCTGTAACAGATGCCGCCACTGAGATCCTTGGCAAGCACCGACCAAAGAAGAAGCCGTGGATCACACCTGAACTTTTGGATCTGTGTGATAAACGAAGAGAGTTAAAAAAGAAAAAGAACACCTCACAGGGAGCTGATGTCTACCGAAAAATCAACAATGACATCCGAAAAGGCATGCGCACAGCAAAGGAGAACTGGATAGAAGATCAATGCCAGGAAATAGAGAACAATCTGAACAAGAACAACAGCAAGAAGGCCTACCAGACTGTGAAGCGGCTGACAAGTGTTAAACAGCCCAAAGTCTCCACTATCCAAAGCAAGTCTGGCATATGCCTTACAGAAGAACAAGAAGTCTTGGACAGATGGACAGAGTACTGCTCTGACCTTTACAACCATACACCAAATGGAGACCCATCAGTTCTAGCATGTCCCGAGAGCAGAGAAGAAGAAGAAATCCTCCCAATTCTCCGGGAAGAAGTTGAGGCAGCAGTGCAATCGCTGAAGAAAGGGAAGTCAGCGGGAGTGGACAACATACCAGCGGAACTGCTACAAGCAGGAGGAGAAGCAATGACTGATGCTCTCACCATTATCTGTAACAAGATCTGGCAGAGTGGGGAATGGCCTACACCATGGACCCAGTCGCTTGTCATCACTCTTCCCAAAAAAGGTAACCTTCAGGAGTGTGAAAATTACCGCACCATCAGCCTCATCAGCCATCCCAGCAAGGTCCTCCTGAAAATAATACTCAACAGGTTGAAACCCCAAGCTGAACAAATCATAGCTGAAGAACAAGCAGGATTCATGGCAGGGCGAAGTACCACTGAACAGATTTTCAACCTCAGAATAATCTGTGAGAAATACCTACAGCACCAACAACATCTATATCATGTGTTCATAGACTTCAAGAAGGCATTTGACCGAGTCTGGCATGCAGCTCTATGGGCAACCATGAAAGTGTACAACATCAGCCCTAAAATTATAGAAGTAATCAAAAGCCTGTATGACAAGGCTACCAGTGCAGTCCTCCATAACAGCGTCATCGGGAACTGGTTCAGAACAACAATCGGTGTGCGTCAAGGATGCCTACTCTCTCCAACACTCTTCAACATCTTCCTAGAGCGCATCATGTCAGATGCTCTTGCAGATCACGAAGGCACAGTCAGCATAGGGGGCAGAGCAATCTCCAATCTTCGTTTTGCGGATGATATTGATGGATTGGCTGGAGAGGAACAAGAACTTGAACAGCTTGTACAGAGGCTTGACACCACCTCCAGAGCTTATGGAATGGAAATAAGTGCAGAGAAGACCAAAATGATGACCAACAACACCAATGGCATCAACACGGACATCAAAGTACAAGGCCAATCCCTCAACACAGTGCACAGCTTCAAATATTTAGGAGCCATTGTGTCAGACAATGGGTCTCGACAGGAAGTCCTCTCCAGGATCGCACAAACAACTGCTGCCCTGACAAGGTTGAAGCCCATTTGGAAAGACAGAACCATCAGTCTACATTCCAAAGTAAGACTGCTGCGCTCTCTGGTCATCTCCATCTTCCTATATGCTTGCGAAGCATGGACCCTCACAGCAGATCTCCAACGAAGAATACAAAGCATGGAGATGAGGTGCTACAGAAGACTTCTGTGCATTTCCTATACCCAACACATCACCAACAACGAAGTCCGACAGACCATCACACAAGCCATTGGACAACACGATGACCTGCTCACAGTGGTGAAGAAACGGAAACTCCGATGGTATGGCCACATCACCAGATCATCAGGTTTTGCAAAGACCATTCTGCAAGGCACAGTGCAAGGAGGTAGAAGAAGGGGGAGACCGAAAAAGAGGTGGGAGGACAACATTCGAGAATGGACTGGTTTGACACTGAGCGAAGCCATGAGGGCTGCTGAGGACAGAGAAAGATGGAGTATGCTGGTTAAGCGATCATCTGTGGTGCCCCTACGACCTTCGGGTTATGGGACAGGATAGGATAGGATAGGACAGCACCCATATATCTATCTATATCTATCTATCTATCTATATTTTATATATATATATATATATATATATATATATATATATATATATATATATATATATATATATATATATATATATATATATATATATATATATATTGTTTGTTCTCAAAATAAATGTTACATTATTTTTGTATTGCGTCTGTTCGAGCGTTAACACACACAAAAAAACACAACTATATTTATTATTTTAAAATGCTAACGGCCTACAAAGGTTATTTTTTATGGTTATTTTTTTCTGGACTACACGTTTTGTGTTAGATTTATACGGTTTGGAAAAATTCCCAAGATTTACAGTTCGAGCGTTTTTGATCATGTCAGTTTGTAAGAACTAGATTCTTATAGTATTCTATATTTGCTCTGAAAACATATGTAAAAATTATTGACTGGCTATGTTCGAGCCTTTTAAACACTCAAGACGTCGGCTAACATTTAAAGACGATTACAAAAAAAATCCTCTTTTTTTTTTCTCCCCCACTGATTCTGTTTGAGCTTTAAAAATAAAGAAGAGGTCTGAAGGGAAAACAAAACAGAGTTAACGTCTTTACGGTGTCCGTTCAAGCTTCAAAGAGCTGCCTTCCTTGTTTCATTGTTTAGGGGGTCTGTTAGCGTCGCGGTAGCACGCAAGACTCCAATGCCGAAGTTGCTATAGAGCCAAAACGAACGGGCACGCGGGCACGCGTTCGATTCTCGCAGGTGAGGGGCAAAAGAATTGACTTCTGACGAATAAAATCCCCCAATCCCAACAAAAATCCAAAAATACTGTAATGTTCTACCAGTTAACGTCTTTTTTTTCTTCTTCTTCTTCTGGTATGCAAGTTTAGAACAGTGTATAGGCGTAGATCCATCCCCCGATCCTGATTTGGCTCGGAAGAGTCTGCCGGACCTAAAGCAATAATCATGTAATGTAATGTAAAGATCCATCCTGTTCCAAAGATTTACAATTTGGGAGATTGGCTTGTGTCAACTTGTGAAGCACTATACCTGTCTATTTGCTCTGAAAACAAATGATCAATTCTTTACGGGACTCTCTGTTTGAGCTTTTGAAAATATAAATGTGGTCGGTTATACTTTAAAGGACAAACTAGTGTTAAATGTATTACTTTCTCTGTTCTAGCTTAAAAGAACTGCCCTCCTTGATTTATTTTTAAAGACATTAACTCCTGGAATGCCAGAGATCTTTGTGCTTACACCACTCTTGTGTACAAGTTATATTGTTACTGGTCTTCGAGTTTAGAAATAGTCCTATGAGGAGGATGAGGGGAGGGGGAGGGGAATCCATTCTTCAGGCAAGATTTACAGTTTGAAAGCTTGACTCCAGTCCCTAAGCTTTATGTTTGCCTTCCAAACAAAAGTAAAGTCTTGACTGTGTCAGTTCCAACTTCTAACATGAAAGCTTGGTGTTTGCCTTTGAGGACAAATTTATGTGTGTGTGTGTGTGTGTGTGTGTGTGTGTGTGTGTGTGTGTGTGTGTGTAGGTGAGTGTGGGTAGGTGAGTGCGTGTGTAGGTGAGTGTGTGGGTAGGTGAGTGCTTGTGTGGTAAGGGAGTGAGTGTGTGCAGTGAGAGGAGGAGGGGGTTGTTGGATGGGTATGAAGATGTTCTCCTTCGTCTGTTTAAAGATACGTAATGCACGATCGTGCACGATCATGCACGTAGGTGAGTGTGTGTGTAGGTGAGTGTGTGTGTAGGTGAGTGTGTGGGTAGGTGAGTGTGTGTGTGTAGGTGAGTGTGTGTGTAGGTGAGTGTGTGGGTAGGTGAGTATGTGTGTAGGTGAGTGTGTGGGTGGGTGAGTGCTTGTGTGGTAAGGGAGTGAGGGTGTGCGGTGAGAGGAGGAAGGGGTTGTTCGATGGGTATGAAGATGTTCTCCTTCGTCTGTTTAAAGATACGCAATGCATGATCGCATCAAATAACCCATAACCCTAGTAGCTAGTACTTAACCAGCCCATTTTCATATGTACCATCATTATATATACCATAATTATATATACCACAATTCAATTTGTAAACGGGAAAAACACACCACCATAATATCAAATTAACGATAGTGTCTATATAACAATTCAATAATTCTCGTGGACTAGCACAGAAGTAAATCAGTAAAGGAAGTATACGGTAGTCTTTAGCCTACTGTATTTGGACGGTTAAATGGCTTAGGCAATGGCACGTTGTTATCTCGTCAGGGTGGCGACGTTACCCAGAGATCTTAAACAGAATAAAGTATTTCCTGTACCTGGAATAAGCCACACACTAGACCCTGACTTTAGCGCACTGATCTGTCTGCGTGCGTTTCTAAAATGAAAAATCCTTTTGGCAAGACAGCAAAACTACAAGCAATTTTCAACATTATAGACTTCAATAGGCTTATCAGTGTATTGATCTGCAAGTTCGTGAAAACTGAAGACACCTTGCCTCCTTTATGAACATTGCATTCAGAAAGGACGTTGTAGATGGGCAACAAGTATTATTTAGAATAAAAACCCAAATTCAGAGAGGGCTAGTGAATAGTTTTATAAACGAAAGCAAACAAAGGCGGTGCTAGTAAATTAAAATTTCAGGCAGGAGTATGTGTGTGCGTGTGTATGTGTAGGTGGGTGTGAGGGGTGGTGGTATATGTGTGTGTGTGTGTGTATGTGTAGGTGGATGTGAGGGGTGGTGGTATATGTATGTGTGTGCTTGTGTGTGTGTATGTGGATGTGAGGGGTGGGGGTATATGTGTGTGTGTGAAGCTAGAGCCTGTGTGTGTGTTTGTGTCTGTGTGTGTGAGCGTGCGCGCTCGCGCGTTAATGGATGTGTGTGTGTGCGTATGTGTGTGTGAGCGTGCGTGCCCGTGTGCGCGAGCGCGTATATGTCTGTGGGTGAATGTGCATAATGATCGTTATCCTTGTTGAGTAGGTGCCAACAAAACTGCAACCCCTACAATTTCAATAACAAGTCCACCAGTCTGGTAATAACGACAGAGAGAGATTGTCTGCGTTCCACCTCATAGCCTATCCTGTCCTATCCCGTAACTCGAAGGTCGTTTGGGAACCACAGATGATCGTTTAACCAGCGTAACTCCATCTTTCTCTGCCCTCAGCAACCCTCATATGTCAACAGTAAATTAAAAGTATTCATTTTAAAAAAGAAACACCACAAAGTCCATAGTTTATGTTTAGACACTGCACAGACTTTAAAATTAAAGTCTTACTTATAATGTGCACAGGTAAATGTATCGATGTAGGGAGATAGTCTATGCACCCAGTTCAATTTGAACAAAGAGGATACCTGTTTTGATGATACCGGCTCACCCTGACACAGTCTCATGTTGATTACTACACACTAACTCAAGAATTTTATGTGTTTTTGTTTTTAATTACTGTCTCGTGTTACGGATATGCACAATCTTAATTTTCGACATTATAAAACTTGCATTAATAATCCCGACAAAACATTAGAAGTTAGTTAAGGACTTTGTCTACTTATTGCCTAAGGACACCAATCTATAGACTACACTGATGTCTGCAGTTGCGGCACTATCTAATCTTCAATCAAACTTCGGTGTACTACTTTCACCCCAAAATGTAAGTACCTGAAGAATTAAACCTGGGAATGGCACCCCAACCCACCTAATACCAATGGTAACATATGAATAACATCACCAAACTCTTTGAAAATGCGCGCACAGACGGAAAGGCAGACATACACACAGACACAACACAGACAGACACTACACACACACATACACTACACTATACTACACACACACACATACACATATGCACACACACAGAGGACAAATCAAAACCAGTGTCTGTGAATGGTATCCCTCACACACCGCACCCACCCCCTGCAGTAGGTAAAGGTAAAGATAGTCCCATAGCCTTGTGGCCGTATGGGAGCGTGATGTTGGAGATCACACTTATCTTGGGCCAGCGTAATGAGGGTGATGCCCATCTCTCTCCCTCGCTGCTTTACCTTCCCCACCCTTACTGAGAGTAGTCACAGTTGAGTCAACTGGGGGCGTCGTTATTTGTCGCTTCACGTTTTGCGGTCACCCATCCAAGTGCTAACCGCACTGGACAGTGCTTAACTTGCGACACAGTAGCGAGTGCTCCAACCACTGCGCTATCCGACACCCCTTACCCTCTGCATCCGTAAACACGGCTGATATCTTGGATATGTATTAGAGAGTAGATATTTAAAATGTTCACAAAACATATTCTCCATCTAACCTTAACTCATTCCATAAGTGTGATTGATAAAAGTATCAATTGTTGTTTTATTATGTAAGATATATCATCAAAACAAAACAAAAATACTAAAATCTATATTTCATAAGCAAAATTTGATAATCTGCCCAGCCCTTACACAATATTAAAGGGAGAGACTCGTTATTCAAAACTCGTACAGATGTCTATGGGTAATTCTCTCCGCTAAGATTAAGGACTAAACTTCTATGAAGTCTCGATGATCAGGATGATCAAGAGAGCTTACTAGATCTGGATCAAAAGTCCGATCCTAGGTCTTGGTTCAGTCGAGATTGATTCTGGGGTCATTCCTATGTTCCCACAGTCATATGTTAATTTAAAAAATATAACTCTGTGTTCCCACATACTCAAACACCTTTTTGTTCCCACATCTCTATGTTCACCCAAAAAGCTGTTGGAGCATAGAGAAGCTGGAACACCATATGCAAATGTCGCAAGAATACAGAGATGAGTGAACATAGACCCGTAGGAACACAGAATTTTGGAAACAACAGCTATGAGAACTTAGAGCGGGTGCAAAATAGTGTTCACCCAGAAAGCTGTTGGAATATAGGGATGCTGGAACATAGTATGCAAACGCCGCAAGAATACAGAGATGCATGAACACAGACCCGTAGGAACACAGAACTTTGGAAACAACAGCTATGAGAATTTAGAGCAGATGGAAAATAGATATGCTCTCGATATACGCACAGACCTTCGCAACGGTAAAATTGCACCTGGCCAAGTGTCGGCAAAAGCGCGAGCATTCCTAACTTGCTTAGCGGCCAGGACACGCAGAAGTACAATTATTATCAGTGGATTTGTAGCACTTCATATCTTACATCGTGTATTGCACTGTGTACTGTTGGTATGACTTCTGTCAAGCCCTGGTTGGCAACGGCCTATCGTTTGCACTATCAAAGATAGTGAAGAGAAGAACGCAGGTTACTGACTCCGGAATCTTATCATTTAACACTATATAACACTACTCAAAAGACACAGAAACCTCCATTGCTGACTCAAAATTTTCCGATAAAGAGGGACAATTAAGTGTCCAACAACAACAAACACACACACACACACACACACACACACACACACACACCCACACCCACACAATACACACTTTAGTCTAAAACACATTAAATTTTGAAAAATCAGTGCAGATTAAAGGTTCAAATGAAACCACACAAACACACACACAAACACACCCACACACACACACACACACCCACACACACAAATAAAACAAAAATATAACAACTTCAATCAGGTTAAAAGATAACACGGATTCTCATTCATTAAAATAATTCGTCAGCCATAATCACCATCATCATTCCTCCACTCCATCCAAAGCCTCTACACCAGGGCATTTCCACTCAGGCAGGCATATAGATTAACGTCCCCGGACACAGCATTTCCACTCCCATCACACAACCTCCTATAACCATCTACCCGAAAAGGCCAAATTAAAGTGGAGCATTTCCCTTGGGAAAACACATGGTTGAAACCAATATGATCATGCGATATTTATAAAAAAAAAAAAAAAAAACTCTTCCTGTCTGGGGAACTCAAAAGCAACATTCGGTCATAGGTTACACCACAATGCATTTATCAAGATTCTTGATGTCATAAAATGATAATCTGCTTAGGACATATCGTAACCACATCATACAAATTCGGTCCGCGTTTCTAAACCTCACCGCATCGGGTGCGTGTCACGTGGGGTTATGGGTTTTAGGGCTCTGCACAATGGAATGATGTAAACCTCACGCTTTCTCCTATGGGAACTGCTAGTTCGTCACCCTGTGGATTACTATAATAAATTTATTTATTTCGCTCGGTCTGTGTAAAGGCTGGGGTACAGAGATAGATAGAAAAATGGTAAAAAATTACTGTCACACTAGCTTTCACACGGCTATGAATCATATGTAGTCCAGCCACTTGATAACAGTTAAACATCACACATTTATTTCTTCTACTCTATACAAGATTTTCTAAGTACTAATCTACCTTAAACGTTAAATAGTCACTGGAAATAATTCGATCGCTGATAGTCTATGCAGCTAATAGTTCATCCTTGGGCACTGGATGTTATTGTTCATGAGAAGTGGACTACTGTGGTCCTGTAGCTCTCAGTTTTGTGTGCACACACGACTTTGGACTTAACTGTGAGTCTGGCGTGCTGTGCTGTGGTCGGTTTCCTGACAACTTGGGTTGTCTTCTTTTGGTTTCTTCCCTGTGTGTAGACTGGTTGGCTTTCCTCGCGCAATGCTGGGGATACCGTTGCAGCCAACGTATGCGTCGACGTGGGTTTCGTCTGATGCAGTGTTGGGCGCACTACAGAACGCCTGTTCGTCTGTAACATATGAGACGAAATTCTGCACAACCTTGAATGATAGGTGTGTGCAGAGCGTCTCACTGAAGGTCGTAATAGCCCTCAGTGATTAGCTCCACATCTACATATATAAGCGACGAACATTCTGCTAAGTCCGTGGTCCACTGGAATCTCCACTCTAATTTCCTATACATTCATAAATATAAAACATGGCTACTTATACACATCAAGAATTAATAATAATATACACATTCATTTGTACAGCCACTGGTTTGTAAGCATACATATAAGTTAAACAACAGTGGTTCCGTACATAATTCAAGATGGCGTCTGGCCGGTCGTCTTTTTGCCTCGTGGTCAGCTACGCCACGTGTTCGGCAAAGTTGGGCTAACAATTCAATTCTATGCATATCAATTTCCACAAACATAATTCAACAATAATATAATACATCACGATGAATTAGAAATATGTTCATTTACCTTCGTGACAATATCAGGCCAGTGGCTACTGGAGTGAATTCGGAGTTTCACCAGTACTGCGTCCTAGTCTTTTCTGAAGAGATCTACTACCAGCTGAGGAGCGGTGTAGATGTGTTCTCTTCCTCGGTTTAGACACGAATGAATTAAGCTATGCTAGGTTTTGACACAGTCAGAACTGGCTCTAACCGCTCTGCCTGCGTCTCATTGGTTAAACTTTCTCGCCTATCGTAATTACGATGATGTCATTGCCTGAGCCAGCGTCTACTACCACTGTGTGTGTAATCGGCAGTATGCTACCGCTACGCTTGATTACTTTCATCGTCTGCTGCCTAACTTTGAAATTCTAATATTACATAGACTAACCAAGCTAAATATTAAAATAAGCAGAGTAAAACTAGTCCTCTTACGACAGGCTCCCTCAACTGAAAAAAGGCGATGACTACTGGATTCGACCTTTTTCTACTACAGGGCCTAGTTTAACACTGCGCTATCTTAGGGTCCTATTTACATACTAGTTAAGTTGCTCTACCTGAGCTGCAATGCTAAGCCAGGTAGCTATGGACTCTAGTGACAGGGTTTTAATAATAATAATAATAATAATAATAATAATACCGGATGCTAATACGCGCTTTACTTCGAATGATTTCAAACTCAAAGCGCGGCGACCTATACCTATACCTTTTACTGGGCGGGGACGAATTCTGGTGCTGTGGCCCTTAGTTGTGTTGGGTGGGCGACAGCTGCTGTGTCCTCCACGAGATGGCGACTGAGATAGTCGGCTCCGTGGTTCTCTTTGCCGGGGATGTACTCGATTTGGAATGAGTATGCCTGAAGGGTGAGTGCCCATCGCATCAGGCGCGAGTTCAAAGACTTGGAGGCTGCCAGGAACGATAGTGGTTGGTGGTCCACCTGAACTGTGAAGTGGGTCCCATACAGGTAGAGTTGGAATTTCTGTATGGCCCAGACTAGTCCAAGGCATTCCTTCTCCGACGTGGCGTAGTGGGTCTCGGCGGGTAAACTCCCGTTTACCTCTATTTGGTAGAACGAATGGCTGAGTCAAATCGGGTAGGTGGAGTACTGGCGCCGATGTCATTCTGTCCTTGAGTGTTTGGAATGCTGTCTCGCATTCCGCTGTCCATACGACTTTGTCCGGGGCGATTTTCCGGGTTCCATTTGTCAGTGGCACGGCGATGCTGTTGTAGTTGGGGATGAACTTTTGGTAGAAGCCGCAGAGTCCTAGAAACGACTGCACTTCCTTCTTGGTCTTGGGCCTAGGAGCGTCGAGTAGGCGTTTCACTGTCTTTTCTACCGGTCGCAGGCTTCCTTGACTGATGGTGTGTCCCAGAAATTCTAGTTCTGTGAATCCAATCTGACATTTGGTGGGTCTTGCCGTCAATCCCGTGTCTCTGAGGCGGGCGAGTAAGTGTTGTAGGAGCGTGACATGTTCCTCCCACGTAGGTGTTGCGATGAGGATGTCGTCCATAAACGAATGTAGGTGCTCGCTGCTCAGGGGTGCCAGGAGTTTTCGCATCATGGCGCTGAAGATGCTGGGTGCGTTGTGGAGTCCGAATGGAAGTACATTGAACTCAAAGTGTCCTTCCATAGTGCTAAACGCTAGGTACTTTCGGACTTGCGGTTGCACTGGTATCTGGTAGTATCCTTTGCTGAGGTCGATGCGTGAGAAGTACTTCGCTCGCTGTAGCTTGGCAAATAGGTCGGTCTGGTCCGGGAGTGGCTCTGGCTGAAACTGCGTTACGGCATTCAACAGTCTGAAGTCGATGCACAGTCGATGCTCTCCGTTGGGTTTTCGCAACAATACCGTGCCTGCGCTGTAGGGTGAAGTAGACTCTGAGATGATTCCGGCTGCCAGTAAGGTGTCTATCTCTTCCTTGATGGCTCGCTGTTGCGACAGTGGCATCGGGTAGAGCTTCTGGCGGACGGGTGTTGGGTCGGTCACCGTTAAGGTTACTTCGACGAGGTCTGTCCTCCCTGGTCGGTCTGTGAGCACAGTCTGATGTTGTCGAATGACCTGTAGTACTTGCTGTTGCTGTTTAGCGGCTAGGTCTCCGTTGAGTATCACGTCTTTGTAGTTTTCTTTGGAGTGCAGGGGATACTCTACTGCATTGGTCTCCATGCTTTCTCCTTCTTCCGCGATGGCGATGGCTAGCAAGTTGTGAGTGCTGGGGGTCGCTGGTCGGTCCGTATACTTCTTGAGGAGATTGATGTGGTGGTATCGGGCCCTCCCGTTTACCTCTATTTGGTAGACTGTCTTGGATTTCTTTGCAGTCACCCGGTACGGTCCTCTCCAAGCGATGTCCAGCTTGTTGGTTCCACTTGGAAGTAAGAGTAGCACTTGATCGCCGACTTGCAGTTCTCGGTCCTTCGCGTGGCGGTTGTAGTACTTCGCCTGACGGGCTCTTGCCTTCTTCAGTGCTTCACCAGCTTTCTTCCACGTTGCTTTGAGGGTTTCCTGCAGGTCTGCGACGTACTTGGTGGCACCTCTGGGTGTGTCGTCTATCTTGGCTTCCGTCCAACTTCTGCGTAGGGATTCTAGCGGTCCAGCTAGAGGTCTGCCGAATAGCAATGTTGACGGGGTGTAGCCTGTGGCTGCATGGGGCGTTTCTCTGTATGCGAACAGTGCCGCATTCACGTAGGTGTCCCACGCTTCTGGATTGTCGTCGGCGACTTTCCTGAGTATGGTGAGAAGGGTTCCATTCAGTCTTTCTACTTGTCCGTTGCTGGCTGGGTGGTATGGTGGTGTGCGAATGTGATGAACTTGTATCAATTCGAACACGTCTTGCATCAGGCGGCCGGTGAACTGAGATCCGTTGTCCGTTCTAATGCTGTACGGGAATCCGACTCTGGTAAAGATGGCGATGAGTGCATCTGCAATCTTCTTTATTGTCGATCGCTGGCAACGGGACTGCTTCGCACCACATCGTACATGCGTCGACGAGTGTGAGTAGAAATCTGTTCCGCTTCTTGGTCATGGGCAGTGGTCTTACTATGTCTACTGAGACTTGCTGGAATGGCACGCCGACTACTACTGATGGTCCTAAGGTAACTGGTATGGTGTGATGTCGCGGGGAATATCGTTGACATTGGTGGCAAGATTTCACGTAGCGCTTGACATCCTCCGTGATTCCTGACCAATAGTAGTGTGCGCTGATTCTCTGCACTGTGGCTCCAATTCCCATGTGTCCGCTGAGTGGCATGCTGTGGCCTAACTCTAGTACTTGGGCTCGAAGGGAGGCTGGTAGTACTAGTTGGGTGTGATCTCCATCTCCTTGTCGATGTAGAACTCCCTCTTCCATGTAGAAGTCTCCCTTGTGCGGGGGGGGGGGGGTGTGCGCCTTGGGTAGCTTCTGGAAGCACTTCGCTATCGAGGTGTCCGCTTTCTGTGCTGTTTTGATCTCTTCGAGTCCTGGGTTCGGAGCTAACTCGGGCTGGGGTGGTTGAGTTTTAGCTTGGGCCCTGGTTTGCACTGCAGCTATCTCTACAGTTTTGGGGGGCGTGCCTAAGAACACATACCTACATCCTAGCACTAGATCATACAGGGGTTTCTGTAAAACAGCTGCTTGGATTCGTCCTGTGACGTACCTACTCTCTACTTCTATCCAAGCTATTGGGCAAGTAGTCGTCGGTTTCGTCAAGTCTGCTCCTTGTAGTTCGACTGTCTTGTCCGTCAAGTCCGCGCGCGATACCAGAGATTCGCTAACTATCGCGTCGTATGATAGACCTGTGTCATACAGACAGTTCGCTTCTTTTCCGTTGACCTTGACCGTGTCTGTCACCGATGGGTGATCTCCGATTGTGTGTGGCTTGTTACCGCTGCTTTGAGTTAGAACTCTGTGCGCTGGCCGGCTTTCGCGCTCTTCCCTACGTTGTGGGGCCAACTTGAAACATTCTGCGGTGGATTGATTGTTTCTGTTGCAGAACGAGCAATACCGTTTCTGTTCTGCGGGACCTCTTTTCCCGAATTCCGTGTTGGGTCCCTTATTTTGCCCAGGTCTGGGGTTATTTGGCTTATTCGCGGTGCGCTCTTCCCGGTTAGGGCTTCTTTTCTGTGCCTCTTTCCCGTTAGGCTTTAGGTCTCGCCTGAAGCTCTTGGCTTCTCCGTGTGCGGCCACGTACCTATCTGCGACCTTGACCAGATCCTCCAGTCTTTCCGCGCCCTGCTCTACTGAGAATGTTCTCAGCTCGGGGGTCATGGTTTCCCGTAGCTGTTCCCATACTAACAGTTCTGTCAGTCCATCATATGTCTTAGCCGTGGCTGACTGGCTAATCCACTTATCCAGCATTGTGGACAACCGATCCGCGAACTGCGCATAGCTCTCTCCCTTCACTCTCCGATTGGTGCGGAATTTTTGCCGGTAGCATTCTCCTGTTAGTTCGAATCCCGTTAGGAGTGCCTCTTTTACTTTGTGATAGTCAGTCACTGTGTCAGTCGGTAGCTTACTGTAGATGTCATAAGCCTTTCCTCTAAGCCCTTGACTAAGCTTAAAAGACCAATGTGTGGGATCTAGCTTATACTCTGTTGCTAGGCGCTCAAACCTAGTCAGATAGAGATCTAGACCTTCTTCTCTCTCATTGAATGTTCCCAGTGGAAATGACATTCCTTGTACAGGGTTGGATGCTACCTCTGGCTGATCTGAGTGGGGAGGGGTTGAGGAAGAACTTGAAGCTCCTGATCCTAATCTTCTTAGCTCTAACTCATGCTGTCTGTCCTTTTCCTTTTCTTCCCTCTCTTTTTCTTTTTCTGCCCGCTCATACTCCCATCTCCTACTTTCTGCTTCTCTCTCTGCTGCTACCTTCTTCTGTTCTCTTTCTGCCTCTAGCTCTAGTTTCTTCTGCTCTGCTTCTAATTCTAATTTCTTTGCCTCTCTCTCTGCTTCTAAGCTAGTTTCTTCTGTTCTCTCTCTGCTGCTCTCTCTGCCTTAGCCTCCTGTTTCTCTACCTCTGCATTTATATACGCAATTAGGTCTGCCCCTGCTAAGTGTAAAGCTTCTCCTAGTTCCTTGAAACGCAATCTCAAGGCCACTGGGTCCGACATTGTCAAAAGTGTCTATGAACAACCTCTGAATCACGTGGACTACCAAAACACTAGCAATATTGCAATTCAATAAAAACAATGCAAAGACCATAAAATTCGCAATCAATAATAGAATAAAACAAGAGTCAAATGGCATACAACAGTTACTTAAGCAAAACCTGCAAAAGAACAATGCAACATACAGGCACAAAAATAATTGAAGCAAAAAAGTTTTTAAGTAAAGTGTATTGCACCAAAAACTGAGTCCTTGTTCCACACTTACCACTATTCTAAGTTATCCTACTACTACTGTTATCTAATTTTATTGTACTTAGATCCGGTTATACCCAGTTCCTATTATCCACAGATCCTGGCTAGGCTCGCCAATTATAGTGTCACGTGGGGTTATGGGTTTTAGGGCTCTGCACAATGGAATGATGTAAACCTCACGCTTTCTCCTATGGGAACTGCTAGTTCGTCACCCTGTGGATTACTATAATAAATTTATTTATTTCGCTCGGTCTGTGTAAAGGCTGGGGTACAGAGATAGATAGAAAAATGGTAAAAAATTACTGTCACACTAGCTTTCACACGGCTATGAATCATATGTAGTCCAGCCACTTGATAACAGTTAAACATCACACATTTATTTCTTCTACTCTATACAAGATTTTCTAAGTACTAATCTACCTTAAACGTTAAATAGTCACTGGGAATAATTCGATCGCTGATAGTCTATGCAGCTAATAGTTCATCCTTGGGCACTGGATGTTATTGTTCATGAGAAGTGGACTACTGTGGTCCTGTAGCTCTCAGTTTTGTGTGCACACACGACTTTGGACTTAACTGTGAGTCTGGCGTGCTGTGCTGTGGTCGGTTTCCTGACAACTTGGGTTGTCTTCTTTTGGTTTCTTCCCTGTGTGTAGACTGGTTGGCTTTCCTCGCGCAATGCTGGGGATACCGTTGCAGCCAACGTATGCGTCGACGTGGGTTTCGTCTGATGCAGTGTTGGGCGCACTACAGAACGCCTGTTCGTCTGTAACATATGAGACGAAATTCTGCACAACCTTGAATGATAGGTGTGTGCAGAGCGTCTCACTGAAGGTCGTAATAGCCCTCAGTGATTAGCTCCACATCTACATATATAAGCGACGAACATTCTGCTAAGTCCGTGGTCCACTGGAATCTCCACTCTAATTTCCTATACATTCATAAATATAAAACATGGCTACTTATACACATCAAGAATTAATAATAATATACACATTCATTTGTACAGCCACTGGTTTGTAAACATACATATAAGTTAAACAACAGTGGTTCCGTACATAATTCAAGATGGCGTCTGGCCGGTCGTCTTTTTGCCTCGTGGTCAGCTACGCCACGTGTTCGGCAAAGTTGGGCTAACAATTCAATTCTATGCATATCAATTTCCACAAACATAATTCAACAATAATATAATACATCACGATGAATTAGAAATATGTTCATTTACCTTCGTGACAATATCAGGCCAGTGGCTACTGGAGTGAATTCGGAGTTTCACCAGTACTGCGTCCTAGTCTTTTCTGAAGAGATCTACTACCAGCTGAGGAGCGGTGTAGATGTGTTCTCTTCCTCGGTTTAGACACGAATGAATTAAGCTATGCTAGGTTTTGACACAGTCAGAACTGGCTCTAACCGCTCTGCCTGCGTCTCATTGGTTAAACTTTCTCGCCTATCGTAATTACGATGATGTCATTGCCTGAGCCAGCGTCTACTACCACTGTGTGTGTAATCGGCAGTATGCTACCGCTACGCTTGATTACTTTCATCGTCTGCTGCCTAACTTTGAAATTCTAATATTACATAGACTAACCAAGCTAAATATTAAAATAAGCAGAGTAAAACTAGTCCTCTTACGACAGTGCGCATGTCAGAACTTCAGCCTCGAAGGTATGTCTCGCAAATAAAACTCGCCTTCAATCAAATCTACGCCCCAAAAAGGACACTGGTAAAATAAAAAGTAAGCCAACAAAATAATAACCTCTTTCAAAAGAACAAAGTTTTTATAATACGATCGATACATTCATTTGTTTATGAGCCTATTAATAAGATAAAGGTTGATTCTAAAAACAGCACTGCTACGAATGTACACAGTTGTTTGAGAGATAGCAAATATGGGCGCTAAGCCCCTTTGTTTTCCTAACGCTATTTTAATGCAATATAGGGCTGTTTTATGGGCATTTTAAAAAAATCCGGCATTTGCTAAATATAATATATATTCGTATATCTTGCGTCTTTGGTTAAAACAAAAAAAATTACAACCCTTCTTCAATTATTTGAGGCATATCAGACTCAGATATCAAACACTTCAAAAACGCATTCATTCCCTGCACAACACCAAGCACGCACAAGCCCACATTAAGCTGGGTTTGTAGTAGGCCCTAAATAAAATACTGTATGCGTTTACTATTTTCTCACGCACTAAGCTAGCCTTGACACACAAAGTATAGGACAGAATTGTGAGCATGCGCACTGCTGTTGCACTATAAATAATCACGGGTTTTCTACAGTATTCACCCAGACACATAAACACATATTTCCTCATGCACCCAGGTAACCTTGAAATGCATTCTTGGTGACGCACTCTCCTGTAGCACTATAAATAATCTGTTTTTCTTTTTATTATCTATACATTATTTACCTAAACACACAAACACAGGATAGTGGTATTGTCTATTTTAAGTTCCAACACGGTAATTGTAATCCTAGCCCTATTTGTTAGTCCGTATATTTATCGCCTATTGTGTGCAGGTGGTTGGAATGTAAATATAATATATTCTTTTTTTTTTGAACATCGAAATAAATGTAAATGTATAAACTATTTGCGCACAAACACACTCGCACACACATACAAACACACATGCAAACAAATTAATTTTACAACAAGAAAAAAAAATTAAGGCACAACACAGAATCGAACCCACGCCTTCACAATTACAAGTCCGCTGCACTACCCTCGCGGCCAATCACGCTCGATGTATTTAACCTGAAAATTAATCTATATAATCCCAAACAACTATACCAGACTAATTGTGCAGGTGGTTGGAATGTAAATATAATATATTCTTTTAAAATCCTTAGTAAGTTTTTTGCCTTTGCTTAGATATATAAAAAGAAATTTATATTAAGCATGTGATCCAGTTGAAAACAGCAAATAGAAATTTATATTAAGCATGTGATCCAGTTAAAAACAGAACCTGGAATTCCCTTTGCTATTATTTACCAGGACTTCCCGCAGACATTAACGTGTAACAATCGGGAATTCCCGCAAACATTAATGTGTCTTTGCTTATTTACCGGGACTTCCCACAGATATTAACGTGTAACAATCAGGAATTCCTGCAAACATTAATGTTACAACCTTATTTTTTTAGCAAATGACGGATTTACAAAAAATGTAATTTAGTTATAGTCAGCCTTCTCAGTTGTGCCTTTGCTGTGTATTTTGTTTTAAGAATGTTGCTACTGCACTGCATTTGTGTATGTGACAATTAGTCACTATATATAAGTCCCATTTAGTTAAGGGAAGTAATAAAAACATTACTACGCATTCATAAGTAAAGTTGCGGTTGCTTCCCTTTGACTGTATTTGGTGGTTTGAAGCCTAAAAATCCATTTTTTAAATTAATTATGTTTTAATTTAAAGTTTTGCGTCAGTATAAAAATGACGGACACAAAAAGTCTTTCACAATCTCCTTTGTTTAAAGACATTTTCCAAACAATACAACTTCCAATTTTTGACAGTCAAAATGTTATTAAATCTGTCTATAATAATTACGAATTTGTACTTAACAATTTTACTTTCAAATCCCCTGTTAAAATACGAATTCACGCTCAAATAACTTTTATTAAACCCGGCAGTATTGATGAAACGATGACTGTGTGGATTTCTTCAAGTCAAATTGAAGTGTTAAAATCTTCAGACCTAGACAATGCTTATAACAACATCTTGATCAATCAGTTACAAGACAGTATTGAGCGTGCAACTTTGAAAGGGTCCGGGTGGGCCGAAGGAACTCTAGAATCATTAGAACTGAACATTACAAAGTATAATCCAATCAAAGGAAAATCTTATATCCCTCTTCCTAAAGAAATTCTTGACAAAAAGGCTGTATTGAATATTAAGAACACCGACGACAAATGTTTTGTGTGGTGTGTTCTGGCTAAATTATATTCTATTCAGTCGAAACAACATCCCGAAAGGGTGTCGCTATACAAAGATAAAATAACAAACTTAAATCTTAAAGACATTAATTTCCCTGTTAGCCTTGACGCCATTGACAAATTCGAATCTCAAAACTCTCCTATAACAGTCAATGTATATGTTTGGGACCCTGAATCAAAACTTATGCCTTCACGAATCTCTCCTAATGCCCCATCGTTTTCAGACCTCAATCACCACGTTGATCTTTTACTAATAACCGACCCGCAAGATCCTAGCATGCAACATTATACACTGATACGAAACATATCTAGATTATTAGGACACACTTCAAAACATCATGGCAAACAATATTTGTGCAGACGCTGTTTAACTAGAGTCTCTAATCTCCAAGTGGCTGACAAGCACAGTAAAATTTGCAAAAGTATGACAGATATTCAAACCCGCCTTGTGTTACCAAAGCCGGGTTCTCAAGTATATTTTAAAAACATCAACAAACAATTCAAACAGCCTTATATAGTTTATGCCGACTTCGAATCATTGATTTTAAAATACCAAGGCCCACAAGGATTTTGTACGCCTAATTCATTTCTTACACACCTTCACGAAGTCTGCAGTTTCGGGTATGTAGTTGTTAGAGCCGACGGACAACATACAGAGCCGGTAATTTACAGAGGGCCTGACGCAGCTCGAAAGTTCTTAGATGAGATGAACAAAATATACAAATTGTGTTTATTGCAGCTAGATAATCCGGCGCCCATGATATTTACTGAATCTGACTCCCATAATTTTAAAGCAGCTACACATTGCCACATTTGTAATAAAGAGTTTGACCCGAAGGACGCAAAGACCCAAAGGGTGAGAGATCATTGTCACATAACAGGGGCATTTAGAGGTGCAGCTCATCAGAAATGCAACTTGGAATATGGAATCAAACATTTCTCTCTCCCTATTTTCATTCACAATCTTCGAAATTACGACTCCCATTTAATCATGCAGGCAGTGACGAAAGCATACAAAGTGTCATGTATTGCCGAGACAGAAGAAAAATATAAAACTTTCACTCTGAATAAATTAAAGTTTTACGACAGCTTTCAACATTTGTCTTCCAGTTTAGAAACACTAGCTAAGAACTTACCCAGCTATCCTATCACTAGCAAATATTTTCCAGACGTTACACTAATTCGGAAAGGCGTGTATCCTTATGAATACATGGATTCTTGGGAAGTGTTTGAAGAACTAGAATTACCCCCTAAAGAGAACTTCTATTCTTCACTCAATAAAAGTTTCATAAGTGATATCGATTATGAACATGCCCAGAATGTCTGGAATGCACTCGGTTGTAAAAACCTTGGTGACTACCACGACATATATTTGAAAGCTGACGTCTGTTTGTTGGCTGATGTGTTTGAAAAATACAGAGAAACGAGTTTACATCATTACTCCCTCGACCCTTCTCATTACATTTCTTCGCCGGGAATGAGTTGGGATGCTTTCTTAAAACTTAGCGGTTCTAAAATCGATCTCATAACTGACCAGGTAATGATGACAATGATTGAGTCGGGCATTCGTGGAGGAATAAGCGTGGCAGCTCATAATTATTGCAAAGCCAACAATAAATACCTGAAGCACTATGACCCCTCGCAGAAATCTAATTATATAATGTACTTTGACGCCAACAATTTATACGGTTGGGCAATGAGTGAGCTTTTGCCGGTTTCAGATTTCAAATTACTTGTTAATCCAAACCCCGCAAACTTGACTTGGTTAAACAGTATTTTAAATCACCCTAAAGATCATACTATAGGGTTTATTGTCGAAGTTGACCTAGAGTATCCCAATGCTTTACACGACCTACATAATGATTACCCATTAGCACCAGAAAGATTGCATGGTACAGACAAGCAACTTAAACTTATTCCCAACCTCTATAATAAATCTAATTACGTCTGCCACTACAGAAACCTGCAGTTCTACATCAGACACGGCATGAAGTGCACAGCGATTCACAAGCTTTTATTCTTTAAACAAACGAATGTCTTGGCCGGGTACATCAATAAAAACACACAGCTCAGAAAACAAGCGCAATCTACGTTTGAAAAAGATTTCTTTAAGCTGCTGAATAACAGCTGTTTTGGTAAAACTATGGAGAACCCATACAAGCGAAAAGACGTCAGGCTAATTACATCACCCAATCAAGCGATTAAATTAACATCTAAACCTCAATACCTTGGTTACAAAGAGTTTCATGACTCCCTGTATGCAGTTACCATGAAAACCACACAAGTTAATCTAGACAAACCAGTGTTTATGGGGATGACTATTCTTGACCTTTCTAAATTACTAATGTTCGAATTTTACTACGATTACTTTAAACCTAAATACCCGGAGGCCAGAGTTTTATACACAGACACAGACTCCCTTATACTAGACATCCCTACTGAAGACATTTATAAAGACTTAGAATCGGAACTGCAACATTACGATACTAGTGACTACCCTGAAACTCACCCTTTGTACAGCAAAGCAAACCAAAAGAAAATAGGTTTGATGAAAGATGAAATGAACGGGAAACTAATAGAAGAATACGCAGGACTGCGATCTAAGCAGTACAGTATTAAACACGAATCTGGAGAATCTTCAAAAGCAAAAGGCACCCAAAAAGCTGCAATAAAAAACAGAGATATCAGGCACGAAAACTACCTGGAAGCCTTAGATGGGAAAGAAGTTAAACCATACCCTAACACAACTATAAAGTCTAAAAACCATATAGTGTCCACTGCTGTGACGACCAAAAAAACATTGTGCGCTAATGACACAAAGAGAATAAGAGTAACTAAGGAGTTCGCATACGCTCTAGGCCACTATAAATTACAGGTAGGAACAGCGACTGCGACTGCGACTGCGACTACGACTACGACTATGACTGCGACTATGAGTAAGAAGGAGGGCCTGGAAGGCTTGAGTAAATGTTAACTGTATTTATTCTGAACCGCCGAGCTTTTTCTTCAAAGCATCTAGCTGCTCTTTCCGTCCCAGTAGTCTCCCTTCCTCTATTAATTTTTTTTTAATTTCTTCAACATTAACAGGTGCAGACCTAGATTTAGATTGTATGTCGTGCTTCAACTTTTTATATTCTTCAAAATCTCGCTGGATAATTACAAACTCTTGGTCTGTAATCTGAGTGTCTTCTAGAGCTTTAGAAATTATTAAGTTCATGCTAGTAAGTTTTGCTATCGCCAGGCTAGAAATGAGGTCGTGTTTTTCTAATTTCTTAGATACTTTAGTATTAATTACACCTAGTAGAACTGACATCACTGAAGATAATCCGGCAGCAACCCCTAATCCAATACTAATTGGTATACCAATTCCAGTCACCAATAATCCCACGCTGGCAGCAGCTTCCGCTGCATTAATAACATTTAGACCAGTAGACACGTAATTTATTGTGCTATAAGCGCCGGAATACCGTCGTCTGCATCTAGAGTACTTTTGGATATCTGATTCAATTTGAGTCCTAACTTTTCTTATTTCTTCCAGCCTGAACGTTTGAACATTACTTAAGTTACTTAAGTCTAATGTTGGAGCACTGGGCTGTATTGGTTGTTCATCCACTAGGCCTACTGCTTCCTCTACAGCAGGATACAATTTTGTCGTCATATTTTTAGTGTTAAAAAAAAGGGTTTTTATTATTTAACAATAATTAACTTGATTTTAGTTTATTAGCAAAATATTCTATTTGACTATCAGAAAATATCTGATCGCTGAAATAAAATGCTAACAGATCTACGTTGTCTAGGTTAATTTGCGCTATTCTGTCAAGAGGATTTGGAACAGTTGTAAAAGTTATTTTGGGTGATGAAGTAAATACGGAATACTGATTTTCACTTTCTCTTTTTTTCATAAATACTGTAATTCGTCTGGGATCCTCATCTAAATCAGCCCAACTTAGAGACACTTGCGGAATTACATTAACATTTCTCTGCGTAGGCCTGTGAGCAATTATGTCCAGTGCTATCATAGCTGCACTACCTATCTGTATTGGAGGCTGCAGAACCACTCTAACATTTTTCCCGGCTGCATCACGCTTATGTAAAACATAGTTGCTTTTTTTGTAGGCTTTGATTTGTACGTTTTCGCGATTAGTTTCATCCGGCACTAGACTAACTAACATAGGCCCGGCGTTAATAATTTTCTTAAATTTATTGTCTGGTCCCATAAAAGTGTAAGGGCTTTCGCACTTGAATTTAATAAGCCAATCTAATTCTGTGTCTATAGGTGTTAAAGACCAGATATTTTCTCGTTTAGTAATAGCATACTTAAAATCGGGATCTACTTTACCGGCATTAAAGTCCTTTAGCTGATCGATAGATGGTTTTTCTGGCGGCACTGGCGGCGGCACTGCCGGCACTTCAGTTACTACCGGTACTAGCGCTCGTTTATAATATCCATTTTGCGTAAATTCGAAACCGTAAATAGACCCAACATTAGCACTAGCATCAAAGTCGATTGTGTCTGCTAAGTCTTTCAGTTCAATGGTAGGACAGGTTACTGGAATTTGAGGGCCGACTGACATTGTATTTTAAAATATATTAATTATTTTATCTCAAGAATAATTGTAAGATCTTCAAAGTCTACAATTTCGTTGTTTTGGTTAGTTATTTTGAAGCATAAACTAGTATGATAGTCCTGACTTAAGTGGCGTTTTTGAGGCAGAAATTTTAATGAAACTGGATCGCAGTAAGATTCTCTCTGAGTTGAGATTATCCTTAGCAATGTACTAGGAGTTCCGTTTACTAAGTTTTCCGATGTCTTCAGTTGATGAAGGTACACAAACAATCTATTATTAATTAACAAATTCATAGGGTTTGATCCAATAAATCTTATAGAACTGCCGACAGTGCTGGAGCTGTCAGATAAAGATAATTCATTGCCACGGAAACCTAATATTTCTGCCAGCTTTGGCGCAAGTGTAACGCTGGTAATGTCTTTATGCTGGTTTTTATGGAAAGTTAAAGTTACTATCAAGTTTGCAGGGTTCATTTTTGCTTCAATCGAATGAGGTTTAAACAATTCTTCAGTAAGTCTGCAGAAGTCATAATAGCCGGCATGAATAAAGTGCCTTTTTTTATTAATCATTATCCAGTTGTTGTTTAGATCATGACTAATATTTAACCATTTAACCGTGTAGAATATTTCGTGAAGGATTACGTTAAGGTCCCTGTTTTTGTTGTCAATAGGATGCTGAAGTTCAATGGGCACGCCTGATTTTACAGATTCGAAGGTTACAAACATATTTTTTAATATAATAAAAATGTATGCGCCTTATAAATATAACAAAGCTGCAAAGTATACTACAGGGCCTTATTATTACGAAAAAGCAGTCGACCTAACCAAGCTGACAATAGCTGTGGCAGCCAACGTCCATTTTGATACTATCCCCCATAATATTTTTAATCGTTACCTCAACCCAGACATTACGAGCGACTTTTTAGCTAACCAATGGCTAAACAACGGGGGTATGCAGTTCTTTCAGAATCAAATTAATTTTGCCGTGTCATGCGCTACAACTGGTTGCGGAGTTTCTTACGTTCATCACCTTAATCACCCAGATCCTATGTTGAAGTCTATTTATCTGTTCCATTTGTATTATCAAGTGAGGCGGGTGTTGTCTGAACTTCAGGCTCCGTTACCTACTGACAAAAACTTTAATCCCTTTAACAATGGCTTTGACAAGAAAGCGTATCAAAGGTTGTGCAATGAATTCGGAATTGATACTAAAACAGACTTCAGACAAAAACTAGACCTCAATCATGGGATGGGAACTTTATTTAGATACGCTGTAGGTAATTTATACACGGGGCCTTACGTACCTGGATTCACATCATTTAACCACAACAGCCAGGTTCCTTTACTGTATATCAGACAAAAACAAAGTGCAGCATGCAGCACTTTTATATTAGACACATCAAACGGATTTACCCAAAGTGGGGTGGAAAGGCTGAATGAATCTATTCGTACGTATGCGTGGTGCATTTTGGGGTCTCAAGCAGAAACACGAAGTAATATCATTGGGGAAGGAACTAGCTTCGATGCACAAAAGCAGTTTCTAGCCAACATTGAAGATTCTATTAATTCGGCAGTAGATTTGCCCGCGAGTATTAAAAGATATCAGGACACTTTAAAGTATGCTAGATCGAAAGTAGATTACGTAATAGGTTTAGGACTGTATATGTTGCCTTCAGACCTTCAGCTTAGGATAGGAACTATATCAAACTACAACAACAATATAGTGATTGCCGACCCTCAGTTTCATATAGGCTACAATCCTACAATAAACACTTTGAATACAGTGAATACAGTGAATACAGCAAATACGGTATTTACTGCTAGGCCTAATAATGAACCTTTAAGTTCGCCGCCACTTCCGAGCCTACCAAGCCTACCAAGCTTGCCGGAACTGCAAATGCCGGTAATTGATCATGGGGTTTCACGTCTAGCGCTTACAGGGGGTTTATTGTTTGCTGGGTTAATTGGGATTTACTATTTTAAGTAACCAGAGTAATATTATTATAAACAAAGACCACAGATGCTCAGACGCCCAGACAACAACTTTAGAAGCAGTATTAAATATCCATGAAAATACAGAACCTAATATTCCTGGAAGTGCGTCTACAAGTTTGTCACCTAGGCGTTTTAATAAGTTAGCTATGCTTTGTAAAGTCTTTTTAATCCAGTCTTTAACCGGACTACCGCCAGGTCCACCAGGTACGCCAGGTCCACCGGCACTGATGCCTACGGTTCTAGTCAGTGCTAAGACTAGTGTGCTTATTGTCATCCCAACAGCTGTAAGAATGCTAAATATTGTAACACCTTGCTCTCTGAACAGTGTTTGAATTCTTTCTGCAAGTGTAGTGTCTTCGTGTAAAATTTTATGCACCGTTTCTTTTATCCTGGCGAAATTAGTTATTAATTTTTCTCTGTTTATGGATAAGGCTTCTAGCCTTGCCGCGCGTTCTGTGTAAAGGTCTGCGAGCCTTTTTTGGATCATCTCTTTTACCTCAATGCTTAAGTTCGCGTCTTCAGCTTCTGCTAGTTTATTTTTTGTTTTTCTATATGTTTGTCGAGCTCACCGAGCTTGGCTAAATTCATCATTGTCTCCCCTCTCACAGATTGTAAAGCTTTATCTAAGCCTTGAAGTTCACGCAGTGGCAATAATGGTGGGTCATTGATAGTTTCCATAACTTGATCAATATTGGTGTCCTCATTTGTTTGTAAGGTTGTTAACTCTTTATTTACTTCTAATGCAGAACTAGTTAAGTTAGTTAAGTCTTGTAGTTCTATTTCTGAACTTAACGATGCATCTATTCGTTGAAGTGAAGCTACTGCTTGGCGATGCAACGCTGGCACTCTATTATCGGAAAGCCCCAATGATCGTATTACAGTCACTGGGAGTTTAGTTTTCAAAGTAGACCACGCATAAAATTTATCAGGATTCTTTAACATAGTTAACTGTACTCTCACTTTTTTACCGGATACACTAGTGTTTATAAACAAGTGATTATTTTTGTCTAGTTCGAAGTCGCTGGGACTAACATAATCAGGTAACTCGCGCCCGATGTAATTGTAAAATTTATTGATTTTTCTGGCTTTTTGGGTTTCAGTTACTTGACGTAATTCTTCTCCTATACTTAGCCTTGTTTGGCTCATGTCATCTCCTACCATTGAAAGCAGTGTGACGTCGTGGTCTTCATTAGGCTCATTTGGTTTAAACACTTCATCAAGAGCTTCACCACCTGTTGCCATTTTAAATATAATTTTTTTTTAATCACACTAAAAATGCAAAGCTACGGAAACTTGTTAGACCCTACACGCCGATTGAGGACGCCTTTAGGCATCAAAGCCGAGAAAAGCACAATAATTATTACAAACAATCCAAGCAGCATAGAGCCTAATCAGCTACTAACCATAAGATTTCCAAATTTAGGTCCTGATGATGTAATAGTTCCAGGCAGTCCTAAATTGGGATTTAAAATTAGTCTAAATTCTGACGACGATCCTAACAGAACCATAGTCAACAATCTAGGCAGAGCTATAATTAAAAGAATGGTTATTAAACTTGATGGGCGAGAAATCCAAAGTATCGATGACGCCGGTGTTTTGTTTTGTTACACAGATCTGTGGCTGAGTAAATATGAAAGGGAAGATTTAGTTGGTCAGGGGATTCAAGCCGCCAATGTGGCAAAACTTCGAATCAAAGCTGGCGATGCTGTCGTTTCTAACAAAGGTGAAAATGCATTAGCTGCTGTATACAAAAACAGGTTTTATTTTCCACTCGATTTTGAACTGCTACACAGTCATCTGCCATTTCATCAAGGTTCATTTAACGACAGGCTGTCTTCCTATCCTATCCTGTCCCATAACCCGAAGGTCGTAGGGGCACCACAGATGATCGCTTAACCAGCATACTCCATCTTTCTCTGTCCTCAGCAGCCCTCATGGCTTCGCTCAGTGTCAAACCAGTCCATTCTCGAATGTTGTCCTCCCACCTCTTTTTCGGTCTCCCCCTTCTTCTACCTCCTTGCACTGTGCCTTGCAGAATGGTCTTTGCAAGGCCTGATGATCTGGTGACGTGGCCATACCATCGGAGTTTCCGTTTCTTCACCACTGTGAGCAGGTCATCGTGTTGTCCAATGGCTTGTGTGATGGTCTGTCGGACTTCAACGTTGGTGATGTGTTGGGTATAGGAAATGCACAGAAGTCTTCTGTAGCACCTCATCTCCATGCTTTGTATTCTTCGTTGGAGATCTGCTGTGAGGGTCCATGCTTCGCAAGCATATAGGAAGATGGAGATGACCAGAGATCGCAGCAGTCTTACTTTGGAATGTAGACTGATGGTTCTGTCTTTCCAAATGGGCTTCAACCTTGTCAGGGCAGCAGTTGTTTGTGCGATCCTGGAGAGGACTTCCTGTCGAGACCCATTGTCTGACACAATGGCTCCTAAATATTTGAAGCTGTGCACTGTGTTGAGGGATTGGCCTTGTACTTTGATGTCCGTGTTGATGCCATTGGTGTTGTTGGTCATCATTTTGGTCTTCTCTGCACTTATTTCCATTCCATAAGCTCTGGAGGTGGTGTCAAGCCTCTGTACAAGCTGTTCAAGTTCTTGTTCCTCTCCAGCCAATCCATCAATATCATCCGCAAAACGAAGATTGGAGATTGCTCTGCCCCCTATGCTGACTGTGCCTTCGTGATCTGCAAGAGCATCTGACATGATGCGCTCTAGGAAGATGTTGAAGAGTGTTGGAGAGAGTAGGCATCCTTGACGCACACCGATTGTTGTTCTGAACCAGTTCCCGATGACGCTGTTATGGAGGACTGCACTTGTAGCCTTGTCATACAGGCTTTTGATGACTTCTATAATTTTAGGGCTGATGTTGTACACTTTCATGGTTGCCCATAGAGCTGCATGCCAGACAGGCTGTCTTACGAAATTATTTTCAATGATTATTCTCAAGTAGTAATTAGCTCTGACAATGATGCTAGGTATACAATTACAGACATCACGCTTGAATACGAAGTGGTCACTCACGCTGAACTCAGTAGGATGATCAGGGGCCAATATGACAAACTAGCAATTTATTATGATAGGATCGTTCGCTACAGACAATTTAATAAAGATTTATTAGATGCACTCTGGACCATCAACATAAATTCACCTGCTCGAAGTTTTAAAGGTGTACTGTTGTTGTTTGTGAAAGAATCTAATTATAATCGTGACAGCGAGAATTTTATCAACCCTAATATTTCAAAAGCGTCTGTTGTGATTGAAGGTAAACCTAATCAATTATTCGCTAATGGAATGATGGGATTTCAACAGTTTGATGAGATTAGGAAAATCTTGGGTGGAGGTAGATTGCGGACTGACACTGTGGATTTGATTTCTAAGGATCTTCATTTGCATGACACAAGACTGCAAGATTATCTTGTGAATAAATTTGCGTTGTGGTTAGACTTTCGAACCATACCCACCAATGAACTTCATGGATCTGGAAGAAGAATTGAAAACGGAACAGATGGTATAACAATTGAATTGCATAGGGAAGCAAGTGCTAGGTCAGAATCAGTTACAGTATACATGTATATAATTATGGATGCTCAGCTAAACATTGAAAATGGAAGATTAAAAGATTTAGTATATTAAAAATGACCTCTTTGTTACCTCGTGATCCTCATTGTGGAATGATCGTTGGCATGACGTCATGCGGAAAGATCGTCTTTGTTCTGGATTTGTTAGAAAAATATTACGCAGGCCACTTTGATTATATAGTAATTTTTTGCCCAACTATTCAATATAATAAAACCTACTTAGAACGTAAGTATGTCTGGACAGATGAAAATATCTTTGTTGTAAATACCAATGGCAAGCTCAATGAGTATTTAACGTATTTTTATAACCTGTTTGAGAATGAGGGTAATACGTTATTCTTAATCGATGATTGCAGTGCAGAAAAAGATATTGTATTAAAACGGAACATATTGAGCAAGCTGGCTTTCAGTGGACGCCATGTGAAAATTAGTGTCTGGTTAATCACGCAGAAATTTAATTCAATATTAAAGGATTTTAGAGAACAAGTAAAATTCGTGTGCCTGTTTTATTGCAAAGACCGAGACAGCTTTGATAACTGTTTAAAAGAAAATGACGTAATTGAATCAAAAGAGGAAAGAACTAAATTAAAAGAACAGCTAAAAAAAGGCAAGCACTTAAAATTATTATTAAAAACTGACCAACCAACTGGCTATAAAATACTTATGTAAGTAAGTAAGTTCTTTTATAATTTAATTATTGTAAGTTATAAGTTGTTTTTTTTTAAAGTCGACTTAATTAAGTTAGATGTAAGTAAGTAAGTTCTTTTATAATTTAATTATTGAAAGTTATAAGTTTTTTTAAAAGTCGACTTAATTAAGTTAGATGTAAGTCACTAAGTCAAAAAAAAAAAAAGGTTGAAGGTAAGTAATAGTGGTGATGATTATAGTTCATTTATCTTAATGGCACTGTGTCTGGTGGAACAATCTGAAGTTCTTCTTTTACAAAGTTTCTTTGTGGTGTTCTACGATCGCTTCTCGGTCTTAAATAATATACAGGCGGATCAGTAGATAATGCTCTGTCAACTTCATAAACGCTTAATGACCAAATTGGGTCTGTAGCTCGTCTTCTTGTGTCATTAGCAACTTCTCCAGGCTGATAAAGGTATCTAACAGTTTTGTTCATCAAAGTTAGATCTGGCTGACCAGGCTTTGAAACGGTAACAACAATCTGTTTCTTTTTAATAGCCTCAACTGGTTTTAATCCTGTAACTTTGGTTGGTTCTGAATTCATTTCCCTTAAAACTCGAGGCAGCCTAACAACCCATTCTGTATTAGTGGTTTCAGTAAAGAGTTCCTTTGAATACTGATAAGTGAATAATCTTTCTGCCAGTTGCCGATTAAAGTTTTCTACAATACCCTGTGATCTGTGCAATCCAACAACTCCTCTTCTAACAGTTACATTATGTTTTAACAAAAGCTGGTTAACAGCTCCTTTGAATTCAGACCCTTCATCGCATTGAATAAGTCTAGGGAACCTTAGAGGCCCTCTTGAATAAATTGCATTTAAGGCTTGAGCGACCTCAGCAGAATTTTTAGTCCTAAGAGCATGAGCGTCTTTAAACCTGGTAGCTATATCAATAACAGTAAGGGCATACCTGTATTTCTTTCTATATATTTTGTCATGAGGAAGATATAACAAATCTATTTGATGCGTGTCATTTGGTCTGGAGTTTTCAAATTTTGGTCTTATTATTTTCTTCGGGGGTGGAAGATAGATTTGCCATACAGCTTGCTTCGATAGCCATTGTTTAACTTTGTTTGCTGACAAGCCAGTCTTTTCTACTAGTTTATTAACTGCCGTCATCCCTTTCCAATATCCGGATTGAGAATAATATAATCTAGACAAACGCGAAGTCATATTTTATTTAGATTTATATTTTTGTTTAACGAGGTAATAAACTACTGTTATTCCAAACACAATTAAAATTAATTCACCGGTCTCTGACATTGTAGGTGCAATGTTAGGTGTGTAGTAATCGGATAACACTGGCTGCTTTAATGAAGGTAGTGTTGTGCCGGTGAATAAATAATATTGGTGCAAAGCTTCATCAACGTCTTCGAATGTTTTATCAGCATGACCTTCTTCTTTCAATCTTGTATTAACAAAATCAAGCTGCATTAGTCTGTTTTTCTCGTATTCGGCCTGATCTTGTTGTAATTTTTCCATTGCTAAGTTATGCCGTTTTGATTCTTCTTTACTGTCCAGTTTTGAAAACAAATAATTTGATCCTGAAAAGGCTAAGGCATTTACAGCAGCAGAACCAAGCACCATTGCAGCACCAGCCATTTTTTAATTTAGTTTTTTATTTTATTTGTACTTAAAATGAATTGTGATGACTTGTTAATGCAAGAAGCTATTAATGTCACAGCTACAGGTGTTGACAATGAGAAAAGAGACAGGCTGGTTGCATTAGTAGCTTCCGGAAAGTCAAAGTATTATCTCGGTGTTGACTTAACACCTGAACAAGTGCAAAGACTGAGGCCAGAAGACATTATTATATTACATAATAAATATGATAAAGTTCTCGGTGCTTTAATGGTTAAGAGTTTAGGGCGTTCGATTGTGAAGTTATATACCAAAGCTGTGTCGACCTTTGTTACTTTAGATTGTGAGAATGATTTATTTGATGATTTGATTAAAGATCCAGTTATTGTTAATGGGATTAGTGAGGCATCAAGAAATTTGTATTATAAGTTTGGAAGCTTGTTGACCCCATTTTCAGCCGGGCTAATTACTTTTCAACACATAAATTTCTCTGCTATTAAAAATGGACTCTTCCAATCCAGAGATGGAGAAGGAGACGGAGGTGAAGAATTCAGAGAATCAACAGAACCCAGTGACAGTCACTAAACAAAAGAGCCCAGGAAGAATTGCAGCTGGAAAGAAGTTAGCAGAATTTAACAAGTTACATAGATGGAACAGACAAACAAAAGCAAACATATTAGGAAAAAAGGAATCACCAAAAGAAGAAACAATAATGCAACAAACATTAACAACAAATAAAGAAGAACCAATACAACCAATACAACCAGTACAATCTTCAAATAACATATATTATTTATGTATAGCCGGTGTAGTGGGTGCAAGTGGGTACATAATATATAAATACCGCCAAGGAAAAAATAAACAGAAACCCCCAAAACCACTTGTAGAAAAAGAAATTGAATTATCTCCATCGTTGAAGCCATCATTGAAGCCATCATTAGATGTGTTTTCAATGCAGTAATAATTTATTATTATTTTTTTATTATATATAAAAATGAGTGTACCATATGAACAAACAATTGTTAATCTTGGATACCATAGTGTTGTCTTAGTGGGCTTAAATACAGCTTATGCTATGATTGCAAAATCTCTTTTAAAAATGAAACCTATTGAATTGGGGAAAATGGATCTTTCAGATGCTGGTAAACTGGTTGGTATCTTTTCATTATCGTTATTTACTCGGGACTATCTTGTTAAACAAAAGATCATTCCAGCAGATATTAATGTGTAATGTTATACAACCATAATGTAGAAGGGTTGTAATTTTTTTTGTTTTAACCAAAGACGCAAGATATACGAATATGTATTATATTTAGCAAATTGCGGATTCCCAGAGTGCTTTGGAGCGCTTTTTAAAAGCTCATAAAACAGCCATAAATTGCAATAAAAGGCCTCCTTTAGAACTCTTTGAGCTTTTTGGTGCTCTAGGCCCATTATTGCTATCTCTGTTTGCACAAAAATTAAGAGACGCATAAAATGTGAATTAACGGTTACCCGTTACATCATCATCTTTTCATGTGACAAGGCAATTTCTCTAGTAAACTGATTGACTCTCTCTCTCTCTCTCTCTCACACACACACACACACACACACACACGCACAAACACACATACCCACACACACAAAACAACATCCTTGAAATCCTGGCCCGTTAAAAGTCCGTCCTGACCAAACTTTGCAAAACAGACGACTAAAACACTGGTCACGTTACACATCACTGAAAATGACCCTGCCCTCTCCACCTCCAAACCCCTCCTCCACGTTCGACTCCTCAATGTCCATTGTCCAAAATCCCCTTAGAAGAAGTACGCGGCAGTAACCAATATCATCAGGGGAAATATATATATTTTTTCAATACTCATTTTACTTTGTAACACGCCACAGAGGGTCATGCCCCTGTGAAAAGCAATAATAGCCGAACAGGGTACACCTAAACGCATTTGTAATGAGAAAGGTTCAATAGTTCAAAATGCCAACAAGCCATTAGAGCATACATTCCAATATTACTTATATTCAAACTACAATGGATTTCTACTTGTCAAGAGAAAGGTTATATACCAACCTGCAATATATCAAAATGCCATTACAGTGGAATTCGCTTACACTACAATACCACTTATATTCAAACCACAACATATTGTATCTCATCAAGAGAAAGGTTACCAACCTTCAATAGATCAAGAAGCATTAGAGTAAATTCGCTTAAACTCCAACCCCACTTATGCTCAAATTACAACTTATTTATACTTGTCAATGGAAAGGTTACCAACCTTCAATAGATTTTTTAGAAAAAAAAACAACATTACAACGGAATTCACTTACATTCCAATGCCACCACTAGTTAAACCACAATGTAATTCCATGTTTCAAGAGATACGTTACCAACCTTCAATATTCATAGTTCAAAAAGCCATAACAGTTGAGTTCGCTTACATTCCAATACCATTTATATTAAAACCAAAATATATTTATAATTTGTCAAGAGGAAGGTTGCCAAACTTCAACAGTTCGAAAACGTGGCATTACATCACAGTGGACAGAGGTTATTTTTATGTCCTCTAGATCTTTAAAGCAAATACTGCTTATTCAAGCCACATTGCTATCATGGAAAGGTTGTGAACGCTTCACAGCTCATGAAAATAAAATTCAGCTATCTTTAAGTCGCTTCTATTCAAACATTACTTATATTCAAGTCAAAACGCTGTTGTCGGAAGAAAAACAAGGAGCTGTCATTACATTACATTACATTACATGATTATTGCTTTAGGTCCAGCGGACTCTTCCGAGCCAAATCAGGACCAGTATAACCGAATCAGGACCACAAAATCAAGACCACAACTTCGCTGAAAGAGGACTCGCCCCTGATCTGCAAAAAAGATCTGCCGAAACAACCCTAGTGGTAACACTAAAGGCACTCCATCAGCCGGTCACTTTCCAATAAAGACATCCCACGCAGGGGACGCTGAGGCTATACTCTAATTTATCGAACCCCTGTTTACAAAAACAAAATAGAATATAAACATCATTATAAAATATCAACAAAACACATACATATTAAATGCCTACATTGCCAAATAATAACACCATAGGAAGCCCCAGTGACCACCTGGCAGGAGCGTCCAATATTTCCAAGCTGATCCAACAGACCTCACACAGCAATGAGTTTTGTCCCAGAAGAGTCTTCAAGAAAAAAGGTAGGTGACTGGTCTAGCGAAGAAGAAGATAGTATAGTAGATTGATAGAACAGAGTAGGAATGAGAAAGAACAAAGGAGAAAGACAGCGACAGTGGGATTTAAAGCACTAAATTAAGGAGCTGTCAAAAGTTCAAAATGCAGTCACAGTAAAGATCATCTATTTTCGTATATCTGTTCAAATAATGCTTATATCCCAACATTGCCCAGGTATTGGTTCTTATTTCCATTATTTTGTTGAAAAGTTTTGACTAAATTCAAATATGAATTCTTACCGAAACAGATGAGGTCCGATATTCTCAAATCCACTTACATTCAAATACCGCTTGTATCGTTCCAAATGGTTTAGCCCATTTCTCACACCTCTGAAATGTATCCGAACATCACTGCATTTAATGGATGTGCCAACTGCCAAGGTCTTAAGCGATTTGAGCCACAAAGCTCAACCTGTCATTAATAAAACATGTAAGGATAAAAAATTATAATTAAATTCGCACTGGGAGAACATTAACCATGAAAAATTATATTTTAATTCGCATTGGCACTGGTATTCTCTGAATCATACATAGAAAAGCATAAACTAAAACACACACACACTCATGCACGGAAATACACACACCGGCGTGCGCGCACACACACACACACACACACACACACACACACACACACACACTCACAGTGGCAAGCGCGCAATACTGTATAACTTGTTTGTGGACAGTGTCGTCAGTGTGACTAATGACCCGAACATCATCTTGCAAACTCATCTTTTTTCTACGAAGTTAATACACCATCACCAAATCCTTTTCTCACCCACACAGTCAGGTTTAGACAAGAAAACGTAGCCTACTGCCTATTTCGTATTATCTTCCTTCAGCAAATAGGCTATTTAATAATTATGTCGACATAGCCTTTCGTTAGGATTAAGTGTAATCCAACTGCATATAGGCCTGCATATAATATAATTTTCTCTCAGACACACGCGCGCGCTAATGGCCTGTCTTAATTGGAAGATACGTGGAGGTTCAAAAACTTGTTTTCGAAGTTTTCAGATCCAGAACCTAGGTTCTTGAACCTTTTTTTGTCCAAAAGGTTCAGCAACCTAGGTTCTGGATCTAAGAACCTCGAAAACAAGCTTTTGAACCTCCACGTACCTTCCAATTACATTACATTACATAATTGTTGCTTTAGGTCCAGCGGACTCTTCCGAGCCAAATCAGGACCGGACAACCCCCAATCCGCATAAAAAGATCTGCCGAAACAACCCTAGTGGGAAAACTGAATGCCCTCCACCAGCCAGTCACTTTACAATAAAGACATCCCACGCAGGGGATGGCTGAGGCTTCACCCCAACTTATCGAACCCCCGTTTACAAAAACAAAATAGAATACAAACATCATTATAAAGTATCAACAAAACACATACATATAAAATGCCTACATTGCTAAATAATAACATCATAGGAAGCCCTAGTGACCACCTGGCAGAAAGCGTCCAATATTCCCAAGCTGATTCAACAGACCCCATCCACAAACAAGGAGTCTTGTCCCGGAAGAGTTTTCAAGAAAAAAGGTAGGAGACTGGTCTAGCGAAGAAGACGATAGTATAGCAGATTGATAAAACAGAGCAGGAATGAGAAAGAGCAAATGAGAAAGACAGCGACAGTGGGAATTTAAAGCACTAAATTTCCAGAAAGTGGGGATACTATTTATACTGAAACCCCCGGCACCCCAACGGGGGGACCCTCCAATTGAGACAGGCCATTACACGCACACAAACACACTCTCTTTCTCCCTCTTTTGTCTTAGCTCTGAGCTTCTTCGCTCATTCTCATAATGGAAACTTTGTTTTACTGTTGCAGAGTTCCAGTTCGGCTTTCAAAAATGCGCCGTTAGTGTATCCAGTGGAGACCAGAAAGAATCTGCCTTCCAACATTCGTTGTGGCATCTGCAAAGACAAGTTCACTTCCCTAGAGGCGTGCGTGGAGCATATGAAAAATCATTTTTGGGCACGGAGCGCGCCCAATTCAGCGAGAAGCACTTCGTCTACGCCCAGGCTCAACTCTGCACGCGTCTTGAAGCCACCAAGTGGTCCCGCCGGTATGGCCAGCAGTCCTAGGATGGGCATGCCTGCCAGTACCCCAACCCCTCGCTCCCCTGTTCCCGTACCTCCACAACCCACCCAGCGCCCTCAAACAGCTCACGCAGCTAAGAAACCATCCCCCAACGTTGATCACAATATGCCATTACCGCTGCAGCGATGTCTTTCGCAGCCTGTGGGCGGGAGGTCGCGACAGAAGCAGCTGAACAAGTTGCTAGCGAAAGCTGGCGTGGCGATGCTGAGTCCTCCAGACGTGCCGCTGCCACCAGAGCCACTGCCAAAGGCTGTGCCCAGACGGTATACCTGTTACTATTGTCAAAGCTCGTTCCTCGATGCTATCACGCTCATGCGGCATTCCCGCACTCACGGCAACCGCGCTCCTTACTCCTGTTCGCGCTGCGGGTGCATGTTCGCCTTGTACAGCTCCCTCGTCAACCACGAGCGCTCGCACGACCCGGACAGCGGCGCCATGCCCTTCCATTGTCGCCGCTGCGCCGCCGTCTTCCTGCACGAGGTGTTGCTGAAGGCGCACGTCAGACGACACGACGACGGCAAGACAGGGCCCGACAGCAAGCCCTATCAGTGCCACACGTGCCAGGAGTGGATCAGCAACGAGGGCTCGCTGCACATTCACATGCAGCGTCACGGACAGTTTGACACACCACGTATCTGCGCGCGGTGCGGCACGGGCTTCTCCAGCGACGCCTTCCTGCGCGCCCACCACAAGCTTCACGAGGGCGAGGCCAAGACGCGTTGTGTCGTCTGCATTCGACCCTTCCAGCGTTCGCGGGTACTGCTGCGTCACAGCGACGTGCACGCCGACGACCGACACAATGTGTGCGACGTTTGCGAGAAGCGATTCCCCAAAGTGGGCGATGGCCCAGTGACGTGGCGACGCATGCAACTCCTCATTCCGGACGACCGACGCTTCCGCTGTCTGTACTGCGGTGTCGCCTTCTCCAGGCTGAACCAGCTGGCCGCTCACGAGACGGGACATACGGACCTCGCTGCCATTCAGCCCTTTTCCAAGTCCGTCCCTCGCGTCCTTTTTGCTCCCCAGCCTCTCCTGCCTCCACACCTCCGACCAACCACTATCGTCGTCAACTGAGCCTCACAAAGCCAATATAGACTGCAAAGAAGATCTAAATTACAGATTCTTCAAAGGAGTTTTAAAAACAAAACTGTCGCTGCTGATATTGTTTACAGTCTTTATAGACTTAATACAGCAATATATATCGACAATTTTCTGTTTTTGTTGTCGTATTTATTCACCATGCAAGCAGTTGCACTACGGTTATTAATAGTACATTATTTATTAGATTAATCAATCAGTCAGTCAATCTCATAGCTTTTTTCTTTTTTGTCTGTTGTGTAGTACATTGCTAATTGATGAGAAAACTCAGAATGCAATAATGAACTATAAGAACAACAGAACTCAAGAGGCTTTCTTGGCTGATAGCATTTTAAACATCTCGTTTATTTTGCCAGACATCGCCTACAATTAAGAAAACTGCAATAACGAACTCTGCAATAAAAAAGAAACAAGACTAACAGAGCTGACCTCCGATGATGCAATCAAAGAAGTATTACATTTGTAATTTGCTGTCGTGTTGTGTAACTTAATTTCATTGAGAAGGCCCAACCTTCGCCTGTCTGGGTAACAAATATTATTGAATCCAACATTTAAAACAAAAGAATATTCTATTTCCAATTATATATATATATATTTTTTTAGACATTGTAACGAAGAATTAAATTTCTAATTTGGTTGGAATATAACCATCCAAAGAATGATTCTATTTTAAATTCCAATTTAAGTGAATTAAGATCAGTCAGCTTCCTCCTTTCATCAACAAACAAAAAAATTGTGAAAATCAAGACTATGGAAGCGATGTTGCAAGTCTAATTTGAACCATATCAGAGATCTGATAAAATTTCAATTATAATTAAAAGTACATACACACTAAAAAATGCAACGAACTGAACAGTTTCCCAAACATTATACCCTCGTGTGGGTGTTGTTTGTTTTGTTTTTTAAGTGTGAAACAAAACTATAGTATATTTGTGATTTGCATGAAATCGGGTGCCTTGAATGTAATTTTTTTGTTGTAAATTAATTTATTTATTAGGCTAAAATAAATTTGTTCTAATCAATTTAACTGGAATACATTATATCAGTTTGGTTCGCATGTTTGCTACATGGACAACGTCAGTCACTGGTTATTATGAAAGAAAAGGTTAAGTCAAATTAACCAGGAAACAAGATTGGGGTATGCTTGCTGTGTGATGATTCGGACGATGCCAAAACAACGTAACTTCTTTTTCCCCCCAATTTTTATCCCCTTTTTCTAAATTACAAGAGGGGGGGGGGATTGGGGGGAATAGTGAAGAGTGAACTGAAGGCTTGGGTGGAGGCATTAACAGGGAATAGATCACACACACACACATACACCCATGCACACATACATACACGTGCGTGCATGCGCACTCACACATACATACATGCACACACACGCACACACACAATTTACTCAACAAGCACAAAATTAAACAGCTTTATCAACAATATTTATTTTTTAATTGTTCATCATCAAAATAATCATATCTTCTTCAATATGATTCGTTCCTAAAAAATACACAGAAATGAAAGATATCGTATCACATCTTATAATTAAGCATTTAAATATGTTCTCAGTATTGATTTTATTGACCATACACCATGAAATATTCCATTTATAAAAACACTCAATACATAAAGTTAAAAATACACACAGTTCAGTGCATTGAGCATGCAATAATAGTATGAATATTAAAAGTATACAAGACTCCAATCCTCCCCCATATCCTCATGCTCCTCCTCCTCCTCATCATCGTCATCATCATCATCATCAACATCACATACATTCATGGAATGAATCACAGTGAACAAGTTAACATCAAAGACTGAATATTTCTAGTCTTTGAGTAACAATATATAAAATACATGTGAACACTTCTTGGGGAATGAAGCAGAAGAAACTTAGGAATATTTTTTTAAAATATATATTTATAATGGCAAAACTTTCACCCAAAGGGAAAAAAAAAGCTAAACCATAAAATCTGTAACATAAAACAATAAAAACTTATAACAGTAAAACATACAGATAATAAACAGTCAACAGACTGCTGCTACCGACATAACGCAAATAATAATAAATCCTTGCGACACACATAATCCTCACTGAAACACATCTGATGCTAAAATAATTTGAAACAAAGAAAGTTGATTACTCCCTCTCTCCCCCCCCTCTCCCTCTCTCCCCCCTCCTCTCCCTCTCCCCCAGCTTCTCCCTCCACTCCTCTCCCAATCATTTAAAAACAATTGAGTTGACAGTTTACAGATTTATTTTCATCATTCTCAATATATTCTTTTACATTCACAAACATAACCCAGCAATCACACACACACATCGTCATCTGGAAATAGTATTGCTGTAACAGTAACTCATGCATAAATTATGATGATGATCGAGTTACCACAGTAGCACTTACTGCCAAGCAGCCATATAATATTGCACCACATTGAAAAAGTTGTTTAATACGCACAATTAATTCCCAAAGAGAATATCACAGTGAAGTTTTTGTTGAACTCTGCCCAGATTCTATCATACTCTCACTCTTTCTTTTAACAACAATTTTTTCTTATAACGGGTAGTCCTAGAAAATGGTATCTTTCCTTCATCTTCCAGGTTAAACTCCCTCTCTCTTTTTTAGTTATCTTTACTCTTATTGTCTCCCCTCATCTTTCTCTCTCTTTTGTTCTCCTCATATAATCTTTTTCTCTCTCTCATTCTCTCTCTCTCTTTCTTGTTCTGCCTTTATATCTCTTTCTCATTCTGTCTCTCTTTCTCCCTGTCTCTCAGATTCCGTCGCTACCTACTAGGCATTCTCTCTCTTCACTAGTCAGCTGATATCTCACGGTAAAAACAGGCAGATAATTTAAAAACCACAAACCGAGATCATAAAAGGCGACCGATGGATTATTCAAAGAAGACTTACCTTCACAAGAGTCCCGATCCCATCCCATCACCTCAACCCCTCCAAATTAGAGGCTCTATTTCAAAATATATAAGGCACCAAAAACAACTGAAAATACAAATAATGAAAAAACAAAAGAAGAAGAAAAAAAACACACAAGGAAAGAAAACAAAAAGGATTTAAATTATCCAATCCCTAATTTAAAATAATGTAAAAATAACTAAATTTTTAAAAAATAGGAAAGATAAAAAAAGAATGCACAGAAAGCAATAAGAATGCAATTATCCAATCCTAAGAACAATGGTGCACGTGGTGTCTCGAATGTCTGTCTAAACGTCTTTTGAAGTACATACTATCAATATTCTGTTCCTAGACCCTGCATCAGACATGTATTTTCTTCCATGACTGTGCACATCAAATGACAGAATCCATATCAAAACGCTGGACATCCAGCTTCCGGAATAGCCACATGCTATATATATATAAATATAGCCCATATAAGCAACATATATTATCTCCCATAAATAACTATTGACGTATCTCCTTCAAGCATGAACTATGGGAATGAAGCATCTAACAAGTCCCCTTCATCATAATCATTATCAATATAAAATAGGGCGACAAGGCAGTATCATTTCCAAACAAACAAAACAAAGATCAGAAAAAGCAACAGAAAAAAATGAATAACCGTTGAACTTTTAACCTCCATGCCCACCACTGCTGATATGGCAGAAAGGGACACAGAAGAGGGAAGTCAAAAGCACGGACAAGGTGACAGAGAAATAAGGTCCTGTCTTGCTTCAGTTTTCCTCTGCTTTGATCACCCAAGCCCAGTCTACATGTACTTCATGTTGATGTACTTGACGTAGGTGTGTCGGTCATGCTCGGTCGGCGGTCCTGCGCCGTGCAGGCCGCGGTCCACGTACGCCTTGTAGATGTTCTGCGACTGCAAGCTGACTGGTGGTGGCTCTACGCCAAAGGTGCTGTCCAGTTTGAACCCACTGATGGGGTAGCTAGCAAATGTGAACGGAAAAACTAATCAAAACATTACTTTGAAATAAACACACAGAGGTATTAACCCTTAATAAATAACAGTATACAGTATAACCCCCATCACCCCAACAAAAAAAAGCCTAACGGATATTACCAAGCTAAATACTATCAATCACAAATACAGTGAAGATTGAATACGTTCATGACCATGCTTGAATAGATTCAATCTATTAATAAAATATCCAATCTTTATCCAAAAAGGCAAACAATGCTATTGAACATGACCTGGCAGGGCTGGAAAGTAAGTTAGATTTAAAATAAGTCAACTTAAAATGATACGCTCTTCCCTGCAAATTACAAAGCCCCTAACAATAACAGAAACCATGTCAGTATTTGCACTGGGAAAATCAATCATGACAGGAGTCACTGCTAGTCTGCATCCTATAGTCACATAAACCACAGCAACACCATATCCTCTCTGAGCAGTTAGTGGTAAGCTGAAATATAAATTAATTCCACTCCTCCCTTTTCAGAGCACCACAGAATAAAATCTGAAAAAAGCTAATGACAAGAAATCTGAAGATAAAATGCAACACAGATGTGGCAGTGGAGGAGTTTACAAGAGTAAGGGTATAATGGGAGTCCAGTAGGGGTTTGGTTTGGGGTAGAGGAGGCACTGAAACTCAATACTAACATATCCAATCCCTGTGGCACTTTGCGTGCGCGATGCGGGGCCATTGATCTCTCAAATGAAAAGCCCCCGGCAGTTTTCTCTTCCTTTTCTGAGGGTGTCTGGTGACAGCCTTTCCCTATCTCCACGTATCTGTAATACATACAACCACCTGGTTAGGTCATAATATCTGGCGTAAGCTGTCACAAACTGAACAAAACATTTCTACAGTATACACAAATGCATGGCAAATATTACCACTACTTTACTTCCAACAGCCCTTACAAAAAGTTCACATTATGAATAGTCCTGGCAAGAAGCAAACATCAATCAAAAAATAAAAAATAATCCCTTCCCCATTCTGCGACTCATCACTCCAAAACATCTCTGATCTCTTTAACAAGTTCAAAAGTGGATTTGGCAGCAATATTTAAATGCAAGGTTGTGGTGTCAAAAGCAATAAAAAAAATACAAAGCAAACTGGGCATAACCTGCGCCACACTCGATACACCATCTACTGCAATAGGTTTAAAATAATCCTTATTTTCACAACCTGCAATGGCAAAATATAGGAAACAAACAAGCAGAATAGATTAAGCCTGTACTGCACTCATGCTATATAACATCTAATAAAAAACAATAATATACCTTCAGTGTTCCAACAAGGCAAAACATAGAAAAAGAAACAGGCAAGTCATCTAGATGACACCTGCAAACTTTCTAATGCAATGCAGTGAAATACTTTCTACCATGCACTAAAACAAACTGTACACAAACAAATCAGTACCTTTCATAGATGTTGCGATCACGATCTTTAGGCTCCTGTATTTCACAGTTATACACTTCGGCCATGGATGGAAACAGGTCCTACAATGACACAGGCCAAAGGTTTCAGTATTAACACAAAAACAAAGCAAAGCAAAACAACTGTGTATAAATAAAATATGATGTAAAATACACAATCTTACAATACATGTACAAACAATTAAAGCACCGACCACTTAAATTGCACATAAAAAAACATGTCCTCTGAAACTCCAAAACTAACCTACCATTACTGACAATGCTTTCACTGACTAAAAATCTTCCACATAGAAATGGCCAAATATTCTGGTATCGGAGAATTGGCCTCTGATCGATGAGTTGCAGAGGATTTTAGTTAGTTAGTTAGTTAATCATTATTTATAGGATCCAGTGGATTGCAGGAATGTGAAAATTACCGCGGGTGTGTGCGCATGCGCTGGGAGGAAGACGTGTTTTTCGAGTGCTCTAAGAATCAACGCCAATTTAATGTGGATTAAACTAATTTATTGATAGTGACATTCTTTAAAAAGTTAATTTACAGTTAGAATAAGGTTTCTGTGACATTATTATTACTTTGATTTTGCATAGATTGTGTTAGCGAAGCCGATATATGGCCAAATAGTTAGAGCATAGAGCGCGCACTGTGAACTCACTGACTACGACACTAGCGTCCGACTGCCGTTATTTCATAACAGTAGGCCTAAATCACTAAACATAAGATTCTGGTTCGATTTTCTATAATTTAAATCGCCATTATGGCGAATGCTAGATTTACACTTGGATTACTGTGTTTCATTTTGTGTGCGTGCCACTTCTTCACACAACGATCTACATACTCGATCCTTGACCACACATTACCTGGACTACTCGTGAAAGGGAACATTAGGAAGGCAATTAAACTGCCCATCGGAACCTTCTCGTCGCAACGACAGGTCAGTACACTTGCACTACTATTGATCTTGCTGGCTGGAGACATTCATAGCAACCCGGGCCCACGCCAGAAGAGCTACTACCCATGTGGCTTGTGTGACAGAGACGTGAAATGTGCTGACTGTATTGCTTGTGATGATTGCTCCATCTGGTACCACAGGTCATGTGTCGAACTCTCGTCTAGTGATTTCAGAGCACTACAGAGACAAAGCGTGCAATGGATTTGTCCAAAATGCGACAGTATAAACTGTGATAGCTTCACCTTCAGGAGCTTTTCTTTATCAGAAAACTACTATGCCCCCCTCCAAAACACGGACTGTAGCATAACTTCCTTCAACCATACCCACCGCTTCAGCCCCCTGAGAACTAGCAGCCCCAAATCTAACCAGCACAGCCCAAACTCTCACCATTCGAATTCTTACCAGAGCACCACCGGTAACCCATCCTATAAATCACCAGGCCAAGGAAACAACTACCACAGTTCCACATGTTTCAGCCATCCTAGTCCACCAGGACAAAACCCATCCAACACCTACAAGTCGCATCACGCAGAATGCTACCACACTGCCAATGATTCCAGCCACAACCCCAACATATCAAAGAAAAAGAACCTTCGCATCATGACCGTAAACTGCCGCAGCATAGAGAAAAAGAAAGCCGAATTTGCTGCCATTGTCAACTATGTAAAACCAGATATCATTTGTGGCACAGAATCATGGTTGAAACCAGACATCAAGCAGAGAGAGATATTCCCAGATGGCGTTGTTTATTATAGGAAAGACCGCTGTAGCCTAGCTGGAGGTGTCTTCATTTTAGTAAACCAAAATCTCATCTCATCTATACAGCCGGACTTAGATTCTGCATGCGAAATACTCTGGGCAAAAATACACCTCCAACAAAACAAAGACCTAACGATAGGCTGTTTTTACATGGCTCACCGAAACCAGACAGACCTGAATGAGCTAGATAAGTCACTACGAAAAATAAATAATAGAGGACAAAAACAGATTATTCTTACCGGCGACTTCAACTGCCCTAATGTAGAGTGGAACAATGGTACAGTTGCCCCTGGAGCGCCAGATCGGGTGATCCAGGAGTCGCTAGTCGACATCACCTCATCAGCACACCTCACACAAGTCCACGACGAACCAACAAGAGAACACAACATCCTAGACCTAGTCTTTACCAGCAATCCCTCTCTCACCAAGAGCTCCAAGTCAATCCCAGGCATTAGTGATCATAGCATTGTGGTTACAGACTTTGACCTCTACCCTAACCGCATCAAAGAGAAGCCCCGCAAGCGATACAACTATTCTAAAGCAGACTGGAACCACCTGAACTCTGAAATCTTGCAATTATCAGACAACATCATGACAATGAGAAAGGAAGGAACTCCCGTTGAAGACATGTGGACACATTTCAAACTTAACTTGATAGCAGCAGCTGAACGCTTCATACCTACCAGCCTTCGACGAATCAACTTTACATTACCCTGGGTCAACTACAAACTTAAGAGACTGTTAAAGCATAAAAAGAGACTATACAACCAAGCCAAGAAGACCGGCAACTGGACCAACTTTAGATTCCATCAGAAGGAATGCAGGAGGAAAATGAGGCAAGCAGAATGGCGCCACATTAACACCATCATTGAGGACGGGCTAAGAGACAACAACTGCAAACCCTTTTGGCGCTATGTCAAGACAAGGCGACAAGACAACACAGGAGTTGCCCCGCTCTTCAATGAAGGATCTCTCCATAGTGATAGCTCTTCCAAGGCAAAGATATTGCTTCAACAATTCCAGTCGGTCTTTACAAAAAGAGAGGACACACCATTGCCAGAGATGAAGGGCACCCCCTTCCCCGCTGTAGAGAAACTAACGGTTACTACAGAAGGCGTCGTTAAACTACTCAAAGACTTGAACCCCAACAAAGCTACAGGACCAGACAACATCCCTAATCAAATTCTCAAAAACTGCGCCGAAACTGTTGCCATAGGATTAGCAGCCATCTACAACACCTCACTAGAGACTGGACAGCTCCCCGCAGACTGGCTAACAGCGAACGTCTCCTCAATATTCAAGAAAGGCGATAGAAACAAAGCAGAAAATTACAGACCAGTATCTTTAACATCCGTTGCATGTAAGCTATTGGAACACATCATCTGTCGACATCTACATACCCACTTCGAAAAACACACCATCCTCACCAGTAGAAACCACGGATTCAGAACAGGCCACTCTTGCGAAACCCAACTACTCACTACTATGCAAGACATTCTCTCCTCACATGACAAAGGCCATCAGACCGACATCATCATCCTGGATTTCAGCAAGGCATTTGACACTGTGCCACACAACAAATTACTACACAAGCTGGATCATTACGGCATACGAGGCACCATCCACACCTGGCTCACAAACTTCCTGACCAAGCGCCAGATGAGAGTGGTCCTGGATGGAGAGGCATCAGAGGAAGTAGCTGTCGAATCCGGAGTCCCCCAAGGCACAGTGATGGGTCCTTTACTCTTCCTCTGCCACATCAACGACCTGCCGGACACAGTAAAATCAACAGTGCGACTCTTCGCAGACGATTGCCTACTCTACAGAGAGATCCGCTCCTTCCAGGATCACATCACACTCCAATCAGACCTCAAAGACCTAGAGAGATGGGCCAAGCAGTGGGGAATGCGATTTAATGCGCAAAAGTGCTACGTTCTCTCCACCAGACACAAGTCACAACACTTCTATAGCCTTGGAAACACTATACTCCAACAGACTGATACTACCCCCTACCTAGGCGTCCAAATTTCTGCGGACCTGAAATGGGCTAACCACATCACAAGCGCCTGCAAGAAAGCTGGATCCACACTGGGCTTCCTACGCCGAAATCTCCGGAACTGTCCACAAGAGTGCCGACGCCTAGCCTACATCGCACTTGTTAGATCCACTCTCGAGTATGCCGCAGTGGTGTGGGATCCTTACCTCCAACAAGACATCGACAAGCTGGAACGCATCCAACGCCAGGCTGCACGGTTCATTATGAGAGACTACAGATCCCGGGACCCAGGATGCATTGGCAGGATGCTTCACGAGCTCCACCTCCCACTACTTGCAAAACGTCGCCAACAACTCAGGCTGACCATGCTCTACAAGATAACCAGAGGACTAGTTACTGCTCTCCCTCCCAACACCTTCCTTACTGCTGCCAAGAACAAACGGAAAATACGCCCCACCACCTTTAAAGGATATGACACACAGAACATCATAGAGAGGCAGATAAACAACAACAACACATGCTTTATCTTACCACCCTCATCATCAGATCTCTACAGAAACTCCTTCTTCGTAAGGACAGTAGTGGAATGGAATAGCCTTCCCGATGACATCATCAACCTATCCTCACCTAGCTCATTCTCCTCTGCAATCGGGGGGGTACAGGGATGCTGACAAGTTCTTATAGAGTCAACATAATAGAACAGTGATTTTAAACTTTTAATTGCACACATATCACCAGGCTTCCACAAGAGGAGCCCTTTTAAGAATATAATTAAATAAAATCAGAACTACAATAGGCAATATGAAGTTAGTACAAAAAGAACTATAAAGCATAATTTTTTTTATTTTTATTTTTTTTTTTATTTTTTTTTTTTTTTAAATCAAATTAATTAGCGCGCACACACCACCACCACGTTAATAGCCATCTATGGCTCCTGTGGGGTTTTCTGCCAACAACATCATCGGCAGTATCCAGATCCAGATCCAGACCGCGGCATCAGCCTCATCAGCCATCCCAGCAAAGTCCACCTGAAAATAATACTCCACAGGTTAAAACCTCAAGCTGAACAATTCATAGCTGAAGAGCAAGCAGGATTCAGGGCAGGGCGAAGTACCACTGAACCGATTTTCAACCTCAGAATAAACTGCGAGAAATACCAACAGCACCAACAACATCTATATCCTGTGTTTGTAGACTTCAAAAAGGCGTTTGACCGAGACTGGCATGCAGCTATGTGGTCAACAATGAGAGTGAACAACATCAGCCCTAACATTATTGAAGTCACTAAAAACATGTATGACAAGGCTACCAGTGCAGTCCTCCACAACAGCACCATCGGAAACTGGTTCAGAACAACAATCGATGTGCGCCAGGGATGCCTACTCTCTCCAACACTCTTCAACATCTTCCTAGAGCACATCATGTCAGATACCCTTGCAGATCACGAAGGCACAGTCAGCATAAGGGGTAGAGCAATCTCCAACCTCCGTTTTGCGGATGACATTGATGGATTGGCTGGAGAGGAACAAGAGCTTGAACAGCTGGTACAATGGCTTGACACCACCTCCAGAGCCTATGGAATGGAAATAAGTGCAGAGAAGACCAAAATGATGACCAACAACACCAATGGCATCAACATGGACATCAAAGTCCATGGCCAATCCATCAACACAGTGCATAGCTTCAAGTATTTAGGAGCCATTGTATCAGACAATGGGTCCAGACAGGAAGTCCTCTCCAGGATCGCACAAACAACTGCTGCCATGACAAGGTTGGAGCCCATTTGGAAAGACAGGACCATCAGTCTACATTCCAAGGTAAGGCTGCTGCGCTCCCTTGTCATCTCCATCTTCCTATACGCTTGCGAAACATGGACCCTCACAGCAGATCTACAACGAAGAATACAAAGAATGGAGATGAGGTGCTACAGAAGACTTCTGGGCATTTCCTGTACCCAGCATATCACCAGCAACGAAGTCCGACAGACCATCACAAAAGCCATTGGACAACATGATGACATGCTCACACAGTGGTGAAAAATGGAAACTCTGATGGTATGGCCACATCGCCAGATCATCAGGCCTTGCAAAAACCATCTTGCAAGGCACGGTGCAAGAAGACAGAAGAAGAGAGAGACAGAAAAAGTGGTGGGAGGACAACATTCGAGAATGGACTGGTTTGACACAGAACGAAGCCATGAGGGTTGCTGAGAACAGAGAAAGATGGAGTATGCTGGTTAAACGATCATCTGTGGTGCCCCAACGACCTTTGAGTTACAGGTTAGGATAGGATGGGATAGGACTGCAAAGAGCCGAATCGGGACCACATCTTGGTTGAAAAGGACTAACCCCCGATCTGCATAAAAGATCTGCTGAAACAACCCTAATGGTAACATTGAAGGTACTCCACCAGCCGGTCACTTTACAATAAAGGCATTCCATGCAGGGGATGCTGAGGCTATACTCTAATTTATCAAACTCCCTTTTACAAAAACAAAATAGAATATAAACATCATTATAAAATATTAAACAAACACATACATTTAAAATGCCTACATTGCTAAATAATTATACCATAGAAAACCCTAGTGACCATTTGGCAGAAAGCGTCCAATAGCCCCAAGCTGACCCAAAAGACCCCATACACAAACAAGAAGTTTTGGGAGAGTTTTCAAGAAAAAAGGTAGGCGACTGGTCTAGCAAAGAAGATAGTAGATTGATAGAAAGAGAAAGAAAAATAAAAATGACAAAAACAGTGGTAATTTAAAGCACTACATTTCCACAAAGTGGGGATACTATTTATACAGAAAACCCCGGCACCCCAAAGGGATGTTGCAGAGGATCAGAAAAACTTGCTATAAACACAGCTGCACTGAACTATAAACCTTGGGGGAGGAAAATAGTATGTGGCCCCTCCCAAATTATTTGCAGTAAATTGAAAAACACGAAATTGTGAAATTAACTGAGCGTACATAGTTTCAATCATGCTCGGATACATGCAGATGCCCTGGAGCTAAAAGCATGATGGACAACATTTTATAAATGGGCTAAACTGAAGAAACTGAAATGAACACCTTTCAATGAAGACAAAATGATGAACTAAACCTACCCTGAAAGAAACATAGCTCGACTCATGCTCGGAGTCATAGGGGCTGGAGCTGTCAGACAAGTGGACTCCGGCCTCCACGCTGGAGTCCTCCGAGCTGCTTGTGTCCTCCGAGTTCTGGGAAGTGGTGGAGGCAGTGGAGTCTTTCCCAGAAATGTTTGGATTGGCCTCTTGGCTGGTAGACACACACCAAGGTAATGGAGACGTTTAATTTGATATTCAAACACCTTCATTGTTCTAACGTTTTTTAAGTCTATTTTATTGAAGTCTTCACTTCTTTATTACACACACACCCATCCACATACCCATCAATATAGCACACATCAACAAGCATGCACTCATGCAAACACACACACACATGCACACAAATATTATTATCGCCTTTCATGCTGGATTTTTCTACAAATCAAATTGTACTACTTATTATTAATAACATGTTATTTTTCATAAATATCACTCATATGTAGCAACATTTAAAGATTAGGGCTAAAACACAAAACAGAACATATTTCATGCAACAATAGCCTCTGCACTAATGATTAACACAGGTCGACACAACATTGATTAATATATGCAAGTACTGAATTTGGTTCATAGAAAAGAAAAAAAAATCAATGCAAACCTAAAGGAATAAGTCTAATGGTGCTTGGATTAACAAACATGCCTAGACGTTCCTAATTCAACGGTAACTAAGCATCAACATGGATCAAAGGAATTTATTTTGTGTAATCTGAGCTGGCACAAAACCACCTTCATAATGAGGAACTTTAAATAGTAGGAAGTTTCATTAATGAACACTGGTTGAACATATACAAATAACTATGAGAATCCTCACTGGGAACACAATATAATAGTGCCTTTTATCTACAACTTTCAATATAAATATATTACATTTATAAAAACTATAATTATTTCAAAAACAATTAGTGCAATAATAGATACCAATCATCAATTAACAAACACCACACACAACAGTGCACACACATACACACACAGCACAAACACAAATATCTACACGCACTCTTTCAGTGTAAATACATATATATTTTCAATACACATAATCAGTGCTGCGTGCAGATAAATAGAAACAAACAAATAATATGGAAGGTGCAAGGAAGGACCTTGTGATAAGTGATTTTGGCAGGGTGAGTGCTACACCAGTAATGCGATATTTGGCAATAGTAATGCAAACGACAATGAAGATCAGAAATCTATTCAAGCTACTTGCATTTTGGTATCAGTTAAAGTATTATCTGATCTTTCAATATAACCAGCCTTTGTATCAGTTAAAATATTTAAGTGATCTGTGAATATCACAAATCTTCTACAACAAAGGCAAATAATGACCAGAATTACTGAAAGAAAAAAGCCTGGGTTATTAATACCTAAATACGAGAATAGTAGAATTAAAACAAACTTGACAATAATTGATCTTCGTTGCAAAGCTGTGCTTGTCTATTCCACTGTTATGCATCATCACTAGAAAGCTGTTCATTAAGTTTCCAATTTATAATAATAATAATGTTCGTCATTTGTAAGTCGCCTTAGCCTAAGGATCAAGGCGCTGGCCGATACAGGATCTAACTCAAACCACCCGAGACGCACACCCGCAGCCTTTGGGCGCATGGTCTGATGCCCGGAAAACTGAGCACAATCCTGGGCAGCCAGGGATGGGGGAGAAGGACCAAGTGCATGCTGGGTGTGTTCTTGTTACCGGCACTCACCCGTCTAGGACATGAGCGTCAGGATCTTTAAAGTCCGTTATGATGGAATGTATGCGACACACAGACTAGACCTCGGTTTATACTCTCATCTGAAGGAGCAGGAAAACAGGAGTATAGTGTCTTTCCCAGGGACACAACACAATGGCCCGGCCAGGGACCTTCAGATCCGCAATCCGAAGCACTACCAATAGGCCACAGTGCCTCCTAATATTATATAATAATATAATAATTTATAAATGAGAAGCATGTGAAATCCCTTGCACCCATGTACATTTGTTTTAAAACAAAGCACTGGTTACAAATATTTTCTATGTAATAATAAATAAAACACAACAAAAGACAAAGAGAAGCGAGCAGCCTGAAACTGAAAATGTAAATCAACCACAACATAACATATAAAAATACACAATCAAAACTTAGCATGACTTTAGCATACATATTCAGCAAATCAACAGCTTTGAGATACTACAGTAGCATGTCCCCCATAATCAGAGTCTCCTCTCTGAAAATCCTTACGGGAAGAGAGGGGACTATAAACTGATAAACACACACACGCTTATGGTGGGGCCGGGTAGCTCAGTTGGTAAGAGCGTCTTGCTAGTAACCGAAAGGTCGCTGGTTTGAATCCCGGATTGGTCAACGTGTGCTCATATTATTTTCCCCTTTACCAACAACTGGCCCGCTGGTGTCAGTATAAATCGGTCCAGTAGTCACCTATATGCGAAAGTGTCGTGTGACTATAATCTACAACAACAACAATACGCTTATGTGTCTGGGGACGTTAATCTATATAACTAGCTAACTAGCTGGACCCGGTCCTGATTTGGCTCGGAAGAGTCCGCTGGACCTAAAGCAACAATAAATCAATCAATCAATAAAAAAACTAGCTGGACACTGCTGTCCGCTATACGCTACGTGTCCGGGGACGTTAATCTACTCAAGTCAAGTCAAGCCGGACACTGTAGTCTCCTATATGCTTATGTGTTGGGGACTTTAAATTTATGCAACGCAAAGCAACACAGCCGGACACATAGTGCATAGGAGAATACATATATATCTATATAAATAAGATGCAAAGGCAGTATATAAAACCAATAAGATCCCAATAATCATCATCATATAAAAGAACAATAAATACTGCATGGAATTCGTTTTATGGTTATAAGAATCAGAATAACTCCGAAAAGACCCAATCAACATCATAAATGAATGTAGAGCATCAAAACCATACTGCATGGGATATGTGAGGTTATTAGGATCAAAATACATACAACAAGTCAAACCAGGTTTGTCTGGGAACAATTAGTGATTAGTATAAAATTGTTGCACAAACCAAAGCACACAATTACCTAAAACTTACAAAAAAAATACAACCCAAAAACCCTTAGATTTAAAAAAAAACAAACGTTAATGAATTCGATTAATACTAAATATTTTTACAAACAAAAACCACAAAACTCAAAAATAACTATGATATATATATAGAGAAAGAGAGAGAGAGAGAGAGAGAGAGAGAGAGAGAGAGAGAGAGAGAGGGAGAGAGAGAATGGTTATTTTAAAGTTTTTGAAGTTAACTGGGTCACAACTGTGAGATTTCCCAATTTCATTCCTTTATATTGAAATCAACGTATAAATCAATGGCTACAAATTCAATCAACACCGACTGTAGAACATTGTATAATGAATGAAAACATGCATATCTGACATTTACCACTATTTCAATACAGCTTCTCAATTTTGATATTCAAGAAAGAAATGTTCATGCAAATATGAATGATTTGCAACTAAAAACATAGACAAACAAAAAACTTTCTTTGAATTAAATAATTCGTATCAACAATGGTCTTAAAGTGTTGAATAAAAAATGTATAGTTTAAAATTAATTAATTTCACATTATAACCAATAATTTTATGTTCATATATAAATATTTAAAATCCTGTCCCATCCAACAACATGTGTACATTATACTATATACTTGCAGCGTAAATCCATTATGCCACACATAAAATTCAAAAACAAGAAACCCTTTCCTTTTACCATCAAATATGCTACAAATTACAATAAAAATATAAGGATATAAATCCATAATTTCCCTGTACCCATATGCTCTGTAAATTCAAAAGAATGTGCAAATTCTTCTCTTTCTTTAATTTTAAACTTTTGATTTTTTTTTTTTTGGTGGGGGGGGGGGGGGGGGGGGGGAGCAGGGAGGGAGGTAAATGGAGGAGGAAGGGAAGGAAGGTAGTGGAGGGAGGGGGCAGAGATTAAGGGAACAATTAGTACTGACCTTCTAAGTAGGCTAGACAACTGCCCTGCACTAGCTCTGAGGTGAAATCGTGCAATGCTACAACATTGCAACAATAAAAACACATGCAGTCCATGCAACGAGCGTTTAACTTAATACATGCTACGCCTAACAATGCCACTACAATACTCAACTACAAGGGCAAAGTCCATATGACTCGCGTGCTCCTGAGGGAATCAATTTACACTATTCTATATGCAAAATGAGATCAAGATCAACCTATGATCTTGAAATACAAGTTTGAACAGACATTTTGTAAAAAAAAACATTAAAAAAAAAAATTTTTTTTTAACTGTTCATGACCCATCTTGTTGTGGGTTCGGGCAAATAGAATAGACCCAACGTTTCCCGGCGTGTCGTAAGAGGCGACTAACAGGGGTGATGTTAGCACGGCATCACTGGGCGAAAGTCTTCTACACAGAAGTCACCGGCCAGGGCGGAGGAACCTCACGTTACTACAGGTTCAACGACCACGTGCTCAGGGCCAAGGCGAGCCACACTGTATTCGTGGATTTCGGCTGTGGCCAACAGCCTGGAGAGGATTGGGCCCTGCCAGGTCTTTTTTTGCCCAAGACACAACACATGATGAGGCTATCCACTAATTCCATGCCGGATCGGTCGTCGCCCGGAACAAGGACCGCGCCTTCCGTTGGCCACCAGGACGGAGGTGAAAAGTATGCTACTGATGGACAAATTAGCAAGATCCGCACGAGAAACAACATCGTCATAGGAACCTGGAATGTCAGGACCCTAACTGCGGAAGGAAAATTAGAAGAACTGGCCCACGAGCTGGACCACTATCGATGGAACGTTCTAGGTATCAGCGAACTGCGCTGGAAAGGCCTAGGTGAAACAACGACTGACAAAGGCCACAAGCTCTATTTCAGCGGTAGAGATGACAGGCACGAACACGGCGTTGGATTCTTGGTCCACAAGAACATTCTAGCCACTGTCATGGGTTGCCGCCCAGTCTCCAGTAGACTCATTACCATCCGTCTGAGAGCAACCCCTTTCAACATTACCATCATCCAGGCCTATGCCCCAACATCAGACTATGAAGACAGCGAAGTGGAGGATTTTTATGAAAACATACAGGCGGTCCTTGACCAAGTGCCGAAGAAGGACATAGTCATAGTGCAAGGCGACTGGAATGCCAAGGTTGGCCAAGATGCGCACCACAACTGGGGAGACACATGTGGACCCCACTGCAACAACGAGACAAATGACAGGGGTCTGAGGCTATTGGAGTTTGCCAGATACAACAATCTGGTACTGGCAAACACGCTTGGTCTCCACAAAAAATCCAGACGATGGACATGGCACAGTCCCGGCGGGGAACATCACAACCAGATCGACTACATCATGGTCAAGAAACGCTTCAGATCAAGCATCAACATTGGCAGGACACGCACTTTTCCAGGAGCAGACATTGGAAGTGACCACGATCTCGTGATGATGTCTTTCCGGCTCCATTTGAAGAGAGTAAATACAGCAAAGTGCACTAGGCTGAAGTTCGACCTGGACAAACTGCAAGACCCGGAGGTGGCAAAAATATTTCAGGCCACAATTGGAGGGAAATTTGCACCACTGCTTATTTTGGGGGCAGGCGAAGTAGATGTCAACACCATGACCAATACCTTCAACTCAGCTGTAACAGATGCCGCCACTGAGATCCTTGGCAAGCACCGACCAAAGAAGAAGCCGTGGATCACACCTGAACTTTTGGATCTGTGTGATAAACGAAGAGAGTTAAAAAAGAAAAAGAACACCTCACAGGGAGCTGATGTCTACCGAAAAATCAACAATGACATCCGAAAAGGCATGCGCACAGCAAAGGAGAACTGGATAGAAGATCAATGCCAGGAAATAGAGAACAATCTGAACAAGAACAACAGCAAGAAGGCCTACCAGACTGTGAAGCGGCTGACAAGTGTTAAACAGCCCAAAGTCTCCACTATCCAAAGCAAGTCTGGCATATGCCTTACAGAAGAACAAGAAGTCTTGGACAGATGGACAGAGTACTGCTCTGACCTTTACAACCATACACCAAATGGAGACCCATCAGTTCTAGCATGTCCCGAGAGCAGAGAAGAAGAAGAAATCCTCCCAATTCTCCGGGAAGAAGTTGAGGCAGCAGTGCAATCGCTGAAGAAAGGGAAGTCAGCGGGAGTGGACAACATACCAGCGGAACTGCTACAAGCAGGAGGAGAAGCGATGACTGATGCTCTCACCATTATCTGTAACAAGATCTGGCAGAGTGGGGAATGGCCTACACCATGGACCCAGTCGCTTGTCATCACTCTTCCCAAAAAAGGTAACCTTCAGGAGTGTGAAAGTTACCGCACCATCAGCCTCATCAGCCATCCCAGCAAGGTCCTCCTGAAAATAATACTCAACAGGTTGAAACCACAAGCTGAACAAATCATAGCTGAAGAACAAGCAGGATTCATGGCAGGGCGAAGTACCACTGAACAGATTTTCAACCTCAGAATAATCTGTGAGAAATACCTACAGCACCAACAACATCTATATCATGTGTTCATAGACTTCAAGAAGGCATTTGACAGAGTCTGGCATGCAGCTCTATGGGCAACCATGAAAGTGTACAACATCAGCCCTAAAATTATAGAAGTCATCAAAAGCCTGTATGACAAGGCTACCAGTGCAGTCCTCCATAACAGCGTCATCGGGAACTGGTTCAGAACAACAATCGGTGTGCGTCAAGGATGCCTACTCTCTCCAACACTCTTCAACATCTTCCTAGAGCGCATCATGTCAGATGCTCTTGCAGATCACGAAGGCACAGTCAGCATAGGGGGCAGAGCAATCTCCAATCTTCGTTTTGCGGATGATATTGATGGATTGGCTGGAGAGGAACAAGAACTTGAACAGCTTGTACAGAGGCTTGACACCACCTCCAGAGCTTATGGAATGGAAATAAGTGCAGAGAAGACCAAAATGATGACCAACAACACCAATGGCATCAACACGGACATCAAAGTACAAGGCCAATCCCTCAACACAGTGCACAGCTTCAAATATTTAGGAGCCATTGTGTCAGACAATGGGTCTCGACAGGAAGTCCTCTCCAGGATCGCACAAACAACTGCTGCCCTGACAAGGTTGAAGCCCATTTGGAAAGACAGAACCATCAGTCTACATTCCAAAGTAAGACTGCTGCGCTCACTGGTCATCTCCATCTTCCTATATGCTTGCGAAGCATGGACCCTCACAGCAGATCTCCAACGAAGAATACAAAGCATGGAGATGAGGTGCTACAGAAGACTTCTGTGCATTTCCTATACCCAACACATCACCAACGACGAAGTCCGACAGACCATCACACAAGCCATTGGACAACACGATGACCTGCTCACAGTGGTGAAGAAACGGAAACTCCGATGGTATGGCCACGTCACCAGATCATCAGGCCTTGCAAAGACCATTCTGCAAGGCACAGTGCAAGGAGGTAGAAGAAGGGGAAGACCGAAAAAGAGGTGGGAGGACAACATTCGAGAATGGACTGGTTTGACACTGAGCGAAGCCATGAGGGCTGCTGAGGACAGAGAAAGATGGAGTATGCTGGTTAAACGATCATCTGTGGTGCCCCTACGACCTTCGGGTTATGGGACAGGATAGGATAGGACCCATCTTGTGCAGAGTTAAAAAATGGGGAAAATCTATATTTTTGCGTGCACGCAGCGCATGCGAGTCCAAAAAACATACAGACCACACATACAAATTAGCAATGAAACACAACTAGTACTAATGGCATTCTACTCATTAAAAATAAATAATAAACACATTAATGTTTTTCAGAGAAAATGGAAAATAACAAATGTCAACAAAACTGACGAAACTACACTACAGCTGACGGGAAGAGTCCAAATATAACTTTCTAGTTTCTTGTTTGAACTAATAAATCCTATAGAAATCAATCAGCAGTAATCATAATTATTAATATCTATTAATCTAGTAAAAAAGACATTCTATAGTAATCAATCAGCAGTATTCATTTATATAATTAACAAACAAAACATTCAAAGAGTTTAAAAAACAAGCACTAAAGATAATGATTTTAAAAAAAATTTGGAATTCATCACTCCTCCAACTCCTTAGTCCAACTCCTCAAAACCCTTTCTGACCACCCTTTATTCTAACTTTAAGAAAATAATATCAAAATGGTCATTGTAAAAAATATCAACCACACTAAGGTAGACCAAACATTAAATAAATAACTAAAAACCAACAAAACACAAACTAGAAAGAATATTAATAATAGTTTGAAACGATGTTAGCGAACCCAACATGATTATACACTGTGCAGCAAATGTGTCACAAGTCCCAAACACATTGTTAGTACAAAGTGCACTCATTTTGAATACACTTGCTGTATACAAGCACACAACAACAATATCTAACAATTATGCGCACGCACACACTTTAACAATGCAACATGCAAACATAACATGCAAAACAAAACAATAGACAACATTAACCCACAACATAAAACATTGCTTTTATAAGAACACAAAACTTTTGTAAAATTCATAGATCAGCACAGGCATAAAAGCGTAAATTGCTACAGTGGAACCTCCGGTATCCGTCTCTCTGGTATACGACTCCCTCGGTTATGCGACCTGAAAACTTCTGACAGATTCACTTCCAATAATAAATGACCTCTGGTATGCGACAACCTCGTTTATGCGATCAGCGACTGTGTCTTAAGCCCTTTATACGGCAGTTTTATGCAATTTAAAAGAGATATCAGTTAATTTATTGACTGGACCTTTCGTTTTTTCTCTCATGTTAGTGTACGCCTGCTGTTGTCTGCTATTTCCGGTTCGCAAGTAAGGGACATTACTCGTGCAAGTAAGGGACATTACTTGCCTACACTGGCTTGTCAAAATGGCGTCGCGCAAGAGGAAATTTTTGAGTTCGGCAGAGAGAATGAAAGTGATTGAAAGAAGTGAAAAGGGGGATAGTTGTTTGTGGTATAAGACCACCTCTATTATAAGACCATTTTTTCTCAGATTTTGGACGGTCTTATACCGGAGGTTCCACTGTATATAATATTGGTAAAGGGCTATGTGCTATTGGCAAAAGGCAATAGGCTATTGGCAAAGGGCTATATATGCTGTTGGCAAATGGCTATATACTACTAGCAAAAAGCTATATGCTATTGGCAAAGGACAATAGGAAACTGGTAAAGGGCTATGTGCTATTGACAAAGGGCTATATGCTACTGGTAAAGGGCTATATGCTATTGGCAAAGGGCAATATGCTACTGATAAAGGGTTATAAGGCTACTGGCAAAAGGCTACAGTAAATGGGATCCGTGCTACTGGCACAGAGCTGTATCCTACTAGCACAGGGCTATATATATATATATATATATATATATGCTTTTGACAAAGGGCTATGGGCTATTGGCAAAGGGCTATGTGCTACTGGCAAAGGGCTATAGGCAAAGGACTATAGGTTATTGGCAAAGGGCTACAAGCTACTTGCACATGGCTATATTTTACCGGTTATAAATAAAATAATAAAACTACCAAAAAAATTATAATTGAAAAGACATAAAAAATAAATTAGTAATGTGAAAAAAATTTGAGAAATCAAAAGGATGAGACAATAACGTAACAAAATGTTACAATACTTAAAATAAAATGTCAAGTAAAAATTAAATTACATAAAAAATGAATGAAGCAAAGAAACTGTGAGCAAACATTGTGAACAATATAAAGTAACACAAGATCTTGGTGAGAAAAACTAAATAAATAAATAAATGTCAGTCCAAAAAATATCAACACAGAAAAAAATTTATATAAAATGCAGTGAAAAAAATACAGAAGACGTGAGAGAAAAATTATAAAACAGAGTTGAGAGTAACACGCCAAATTTTTGTGGGAAAAAGAAAGTGTGAGTAAAAATGGTCAAACATAACAAAACAAGCAATCAGAGATGATACTATTAGCTTTTACGAAGTAAATGTATAAAAAATCTATGTCGAAATTTAAGCACGTCTCACCGAGCTGTTCTGCTACAAAATGATGGAAACAGGGATATTCATATCAATGTCAAACACACAGGATAGAAAGAGGTATCCACGTTTAACAATGAACACATATATATATAACGGATGACCACAAAACTATTTATTTGGCTGTGCAAAAACTAAACGTACCTAGCTATGTGACTCCATCACTCCCTCATAATGATATCTATAATGTCAAAGTCTACAAATACACAACAGAAACCCATAAATTTACAAAACAGATTTAACCATGCACATAAAGTTCAACTATTTCAGTAACTGAGGTTGCTTGTAATAAACTTCAGGTGACCCTTAGTTTCAGCATGTATAGTAACAGATATTAAATACAATAAACATCAATCGAGCCTCCTAAGTGAAACTTGCAACAACAACAAAACTAAAAGCATTATAAACTCATGAAAACATTCCCTGAATTCTTTTTCTAAATAAAGTTACAAAAGCAGCACTTTCAATTTTTTTGCAGCTCAGGATTTTGAGAAACATTCAAGCAATAACTGAATAAGGTAATATATATTTTAACAACAACACAGAAGAAGAACAAAAATAACGGCTACAATACATTCAGGCAATAAGAATCAATATTTTCACTATAACAAGAACAACAACAAAAACTGAACAAAAACACTGCTGTTATTCACATTAAAAAACAAAACAACTAGCACTAGATAATGTAGTAAATATCTGAGTATCAATAGTCAGGGTTCGTATGGTCTTTGAAGGTTTTGAAAGTTTGAGAAAAACTGGGTTCCATTTTCCAGGCCATGGAAAGTCTTTGAAAACTTAATGAATTGTCTGGTTTGTGAAAGTTTGTGAATTTTGACAGAGTGCACAATCTCTGCTCCTCAGAGTCACTCAAAACGAGCAAACATGACAAGGAAAATTTGGATAATAAAGTAGGGGTGCACTGAATTACTTATTTCTTTTTTTTTTTGTCGGAGGAGAGACAATCAGCGTACTTTCGTTTTCTCACGGTCACTGGAAATACGTTATTTCCTTTTCAAAACTCTCGAAATGAGTTCTTAACTTTGCCGAAAGAGCAAAATTTGGTTGCAAAGATGCCAGGATCATGCAGTTTTAATGATTTGCGGTAAATTTCAGCAATCTAATCCGTGTTTATTAGTCTTGGAAAATTGTTATATGGTCTTGAAAGTTAGGGAAAAGTTTGGGAAATTTAGGATAATTTTAAAGTATGACCACTGCTAACGTACAATCAAAAATTAAAACCTTAGTTCTGTGTACTAAAGTTGGTTCAGCAAGTAACCTGATAAATATGTTTTCAAAATAGTAACGGGTGATATCAATAAAAGTATGCTAATCAATTTACCAACAAATATAAATCAGTCCCTCCTTACAGATTTACCCACATACAATCACATTTTTTCTTAACTTAGTTTTCATTTTAATTATATTTATTTTTCTTCTGCAGACACTTACCCCATTTTATCAGACGGTTCTGGTTCACGCTTGTTGAAAGGACTGAAATCCGTCGCTCCTTTCGGCATGAACTTTCTAAAATCAAAAAGAATAAAATAACATTCCAAACATGCTACACAAAAAAGAAACAGTGAACAATGTATTTTTGTTTAACTTATTCCATATATACAATGTGATCATCAAGTACAGCTGGACAGAACATCCCCTACATTTTTTTTTTTAAGTCACAAAGGTGTATACAGTACAATATGAATCATATTTCTCACTCCTCCCTCGCGCTTTCTTCTTATGTACATCTACATAATGGGCACCCAGGGTCATCGTAATGAGGGCATGTGGGCTAGCTTTCTGAGAGTATGTAGGGCCAGCTTTATGAGGGCATATACCTTGTGGCTCTTGACATGAAGAACTGGTAAAGGTCCTCAAAGACAGTCAGGTCTGATGGGCGGTAGAACTCGAAGAACATATTGACGTTCTCATTGGACTCAAGTTCAGAAACCACCTCCAACTGACCCGCTTCACTCTTTGCCACTGTGGTATGATACAAACACAACAAGCACTGCACATATATTATACTGTAAATCATCCAATACTGCACATATACTGTAAAAATGACATCCAATATTGCACATATTCTGTTAAAGTGATATCCAATACCGAACATATTCTGTTAAAATGATATCCAATACTGCACATATTTTGTTAAAATTACATCCAATACTGCACATATTCTGTTCCTGATTTGGCTCTTTGCAGTCCACTGGACCCTATAAACAATGACTAACTAACATATTCTGTTAAAATTATATACAATACTGCAAATAAACTGTTAAAATGACATCCAATACAGCACATATTCTGTTAAAATGACACCCAAAACTGCACATATACTGTTAAAATGATATCCAATACTGCAAATATTCTGTTAAAATGACATCAATACTAAACATACTGTTAAAAATGAAATCCAATACTTAACATATACTGTAACTAGAAGGCCAAAGCCCATATGACTCACATGCTCCGTTTGGAACTTGCAATATTTAACATGAAAATGAGTGCCCAGAAGAAGAAAAAAAAAAGAAAAGGTGGCATTAGAATGCAAAGTAATTTCTACTGAACTTTCAATGCTCTTGACCTTAAGATTACCTTGATATCCAGCTCCAAATACACTCATGTACTATCAAATAAACTACAGCAAATGTTGTATTATGCCAAACAACAATGACTTTTGGATGACCTTGACCTTCACATGACCTCTCATGCTCATGTATGATCAAATAACCCAATGTTGTTGCAAACTATGGGTTAAATAGAGCCATTCCAATGCATGCTGAACTTTTTTGGGCTATGTTATTGCAAGGCCTAAAATGACCTTGACCTTCAAAATCAACTCAAAAAAAGATCAATCTATCATCTCTAAATACAACAAGTTTAGACTTTATATCTCTCACAGTTTAGGGCCAAGGTCACTTCAAAGTACCTATACTGACTTTGGACAGCTTCAGTGACCTTGACCTTGGAGTTAGGTTGATCAAATATGCAAAGGTGATATCTATCATGCATCAAAGAATCATACGTTCAATATTAATAACTTAGAAACAAAAGATACATTTTATGAAAATTTTTAATTTTTTTACTAACATTTGTTGACTCTGTGACCTTGATCTTGAAGTGAAGTCATTCATTCACTGATCATTTATGAGGTCTCATAAACCATTTTACCAAATTTGGTTCTGATAGTTGAAATAGGCTCTGAGATATTAATCCACTTGCAAGATAGGACACGTCCCGACGGCAGACGGCGGACAAACAGACAGACTGACACACATTTTTTAAAATGTCATTTTTAGACTATTTAAAACTCATCTCACACAGATTTGCAAAAATTTACTTCTTTTTTTTTGTGAGGGGGGTATGGGGGGGAAGAAGGGGTTGGGGGAGAGTACATATACTCTCAATGCTATGCATGTGAGTCAAAAATGAAATTCAATACTTCAAATATTGAGTTAACATGAAATCCAATTCGGCACACATACTGTTAAAATAAAATCCAATATTTTTACCAATACACATACCAACAGTTAAAATTATATGACTGAAAATACACTACAAAAAATACAGCAATTGAAACTACTCACCTTCGTCATAGGGTTTTGGCAGGCTTTCATACACTGCCTTCTCCCACCACTGCGAGTAGCTGAAAGAAAATTAGACAAAAAATGTCATTCTATAAAGATTAATATTTTAAACAGCAAACAAATGAGTGGTTTCAATTCAATTCAATTCAATTCAAGATTTATTCGCCAAGTGACATATATACAGTTATAGTATACATGACACAAAGAATGCTTTAGATCAGCGGCAGGCATGCACAAGAAACAGAACAAACAAATAAAGCATAGATCTAGTGCGACCTATGTAACCAATGTAACCACCCATTATACTAGACAGCAGACCCACGCCTGACTAGAACACTCATGTATAACATAGATATACAGACATCAACAAACACAACCGAATTACATATAAAAAAAACAGGTGCATATTTAATGTACATCATCAGACACATCAAATATACAGATGACTAAAATAGATTCGCACGTAGAAGCACCCTCCCGCAATTCATGACTAATATGACTATGAATATGAATATGACGCAATAAGGAGCAGCCTAAATAATTCTTATAATTGATTTAAGTGTCTGATAGACCACGGGAAGAAGCCATTCAGTGAGCGTGTGGTTTTGCTGGGGAGGGAACGGAGTCTACAGCCTGAGGGGAGCATCTGGAAGAGCACGTGGGCGGGGTGGGACTCATCATGGATAATATGTTTGACTCTGCGTGTGACACGTTGCACGTTTCTGGCGTCAACGTGCAGGATTTCCAGTAGCATACACATGTGTCTCTAACTGAAACAAAACCTGACAGTACACACTGAAGTTTCATGAACCTCAAGACTGTACCAACAAAATTACTACTACAATCTAAATTCAGTTACAAATTTCCTCTATTTTGGTAACTCCTCAGGAGCCGTCTTTATGTTTTTATAAGTGTTGACTGCCATTTCCAGCAGAAATAGCTCAAAGCAACAACAACAACAACAAAATGTTGCCGCTTGCTTTGCAAACTAATGCCTTGCTCGCTACTGCCAATCGATTCACAGCTCGACAGTTCTTGTATGTAGAATTGCGGCCCCCAACTTCAAAAATGCACTGTGAGGGTAACTCGGACTACCTAACTAAACCAGGTATAAGAAACAACTGAAGGCTTTTGGAGGAGCAGATAAAATGCAAGCTCACCTAGCACGAGGGGGAAGTGTTTTGCCCAGCGTAAAAGGATTGTGAAGATAAAAGTCAGTGGGCAGTTCCCACAGGTTGGGCTGACCCTCCATGGGTTCAAAAACGCCCAGGAACAGATTGAACGCCTGCTGCTTCTCCAAATCTGCACATTAAAAAAAAAAAACTACAAATCCTGTATTATATCTACACTTCATTGTGCAATCTACACTTAATTCTACAACCCACATTTAATTATGTCCAACAAAAAAATCTTTTTATAGCAAGTCTTAATGCGTGAAGATTGATGTCAGTCCGTGTGTGTTGCAAGCTTGCTGGTGGCTGACATGGCCTACTGTGGCCAGTCATGTCCTGCAACAGTGGCTGCAGTTAAGGGAGTGATCTGTTGTGTGTGTGGTGATGACGCCTATATTCGGTCTGTGCTTCTTCTTCATCGTATGGGCCCTACATCTGTCTTCAAAGAGCACGGTGTTAGGTTAACATAACTAAATGAAACTACACTGCTGAAAGTCAAATAATGGGTCAGTTCGGCCCAGTCACATGGCTTTCCTGATCCCATAATGGGAGAGAGAGAGAGAGAGCTAGGGCAAATCCTGTCTCATTCACTTTCCTGCACACTTATTTTTATTTTATTTATTTATTTATTTAATCGTTCTTATATAGCGCTTTACCAGCTCAAGAGCTGCTCAAGGTACTGGCCGATACAAGATCTAACTCAAGCCGCCCGAGACGCCCATCCGCAGCCTTTGGGCACATGGTCTGACGCCCGTACAACTGAGCACAATCCTGGGCAGCCAGGGATGGGGGAGAAGGACCTAAGTGCATGCTGGGTGTGTTCTTGTCACCGGCACTCACCCGTCTAGGACATGAGCGTCAGCATCTTTAAAGTCTGTTATGATGGAATGTATGCGAAACAGACTAGACCCTGGTTTATACTCTCATCCAAAGGAGTAGGAAACGGCAGTAAAGTGTCTTTCCCAAGGACACAACACAATGCCCCGGCCTGGGCTCGAACCCGGGACCTTCAGATCCGCAAGCCAAAGCTCTACCATTAGGCCACCGTGCCTCCCGTCGTAATAGTTAAGCACTTCCACTCATATGCCATAATCAAATCGTCTCGCCTCCCTACCTGAGAAGGTGTTGCTGTAGTAGCGAGAGAGTGTCTGCATGATGTCTCTGCTGTGGGATGTCCAGGGTGCAATCTTGCGGTAGCCCTTGATGCGATGCACCAGCTGAGAACCGCCATACTGCAAGGCCAAAGTGTCGCCATGGTCCTCATACAGCTCTTCCAACATTCTGTAACAGAGCACCATGTGTTTGTGCTGTACATTCTGTTACAGAGCACCATGTGTTTGTGCTGTACATTCTGTAACAGAGCACCCTGTGTTTGTGCTGTACATTCTGTTACAGAGCACCATGTGTTTGTGCTGTACATTCTGTAACAGAGCACCCTGTGTTTGTGCTGTACATTCTGTAACAGAGCACCCTGTGTTTGTGCTGTACATTCTGTAACAGAGCACCCTGTGTTTGTGCTGTACATTCTGTAACAGAGCACCATGTGTTTGTGCTGTACATTCTGTAACAGAGCACCCTGTGTTTGTGCTGTACATTCTGTAACAGAGCACCATGTGTGTGTGCTGTACATTCTGTAATAGAGCACCCTGTGTTTGTGCTGTACATTCTGTAACAGAGCACCCTGTGTTTGTGCTGTACATTCTGTAACAGAGCACCCTGTGTTTGTGCTGTACATTCTGTAACAGAGCACCATGTGTTTGTGCTGTACATTCTGTAACAGAGCACCACGTGTTTGTGCTGTACATTCTGTAACAGAGCACCCTGTGTTTGTGCTGTACATTCTGTAACAGAGCACCATGTGTTTGTGCTGTACATTCTGTAACAGAGCACCATGTGTTTGTGCTGTACATTCTGTAACAGAGCACCATGTGTTTGTGCTGTACATTCTGTAACAGAGCACCATGTGTTTGTGCTGTACATTCTGTAACAGAGCACCATGTGTGTGTGCTGTACATTCTGTAACAGAGCACCATGTGTTTGTGCTGTACATTCTGTAACAGAGCACCATGTGTTGTGTTCGTGCTGTACATTCTGTAACAGAGCACCATGTGTTTGTGCTGTACATTCTGTAACAGAGCACCATGTGTTTGTGCTGTACATTCTGTAACAGAACACCATGTGTTTGTGCTGTACATTCTGTAACAGAGCACCATGTGTTTGTGCTGTACATTCTGTAACAGAGCACCATGTGTTTGTGCTGTACATTCTGTAACAGAGCACCATGTGTTTGTGCTGTACATTCTGTAACAGAGCACCATGTGTTTGTGCTGTACATTCTGTAACAGAGCACCATGTGTTTGTGCTGTACATTCTGTAACAGAGCACCATGTGTTTGTGCTGTACATTCTGTAACAGAGCACCATGTGTTTGTGCTGTACATTCTGTAACAGAGCACCATGTGTGTGTGCTGTACATTCTGTAACAGAGCACCATGTGTTTGTGCTGTACATTCTGTAACAGAGCACCATGTGTTGTGTTCGTGCTGTACATTCTGTAACAGAGCACCATGTGTTTGTGCTGTACATTCTGTAACAGAGCACCATGTGTTTGTGCTGTACATTCTGTAACAGAGCACCATGTGTTTGTGCTGTACATTCTGTAACAGAGCACCATGTGTTTGTGCTGTACATTCTGTAACAGAGCACCATGTGTTTGTGCTGTACATTCTGTAACAGAGCACCATGTGTTTGTGCTGTACATTCTGTAACAGAGCACCATGTGTTTGTGCTGTACATTCTGTAACAGAGCACCATGTGTTTGTGCTGTACATTCTGTAACAGAGCACCATGTGTTTGTGCTGTACATTCTGTAACAGAGCACCATGTGTGTGTGCTGTACATTCTGTAACAGAGCACCATGTGTGTGTGCTGTACATTCTGAAACAGAGCACCATGTGTTTGTGCTGTACATTCTGTAACAGAGCACCATGTGTGTGTGCTGTACATTCTGTAACAGAGCACCATGTGTGTGTGCTGTACATTCTGTAACAGAGCACCATGTGTGTGTGCTGTACATTCTGTAACAGAGCACCATGTGTTTGTGCTGTACATTCTGTAACAGAGCACCATGTGTTTGTGCTGTACATTCTGTAACAGAGCACCATGTGTTCGTGCTGTACATTCTGTAACAGAGCACCATGTGTGTGTGCTGTACATTCTGTAACAGAGCACCATGTGTTTGTGCTGTACATTCTGTAACAGAGCACCATGTGTTTGTGCTGTACATTCTGTAACAGAGCACCATGTGTTTGTGCTGTACATTCTGTAACAGAGCACCATGTGTTTGTGCTGTACATTCTGTAACAGAGCACCATGTGTGTGTGCTGTACATTCTGTAACAGAGCACCCTGTGTTTGTGCTGTACATTCTGTAACAGAGCACCATGTGTTTGTGCTGTACATTCTGTAACAGAGCACCATGTGTTTGTGCTGTACATTCTGTAACAGAGCACCATGTGTTTGTGCTGTACATTCTGTAACAGAGCACCATGTGTTTGTGCTGTACAATGAAGTTCTACAATAGCTCAGCATACTTTAATGCAATTTGCTATAAATAAAACCACCAGTGGAAGCAAGTAAGTGCTGTCCCCCAACCATTTTCACTGAAAACCATGTCCGACACACTTCTTTTAGGCAAACATATATGTATTCCATTCATATCAACATTGACCTGGAACCTTTTAACGATTCAGTCTGTGACGTACACGAATGTTAACATCGGAACTTTCAACAAATCAGCATGACACACTCTGTAGATTTTTATTTTTTATCATAGCAAAATTGGTTGTAAGCAAAAGAATTGGATGGAAGAACATTATATAACTCAAGGAACAGCATGATGCATTACGTAGATTTCTGTTTTATTTTCAGATGATATCAAAGGAGCTAATTCTCGGTCTGTTGGTCGATCAGTCTGTCTGTTGCACACCATATCTCAAGAATTGCATAATGGATTTTGACCAAACTTCATCTTCATAGAGACATTACAGGCTACCCATGCCATCATATTTGACCTTCCTAAATGGTCTAGGTCGCTAGGTTCAATTCTTTGCTAAACATGTTTTGTTCTATATCTCAAAACCGCTGAACCGTTTTAGTATATAGGTCCTCCAACACGTGACCAATCCTTACATGGCAGTATGGTGCTGCTGCTGCTGCTGAAGAAGAAGAAGAAGAAGAAGAAGAAGAAGAAGAAGAAGAAGAAGAAGAAGAAGATGATGATGATGATGATGATGATGATGATGATGATGATGATGATGATGATGATGATTAATACCCACTTGACGCAGTCAGTGTCAAACTCTAGTTGTGGTTTGTCGAGCACGCCAAGAGTGTAGAGCTGGTGGGCCAGGGCGCACTTGCCCAGAGCAAACTGCGCTGTGTTAGTTCTGTCCAAGCAGTCTACGCAGTTGGTGCGTACCACACCAGTCTGCTGGCTGCCGTTCTTGTGCCATCGCCCTTGGAGAATCTTCAGCCTAGCATGGGCCAAAAGCAGGACAGAACAATCCAATTCAATTCAAATTCTACAGCCCATAGATCATTAAAAAAAAAAGGCCAATTACTTTTTTTTTTTTTTTTTTTTTTTTTTTGCTGCTACATCAAATTTATGGATATTTACCAAAGGTAAGGTCAATCTACCACCATTGTAACCCTTTTTCAGGCAGACTGCCCTCACATTGCCTAATGAGAAAAATGCAGCTCAGGAGAAGCAACTCTGCATAATACATCACCCCATACACACACACATTTAAAAAAAAAATCTAAAACAACAAATAGTGCCCTTGCCTAAGATTGACAATCCTCAAAATCTTAATGACTTTCGCCCAGTAGCATTAACAAGCTTAGTTATGAAAACACTGGAAAAGATTGTTAAAGACCTACTTTTATCTGCAACAGAATCACTCTTAGATCCATTACAGTTTGCATATAGAGCTAGGAGAGGGGTTGATGATGCCAAGCTGTTCATCCTTAACACTCTGTATAAACATCTAGAGAAACCAAATGCACATGCCAGAATTCTTTTTGCAGATTTTAGCTCTGCTTTTAATACTGTTCAACCACATATTTTAATACAAAGACTTATCTCAGATTTTCACATTCAACATCAGCTTGTCTCTTGGATTTTAGATTTTTTTGACTTGTAGACAGCAACGTGTTTATGTTAATGGTCTTTTTTCTGATACTGTTATAACAAACACTGGATCACCTCAGGGATGTTGTCTGTCACCTTTTTTATACATTTTGTATACTGACAGTTGTAGAAGCTCAAGGGAGGGAACTTATCTTGTTAAATTTTCTGATGATGCAGCCTTGTTGTCTCTCCTTATAGGTAAAGAAAGCCGTCATACAGAGAGCTTGGCAGAATTTGTTAATTGGTGTGATGACAATTTTTTAGAGTTAAATGTATTAAAAACAAAAGAAATGTATATTGATTTTAGAAGGGAAAAAGTTGAGGATGTGAGTAGTACGATTCATGGCAAGCCTGTTGAAAAAGTGGATGAATTTAAATATTTAGGAACTGTTTTTGATAGTCAATTAAAATGGGACGCCAACACTGCGAACATCATAAAAACAAGGCCAACAAAGAATGTATCTTCTTCGTAAACTTAAAAGTTTCTCTGTTAGCTCTATTATTCTTAGCCGTTTTTATCAGTCTTTCATAGAAAGCTTGTTGTGTTTTTCATTTGTCTGCTGGTTTAACAGCCTTTCTGTACATGATAAGAACAGTCTGCACTCAATAGTAAATATATGTTCAAAAATAATTGGTGACAGGCAAAGAGACCTGAGTACTTTTTGTGATCAACAAACACTTAGGAGGGCTGCTTCGATTATTTCTATGCCTCATCATGCGCTAGCTGAGGAATTTGTTTTGATGCAATCTGGGAGGAGGTTTAAAATGCCACAGTGCAAGACCAATCAGTATTTAAAATCGTTTGTGCCCCATACAATACAGTTGATGAACAGGAGTAAGAACAATTAATGCATAAAACTAAAAGTAAAAACAATTAGCCTGATAATAACTAATCTTAGCTGCTTTTTCCTTTAAAGAATCTTCTACCTTGTTATTTTTATGCCTGTGTCTGTGGTGAGTGCTGCTGGTGATGTATTTCTGTGTTGGGTAAATGTCTATGAACTGGATGTATGTGTGTGCATGGGCAGTGTGTATGTGCGGATGGTGTCGGGGGGCTGCCGCTGTGTTTTGTGCAAGTTGTTTTGTGCAAGTTGTTATTGTTCGTAGACATCCTCATGTATATCAGATATGTCATGTACAGAGCCTACTAGTACATGTAATGGAAAGAAGATTGGTCAGTCAGCTTAATAGGTTCAAGGGACGTAACTTAATTTTGATTAATGACGTCGAGTTGATTAGTTGAGAACAAGAGTTGCATCTCTTGGAGTAAACAAGAACATACGAAAACTGGAATAAAAGATGGCTTCAATGTAACACCACAATCCACTGCCTTTCTTCTATTAAAGTGTTTGCCTGATAAACAAACATTCAAGAAGAACAACACATGGTGTCAGAAGAGGGATGATGGAGTCTGCAAGCAGTCAAGTACCTAAATTTGACTGGTCAGCCTGGGATCTCGCACAAGAATGGAAAAACTTTCATAGCCACGTGAAGTTCACCTTCAAGGGACCGTTAAAGTCAAAGTCCGAGGAGGAGAAGTGCTCGTACCTTATGCTGTGGGTGGGAGAAAGAGGACGCAAAATCTTTTCGACATGGAATCTCACGGACGAACAACAGAAGTCTCTACAAGAGTACTACACACGTTTTCAACAGTACGTGGAACCAAAGTCGAACCCCATCTTCGCAAGATACAAGTTCCAGGGTAAAGTACAGTCAAATGATGAAACATGTGAACAATTTGTAACAGAACTGAAGCTGTTGGCAAAAGAGTGTGACTATGGAGATCAAGAAGATGCTATGGTCAGAGACAGAATAGTTTTCGGCACTAAGTCAGAAAAAGTGCGAGAGAAACTGATAGATGTAGGTAGGGAACTTACACTAGAGAAAGCAATAGAAATTGCTAGGGTTGAAGAAATGTCTAGCTCACAACTTCAATAAATGAAATTGTCTCAAGCAGCAGCTATCAATGCAGTCCATCAAAAACATGCAGACAAAAGTACAGGCTACAAGAAAGAAAGCCAACACAAACAGAAAGATGACAGATCTGCACAATACAAATGTGGTCGGTGTGGAAGAAAGCACACAAGTAAAGCAGAATGCCCTGCAATAGGACAAAAGTGCACAAAATGCAAGAAGCCCAATCATTTTGCAAAGATGTGTCGAACGAAGAAACATACAGAAGAAAGATAAATGCACTAGATGATAGTGATACAGGCACAGATGATGATGATAATGACACAGTCATGACATACACGCTAGGTGCAATAGGGAACACAGACATCAACAAAGTTGGTAGTGCATGGTATGAAACACTAGATGTTGAAGAAAAGCAGATAAAGTTTCAGCTTGACACTGGTGCAAAATGCAACGTCATCTCGCAGCAAACATTCAAGATGTTTAAAGACAAAATGCTGAGAAAGTCCAAAATCAAACTGAAATCATACTCAGGTCACTGCATCAAGACACTAGGGACAACAAAACTTACATGCAGATGCAAAGGCAAAGAGCATGAAGTAGAATTCTTTGTCACAGAGGTAGACAATGCAGCAATACTAGGTCTTGAGGCATGTCAGACGTTAGGACTGATACAAAGAGTTGACACGGTGCATGCAAGCATTCCTCAAGATGTCAAATCTGGATACCCAGATTCATTTGAAGGGTTAGGATGCCTACCTGGAGAGGTTAAAATCAAAATTGACCCAAACGTTGAGCCTGTAGTTCATCCACCACGTAAACTACCAGTTGCACTTCATGATAAAGTCAAAGCTGAACTCCAGCGCATGGAGAAAGAAGGAGTCATTGTCAAACAAATAGAACCGACAGAATGGGTAAACAGTATGGTTGTCGTAGAGACCTCAACAAAACTCAGAATTTGCATTGACCCTAGAGACCTAAACAAAGCTGTAAAACGCGAACATTACCCCCTGAAAACAATTGAAGAAATTGTTCAAAACATGCCTGATGCAAAAATATTCTCAAAGCTAGATGCAACTTCAGGATATTGGCAGCTGAAGCTGGATGAAAAAAGCTCAAAACTTTGCACTTTCAACACTCCTTTTGGTCGTTTCAGATTCCTCCGTCTTCCTTTTGGGATTGTATCGGCAAGCGAAATTTTCCAAAGAGTGATGTCTGAGATGGTAGAGGACATAGAGGGTGCTGAAGCTGTTCAGGATGATATCGTAGTGTGGGGAAAAGATGAGAAACAGCATGACAAACGCTTGAAAAAGATGATGGAAAAAGCTAGAAAGTTAGGTCTGAAGTTCAATGAGTCCAAATGCGAAATTCGAAAGCCAGAGATCAAGTATATAGGTCACATACTGACAGGTCAAGGTCTGAAAGCAGATCCGGAGAAAATCCGAGCAGTTCAAAATATGAACATTCCTGAAAACAAGAAAGAACTGATGACTTTCTTGGGTTTCATTCAGTACTTAGGCAAGTTTCTACCAAACTTAGCTGAAGTAGCTACACCTCTCAGAAAGCTCACAGAGAAGGAAGCAGTCTGGAAATGGTCAAAGAAAGAAGAAGATAGTTTCCAAAAGCTAAAAATATTAGTGACAGAATCTCCTGTTCTGAGGTACTATGACCCAAATAAACCTCTTACACTCTCAGTGGATGCATCTGCAACAGGTCTTGGATGTTGTTTAATGCAAGAAGGTCAGCCAATTGCCTATGGTTCATGCGCTCTCACCAAAACGCAACAGAACTATGCGCAAATAGAAAAAGAAACTCTAGCTGTAGTGTTCGGATGCGAAAAGTTTCACACTTATGTGTATGGCAGACAAGTTGATGTAGAAACAGATCATAAACCTCTGCAAGCAATCTTCACAAAACCGTTACACAATGCACCTGTCAGATTGCAAAGATTCATGCTACAGTTGCAAAAGTATGATTTGAGAGTCACATACAAACCAGGCAAAGAAATGTTTGTAGCAGATACACTGAGCAGGTCATACCTAAAAGAAACAAAAGAACAACTTGTACCAGACAAAGAGATAAATGCAATCAACCCAAGGTCCAGAATTTCTATTTCAGACAAGAAATATGAAGAATTTCAGAGGGAAACTGAAAAAGATGCTGAATTGCAAAAGTTAAAAACAGTCATTCTGGAAGGATTTCCAGAAAACCGGTCTGAAGTGCCTGAAGAAGTCAGAGCATACTGGTCATTCCGCGATGAGTTAGTTTTCACTGATGGTTTGATCTATAGAGGATTTAGGATTGTCGTTCCGAAATCACTGCGAAAAGAAATGGTGAACAGAGTACATGAATCACATCTAGGAATTGTCAAATGCAAGAATCGAGCTAGAGAATCTATGTATTGGCCAGGAATGTCATCTCAGGTTGAAGACACAGTTGCTTCATGCAGAACTTGTGCTGAAAACTCCAAATCAAATCCAAAAGAACCAATGATACCCGTAGAAATTCCAGACAGACCATGGAAAAAGATAGGGGCAGATTTGTTTGAATTGAACCAAATACACTATCTATTGGTAGTAGATTATTACTCAAAATGGCCAGAAGTTATTCAGCTGAACAAACTGAAAAGCAAACAAGTCATTGATCACATGAAGAGCTTGATAGCGAGATATGGAATTCCAGATGAGTTAATCACAGATAATGGTCCGCAATTTTCTAGTCATGAATTCACAGATTTCACAGAAGAATATGAAATCAAACACACAACATCAAGTCCGTACCATCCTCAAAGCAATGGTCAAGCAGAACGCATGGTTCAAACAGTCAAACAGTTGCTTCACAAAGCAAAGGATCCATTCAAAGCATTGCTAGATTACAGAAATACTTCTCTTGACACAGGAAAATCACCCGCAGAATTGTTTCTAGGCAGAAAACTGAAAACAACCCTTCCTGTGAGAGAAGAAACACTCAAACCAGGAAAACAAAATAACAACTCAAATCACAAAGCAATGAAAGTAAGACAGAAAACACAGAAAAAGTATTTTGACAGAAAAGCAGGTAAAACACTGTCAAAACTCAAATCCGGTGATCCCATCATGATGCAGTTTGGAGACAAATGGAAAAGAGCAGAAGTAGTTAATCCTCATACAACACCCAGATCCTATGTAGTCAAAGATGAGCAAGATGTACATTACAGAAGAAACAGAAGAATGCTCAGACCAACACAAGTAGAATTTCAACCACAAGACACAAGAGAGTCATTCACATACAGTCCACAAACACAAAATCATACACCAACAGAAAGAAGAAGAGTAGAGAATGAAAGCATTCCAGAACAGACTAATACACAGCAAGCATACACAGCACAAACACACAGTGATAATGCTGTTAAGACAAGGTCAGGTAGAATTGTGAGACCTCCAGTAAAGTACAGTGAAGAGTATTGAATGTGGTAAAGACTGAAAGTATCCAAAGAACTGTGAAATAGAAAAAACAATATGAACAGTGTATTGCAATTAGCAGAAGAATAATTATGTTTTATTTGTGTGAAGAATGATTTAGTGTTATGATTACTTGAACATGGTAACAAAGAAAAGTGAACAAAACAAAAAAAACATTATATATACAAGTATGTGTAATAGTGAAGATAGTAGTTGTTTAGTACATGAAGACAGCGAAAAGACTGAAAAAAACAGTAAATGAATCTCAAGATATGAGAAAAATGAGTGAATTTATGAATATGTTGATGTATGTTGATATACATGTTCAAACGCATACACTCGCACACATGCAAACAAACAATGTGAAAGTTAAAGTTTTTGAAAATAAGAATTTCTTATTGTTAGATATTATTGTGTTATAAGAGATTATAAGTTGAACAATGTTTTATATAAGCTGAAGTTAAAGTTGAAAACTTCATATAGTTATTCAGAAATTTGTTTCAATTTGTATATTTTAAGTGGAAATATTAGAAGTAGGTTTATATGGTTGAAATTAATTTGATATTTTATTAATGCCATGAGCAAAACAACTGAATGTCCATTATCTAAAAATACAGGAAGTATTTTATTTAGAAAAGAGAGGATGTCATGTACAGAGCCTACTAGTACATGTAATGGAAAGAAGATTGGTCAGTCAGCTTAATAGGTTCAAGGGACGTAACTTTTGATTAATGACGTCGAGTTGATTAGTTGAGAACAAGAGTTGCATCTCTTGGAGTAAACAAGAACATACGAAAACTGGAATAAAAGATGGCTTCAATGTAACACCACAATCCACTGCCTTTCTTCTATTAAAGTGTTTGCCTGATAAACAAACATTCAAGAAGAACAACACAAGATATTGTTGTGATTTTTTTTTTTAAATGAGAGAGTACTCATACCCCTATTGTAATTGCCAAATCTGGATAAATAAAGTTGTTTGAATTGAATTGAATTGAATTGAATATTGAACTGAAACAAATTTGATTAAATTCAAGATTAATGTTTCTTTCAAGGGATGCATGATTTGTTGTGAGTGTCTTGCATATAAATCCATTTAAAAAAAATCAAGACATTAGAAAAACAGAAGAAAAATACACAAGCACAGTGGCGCAATATTATGGACTAGAAATCAACGTGTCCACGTCACTATCACTCAAATCACTCTACAATGCTTCGAAAGCAATACCCAAGTCGCCTTCTTTGCTTGGATCAATTTGCACAAGATCGCCTTCATCGGATCTCTCAAACACACTGTCCGAATCGTAACTGTCCATAATGGCTGCTAGTATAATCTCTTTCGTTCCTCGAAAAACATTGTCACAAAGATTGTCGATGTTCAAAAATTCGAAAGGCACGTTTTTCAAAACGACCCATCATGTTTTGCACATCCCCTGAAAGAACACGAAATCTCAAACACGAGACTACATTGGCGAGATTATGCTATTTATAGATACAGCAGTGGAAGCGGCCTAACGGAACACGCGTTTGAGGTGTTTTGCCGGCGGACATCAGGTGACCTGACTAAATATAGCATCGGGCAACATGCGCCGAATTAACAAAAAAAGGGTTAATATTAGTGAAAGCAAAAGTAAGTTTTTAAAAAACACAAACATTTGTCATTCAATTCTAACCCATAGTGGGTGGGCAAGGCTAGGCAAGCAAAGAAGTCACTTGTGATTCAATGCAATTCAAACCCAACAAAATGTCCATTGAACCTGCTCTAGTATTAACTCTTTGCCTGCCAATCGACGATATATCGTCGATCTGAGCCACCATGTTTGTGCCAATCGACGATATATCGTCGATTTCAGTTTTCCGCTTCGTTCAGTTTTTTTGCGCAGTCCAATCCAAGTTTTATTTTAACCAAAGAGAGATAACTCTTTCTACTTTCGTTCTCGATCGACACGCGCGTGGTTTCTTCAAATTGATTCGTTTTTAGAGTGTTTTTTGTGCATTTTACTAAGCATTGTGATGGGCACAATCGACAGTGTGTCAAACTCTGCTAATAATCAATATAATTTCAAACTGTAAAGTGTATTTTGAGCCTAAATAAATTTTCTTTCTGGTGTGTGAAGCTGATTCAGTGATTGGAATTATTCCTCCAGATTTTTTTTATCACTGTGGTATGTACAAATATTTTTATTTTATTTTATCATTTCAAAAAGATCAACATGCTTTCAAAACACATATTTCAATAACATAATCAAATTAACATTTTTGTGTTCTTTTTTCTTATTCTTCACTCTTTTACCTTTAATTTGATATGAAATATGTCTATTTAACAACTGTTATTGAAAGAACAGTAGCTTAAATGCCTAATGTACTGAACTTTCTTTCCGGTGCCAGAGAAATGTCTGGCACAAAAGTGGAAACATGCCTGGCAGGCAAAGAGTTAATAATATTAGCAATTTGGATATGTGCAAGAACGCTCATCTGATACGCTACAACTAATATGGGAAGGCGAGATAAAAAGGAAGGCAAAACACAGAAAAACTCACCAAAACTGTCAATAAATGTATTTTGTTAAATAGGCAAAAAAGCAAACAAAATCATCAGTCTAACTTTGTGTCACATATATGTGTACGGGAATTCTTCACCTTGGCACTCTCAACCTGTAGTTGAGCTGTCAAAGTTTTGAAGTGGTTGATGCTATCATCATCATTACTATAATTAATAAGAAACTGAACCGCTACACTCACTCGTCATCTTTCATAAGGTAGTCCATACGCCGTGAGGGCAAGTGAAGGTAGAAACCAGTCTGCTTCAGGCAATAGCGAGCGATACGGGCAAGCCTCATCATCACATCCGCGTTTTTCCTGCAATCATTTACACACATCAATGCATTTCAAATTTTTGCCCAAATAAGTCACCCATAAAACTGGGTTGCGTTCACGATGACACTATGTATGACTATGTATTGCTGCGCAGCCGTTCACAGTCACTGCGTATGAACACGTAGTGCTATTTTTTCCTACACCTCTCGAGCGCGCAGTGGATTGTATGAAAGCTCATACAAAAATGGCGGACGCTGGCGGTAACGAAAGGTATGTGCCACAGTTTTTTTTATTTGTCCATAAATTGTCTTTAACGAGTCCCCTCTACATTCGTCCTCGTCCGAATCGTCAATTAAATCCAACATAATAGTCTGAAGTAAAGCTTTTAGGTTTTCTTCGACACTGACGACAGCCATTCTTTTTCCGGACTCTGTGAGCATGCGCGTAAATTTGCTGCGCTACACACGGTTCACGCGCACCCTGTAGCGGCCTCTACATATTGTATGAGGGTAGTGGAGCGTGAACGCAACCCTGTAAACAAATGTTTCAGAAGTGTAGTAATAAATACCTTAACAAAGCAACAACAAAAATCACTGCACATGGAAACCCTTCTTCCCTTACTCCCCCTCCCTAGTTGCAACTAGTTTCCTCTCCCAACCATACCCGTAAAATGTCCCCATCCACCCCTCTATAAACTCAGCCACAGGGGACATAGGTGTTATGGACCTTTCTTTTCTCAGAGACACGCGAGGGTAGTGTACAACTCTTCTCTCTCATTGCTGTACTGTCAAATATGAGTTTAGGACTAGAAATGACTAAAGGATCCTACCTATCTTTGCACGTTTGACCTTTTTTTCATGAAAATTATCTCTAAACTTTATAATGATGTGTTCTAAAATAAAATAAAAAAATATTATTTTTATCATTATTATTATTTATTGTTGCTCTTATTATTATGATTATGATGATTAATAATATGATTAATACCTCTTGGTAACTCTGGCCATGTCAAAGCCAATGTACTGGATAGCGTGTGCAGGAGGCAAGAACTGGTTGAGGTAGTTGATGGCCTCCACAAACTCATCGCTCAGGATGCTTTCATGGCGACGTTTCTCCCTTGTCTGAAAATACAATCCAACAGGTTGATACACACACATCCGGGTGCTAGGAGCCACAGCATCCGCCTGGCCCACCAGACTGTTGATCCTGATTGGCTCAGCCAAAGTCAGTGGTCAAAGCTGTCCAACACTGGAGGGCAAGTTGTGTCTCCATCAAGATTTCAGCCAGAAGCCTGAGCAGCTGTTTTAGCTGGCAAGTGTTGTATATATCTATATAGATATATCTATATATATCGTTGGTGTCCATTCCAAACCTCGTAACTCCAAAAAAAAATGTGTTTGCAATCTTTTCATGGTTATGTCCCTTGAATTTTTGCACCTTTTTTTGTCATAAGCTCGGAATTCATTACTCATTTAGAAAACATCAGTAATTGAAAACATAAAAATCTCCCAACAGGTCAAACGATTTTTATCAAAATCTTGTATCTCACTTACGAGGTTTTTACAGAGGTGCCAACCCCCTTATCTTCTTGTCAGTATGTCCGGTCCCGTTTGTCAGTATTTTTTAACACTTGTCAGTTGTTTTTTCCTCGCAAAACCCAGCCTATGATACTATAAAGTAACGACAGGCTTACTTCTGAAACAGCAGGCTATTTTTAGTCCTCTAAAATCACCATGAAAGTCAGCTTGTTGAACACTACACTTGTTTTACTTAAAATGAATGATACTGATAGTTTTTCCAATAAAAGCAATGTCAGCAACAAAACAGTTCTATTGTTTCAAGGACTTAGCAGTTGCCTTTTTTCAGAAGTGTTGGAGAGTTTTGTTTTGTAGCAGTCAGTATTTGAGTTTCTTGATTTCAACTGCAGCATGACATTCAGTGTCTTACTTCCCATAGTCCCTCTAAAGTCAGTTTTATTTTTTCTAACCAGAGAAAAGACCCTTTCACATGAACAGTTGGATACAGGGATCAGGAGAATCCTCAGCATGATCTTGGACAGTAAGTAAGTTTTGTGTCTAGCAGATGAAACATGCCTGGCAACATCGTAAAAGCCACCATGACTTATCAAAAACTCGAAGCCACAGACAGTACGGCGTGCATACTTCGTTGACAGTTTCGACGCAATGATGCATGCATGGATGTGCTTCTGTGTATGAATGCAGAAAATCTTGCAGTCGTTTAGTTGCAGGCTTTGTTTTCTTTGATGATGAATCGGCTTCGTCATCAGACTTAGCAGCTTTTCTTTTTCTGTCCTGCCATGTTCGCGATTTTGAAACACTCCGAAAGGCGGTTTAGACTATTATGGAGGGAACTGGTACAGGTCTATTTTTAGACTAGGAGTAGGGTAGGGAAGGGTAGGACCAGTGTATTCATTGGACAAATGGATCACGTGCTTGATTCGGGTCTAGCGGTTGGGTAAAAACCACGCGCGTGCTTGATTCGGCTTTCATCACGTGATTGATTAGGGTACAGTCATGAATCGAAAAGCGTGTCGGAAAATACCGCAGGCATACAGCGACGTTCAGTGAGTGCAGAGACCAGAGACCGGTACAGAAGCACCGCTGGAAAAGATAAACGATCGGCAACTTCTCCTCCGTATTTTTATAAAAGCTACCGTATTTCCGTATTTAATTCACTTCGCCGGAATTAAATATGGTCAATCCGTACTGGTTGGCACCTCTGTTTTTTTCATTTTGGGATACATTTATAAAAATTTGTAGCTCAACATAAATGACGCGCCAGCAAGTTGAGTTGATGTCACTTATGCGGTTTTGTTATTGTCATCATGGAAGTACCAGCTGTTTGTGGTCATTTTTAATACACTTTGGTGAGTATCACAATTTCTAAAGATTGAAATCGTCCAGATCTTCTCTGTGGGTTCGGGCATAGAATACAAATGTATCATAGACCCAACGTTTCCCTGCGTGTCGTAAGAGGCAACTAACAAGGGTGATGGGTGATGTGATGCTAAGTACAGAGCTTGTACTGGTCAGAAGGACACAATGTCAGTGATGAATGTAACAAGACTTTCACTAATTGTTGGCTGTTACTGTGTTAATCTATCAATGATCTAGCCTATTTCAGTTTTGTAAAGACAATGGTTGTTTGTATTATTGGATAAAACAACACTTGGAATGTTTTCATTGCATTTTTCAGTCTTATATTTGGTATTAGTGTGTCCTTTGTTGTTTGCCGTTCTTACTAATTCTTTTAATTAGCAACTGCAAGCTAATGCAAAACAGTCAACACCTCGTAACTTGCAACTTTCGGCACATACAAAAATAGTAAAAACCTCGTATGTTAACATTTCTGTCTATTTCTCAAACTTGCATGAGATCTCAATCCACTCACTAATTAAAAATTTCGTGTTCGACACTGAATACAAATTATACTAAAAACGTTTGTTTTGGCAACAGCTGATTTTATAAAACTGTTGTTTTTTTTTCTTCTCAAAACTGCAATTTTGGAGATACTGGGTTTTGAATGGACACCGACAATATCTTTACTGTTATTTACCTTGACCAGATTTAAGATAACAATGGGAGCCCCGTAACGTTTCAACAGCCAGTTGAAATGATGTCCGGCCACTGTGGCGTAGGGGTCTCTCTGATCCACTGAAAAGATCCACAACAAAACAGTCAGTTTATCACAAATGATAATCCCTATTGCAAATTCTCATTATCCTTCTTGGTCGCTTCCTTTGTTGGCCATTACTATTTTGTCAAATGCTACATGGAGCACAGAGGCGTTTAATGACCTACATATTTCATAAACCGTACAATCTCCAGCTAACCAAAACAGGAGCAGATTTACCCCAAGCAAATCATTACCATCAACAACCAATTTAAACAGATGACATCATTAAAACTCAAGCAGCTTGGGACTAGGACAGATACTAAAAAATATACCAACTACATATACAAAATATGTCAAATCTTTTAAAAACAACTGATCTTTCCTAACAAAGGCAAAGAATAAGTGAGTATGGCAGAACTAAACAATAATGTAAGGAAAGTGGACTTGCAATTTTCACTGTACACATAAACTGATCTCACAAAGAATGCGCGTCCTACATTCTCCTACCAATAGTGATAAAACGATACTCACATGTGATGGGGGGCTTAGCGACCATCTTGCTAAGATCCTGTGACCAGAACATGGGTACAGAGCCGCGGTGTTGTACGTAAGACGACACCTTGGTGCGGTTCAGGAACGTCACTGACATGTCCTGAACTATTTGCTCCGTCTCTATTTCATTTGCCACAGAACCCTGAAGTAGAAAAATCATAGTAAATTATCTTTGCACTATACCGAATTTAGCTCAAAGGTATATTGAAAACCACAAACATTGCACACAAAAATGAACAGCAAATCTAAGCTCCACCCTCCGTGTCGGATAGCGCAGTGGTTGGAGCACTCGCAACTGTGTTGCAAGTTAAGCACCGTCCAGTGCGGTTAGCACTTGGATGGGTGACCGCAAAAACGTAAAGCGACAAATAACAACGCCCCCAGTTGACTCAACTGTCACTGAGTACCTACTCTCTTAAGGGTGGGGAAGGTAAAGCAGTGAGGGAGAGAGATGGGCATCACCCTCATTACGCTGGCCCAAGATAAGTGTGATCTCCAACATCACGCTCCCCTACAGCCACAAGGCTATGGGACTACCTTTACCTTACCTTTTTACCCCCCCCCCCCCCCACACACACACACACAACAAAAAAGACAGCTCAAACCTTTCCTTTCTTACCTGACAATTGGCTCCTCTTTTCAAGAATCGTGTGCCAGCAAACTCATTCGATCTGCGCCCGATCAATGTCAGATAGATAGACTTGCCGTACACACCAACATCTTGGCAACGCAGTCAAAGAAAGTCCACAAAGATGAAGGTGATGAAAATTATGATGATTAAACTGATGATTAAGATGAAGATGATGACAGCAAACACATTCAGTTCAGCAGTGAGGTAAAAGTATTCTGATCTCTAAACATTCTGATATAAATGTGTCAGCGCTTTGTCCCAGTGAAGTTACCAATGGATTTAGAGGGTGGGGGGAGATGGTGAACAACAGAACTGTGCATTATACTAGAAGCACGCTCAAAATCACCAAAGGAAAAAAAGGATACTGCTCTGGCCAATGAAGCCATGAATGATGTATAGGATCCAGTCATGGTGAGCTCGCCCCTCAAAGTTCTTCAGCAAGTGGTCATTCCACACAAACTTCCGTGTGGGCTTCTGTCGTATCCCACACACTGATTCCAGGCCTGTTCGCGTATACGACAACAGAAATAAGTTTCTTAAAACCTGCACACAGTAACTGTTATCAGTAAAGTAGAATTCAAAATTTCCTTAAAATAGCACACTAACTAGCTCAAAGAACTGCTTAAATGCACAAACATCAAAACAGGATCAAGCTTAGGTAATCAAGTACATCAACCTGCTGAAGACTGTCCCCTGTACTTTGGACAGAATAATGATGAAGTTCTTTAATGTGCTCAAAAGGTGACACTGGGGGTTGTGGAACACCATATATACGGAAAGTTACAAGTTGTAAGAAAAAAGTCTCCCATTATCATTCAGATGTAAACCCAGGTCACTTGAAGCTAGGTACGTGAGCTCACTCCTGGCTAGCTATCATACCATCATCCAAATTTCTACATCCCAAACACCACCCAACCAAATTCCTACATCCTAAAACTTCAAACAAAATGTCATATGAGCGAATATTCAGAAAGCGCTAGCCTAAACTATCAACAATTTCTGCACAACTCACCTTGACTATTCTTCTCTGCTGTCAGCCCATAGGCAGTGGAGGGACAGAATGATCCGGACCCGGCGCTGAAGTCAGAGAAACAAATTCCCTCCCCCGGCTCACCTTTGTCACCCCCAGGCTTCACCTCCTCTACACTGTTGTCCCAGAACACCATTTTCTGCTTGCTGTAGGCGTCAGAGGGTGGGATGGGGCCCTGAATGGGCAGCAATGTCTTTGCCATGTTGTACTGCAGGTTGTGGGTCAAGTCATAGCTATAGCTGTAAAGATAATAGGTAACTTCTTGAGCAGCTCTGGAGCTTGAACAGCACAAATTAAGAACAGTTCTAGATATCTTCTACTGTAAAAGAAAGTTAAATAAAATATAATCCTCACCCTTGCAATGACATTCAAACATTATCGACACATGCACACAAACACACTTGGCCAAGCTTTACAAACATAAAATACATACCAACAAAAAGTTTACAATTTAATTATAAATAAATACATATTAATTACCTGAAGTAGAAATTACTAGATAGATCCACATTCTGGAACATCTTGACATATCTGAAATTAAAAACAGGAAAAAAATTAAAGCACATACACACAAACATGGTAAGCCATTCAAATGTATTTTAATACATAAATATCGATACACATTTGCATAACTTCATAGCAACTTCCAAGTTTCAAGGCTAAACAATCCATGATGGTTTTATACCAGACCTGCCTACTGCTACGATTTTGCCGTAGCAGCTACGAAAAATAAAGGTCTGCTACGATGCTACGGCAAACATAAAATTGCTACGGGAATTTTAAAAAATCCGACTTTTTTTTTTTTTTAAACTCTTTACCGGGCTTAGCGGCCGAAGGTCTAAACAGGCAAAACGCCCAAAAGCGTCTGTATCAACCACTGTTATATTCTCGCGTTGTTTGAAAGATTGCGAGACTTCCGGCAATTGACTTCCGGTTCCCTTCTGTTGTGAAAACAATCGAATGCATTTCCACAAGTTTTCCCTTTGATGCATTCGTTTTTTCGATTTTTTTTCTCCAATTTTTCGAGTGCAAGTGTCTAGAATGGATGGTTTGGATTCTTCGACTGATGAAGGAGGGTTTACAGGCTTCCATTTATTAGACATTGCAGTGAGAGAAATGGACTTGGAGGAAGAGATCGGTACTGACATTAGTCAGGGTGGAGAACAACTGAATCAAGAAATCTCTGAAATCCGGCCGGGGCCCAGGGGCCAAGCCCCGGTATTCGCCCCCTGGAAGAAAATGAATTTATGCTATTTTGAAAGTAATTTAGGGCCTCTCCTGAAAGCAAAAAGCACAAAGTAAACATGAATAGAAACAACAACAACCAAAAAAAAAAAAGAATTTTTATGCACATGTCTTTCAAAAAAGTTAAGAATCTTGATTTGTAGGCCTAACAAAGTTTGAGGCCCACCACTGTTACACACAAACTCCACATTTCAAATTTTACTGGGCACACGTTTGTCTATTTTTTAGCTGTAAACAGGCAAGAATTTTTATAATTTTAGCGATATTTAGGGGTACGTTAGTAAAAACACTACATCTTAGGTATTAGTGACTAGTGTATAGATTTAAATGAAATAAAATGCAAAATGAACGGAAATAAATCTCTTTTGATTATCTACCTTTTTATACTTCTCTTGTCATGTCTTGTTTTTGATTACTCCATGTGTATACAATAAAAAAAGTTTTAAAAAGTCCAAACAAGCCCCCTCCTCTTCTTCACTTTCATGCCAGTCTGAAAGATCGTATGCATGCACACTACTGACACTAATTGTCTAATGACTAATCAGTCTAATGTCAGTACTCAGTACCGATCTTTTCCTCCGACTCCAAGTCCATTTCTCTCACTTTAATGTCTGATAAATGGAAGCCTGTAAACTCCCCTTCATCAGTTGAAGAATCCAAACCATCCATTTTAGACACACACACAAGAAAATTTGGAAAAAAAAATCGAAAAAACGAACGCATCACAGAGAAAACTTGTGGAAATGCAGTCGAATGTTTTCACAACAGAATTTAACCGGAAGTCAATTGCCGGAAGTCTCGCAATCTTTCAAACAACGCGAGAATATAACCACATGGTTGATACGGACGCTTTTGGACGTTTTGCCTGTTTAGACCTTTGGCCGCTTTTGGCCGCTATGCCCAGTAAAGGGTAGCCCTTAGCTTCTCACACTCGGAACTCAATATTTTTTTCTCGGAAATGCAAATGCCTTCCGCGGAAATCCGCGGATTCGCGGAGAATTCTCCACCCTGATTAGTGTCAGTAGCATGCATGCATCAAATCTTTCAGATGGGCAGGGAAGTGAAGATGAGAAAAAGGCTTGTTTGGACTTTTTAAAACTTTTATTTTTTATTTTTGTAAACACATGGAGTAATAAAAAAACAAGACATGACAAGAGAAGAATAAAAAGGTATATAATCAAAAGAGAATTTATTTCTGTTCATTTTGCATTTTATTTCATTTAAATATATGCACTAATACCTAAGATGTGGTTTTTCTACTAACTTACTCCAAAATATCTATACAATTATAAGATTTCTTGCCTGTTTAGAGCTTTAAAAAAAAAATAGACAAATGTGTGCCCAGTAAAGGGTTAATTTTTTTTTAAAATTGGGGTTTGTCTCAGCCAATTGTGCGCGTAGAAAGTAGAACTTCCGCTATTTCTAAAGTCTATCGTACACGATGCAGCCAGGGCGTGACCAATCAGACGGCTCCGTTTCTATTTCCCTTTGTTAAAACGTGGTGTCCATCCTCACAATTCCACACTCAAGTGCTCACTGCGAAAGAGTTTTCTCATGTGTGAGGAAGAACAGAACTGACCAAAGAGTAAGCTTGGGAGAGGACACTATGGAGGCTCTGATGGTGGTGAAGAGTCAGCCAGATGGCATTTTAAACAGGCATCTGACCAAAGAAGACCTTGTTAAACTCGAGAGCTGTTATGCTGACTCTCTGCGAAAGTAAACAGTAAACCCTGACACCAAATATTGTATTTCTTATTATGTGTGCTGAGGCAGGTAGAGACTGATTTTGTGCTTTCTCAAAACGTTTTCAATGTTAAAATATATATTTTAAGTACACAATTAACTTGTCGTGGCGTTCTACATCGACGGTTGTGCATGCTACTGAAAACCTGGCTTTGCTACTGAAAACTAAACCTTTTGCTACTGATTTAAAGAATTGTAGGTAGGCAGGTCTGTTATACTATTACAGTGAGAGACACTGAATGTACCTGCTCTCATCAGGGTGGACATAACGCACAGTCTCATTAGGAATGTACAGCATGGCGGTGTCCTCAATCTTGTAGATGGTGTGAGGTCCTATGAGCGCCACTCTCTTCCTCTTGGTGATCAGGATTATGTACGGCCCTTCCAGAAATCGCACAAAGCCTGAAACCACCATTGTGCATACATGTAATGACGTTAGAAATGTCCCCAAAGATAGATCTATATATGTTAAAACACAGGGATGGGGACAACCAGAATTCTTAACTTACTGGACCAGTAACCCAGCAGAAATCAGTACCATGCCTTAGCCTGCTAAAACTTTCACAAAAAATAAAACTGAAAGAGTAAACATTTGTCTGCAAATAATGAGACATGGCATGTTTCACTGAAAAGTGAAACTTTACAATGCATTATCAACTACTGTACAAGAAAGGCAGCAATAGTGGGATGCCAACAGACCTGCCAACTCTTCATGCCAAGAGGTAGAAATGCTTGAGGACAGCTGATAGGAAGTTTGGACACTTTATACAGAGATGCCTACCCACCAGTCTGACCATTTGTCAACTGGCTGCATGAAAAATGTGTATTTTGTGTAATGTCAGATTTCGCGCAACTTCGCACATTTGATCAAAGAAAAACTTCCACATTCACAAAACATTAATTCATACCAATTCCAGCTCACCATTTTAATCCTCATGAAACAAAATAATATAGAATGAAACAAGTTATGGTCAAAAATGCACACTAATATATTATTTTTTGTGTTGCATTTTACTCCATAACCCCCATAAAGATCTTCATATTGTCGAACAATTAATTAATATGAATTATGAATATATATAAATGCATCATTATTTTCATATATTCTGCTGAAACTGACAAACCTTTTTGTTTTCTGAGTATACTAGAGTGTTCTGCATTTTGTTGTGTAAATACAGTGCCTTTTTATACACTTTGTAGTAATTTTAGACACCTGAGCCACTTTTGGGGAAAACGCGTTTTATTTTTATGTGAGGGTTACCCACTTTGAACAGTTAAATGAGTGCCTAAATATTGACCGATTTTATTTTTAAACAATTTAAATTTTTTAAATCTTCTAAAGGTTTGTACTATATAATAAAAACAAAATAAAACATCCTGAACCAAAATAAAATTTTCATCCGTAATACCTAATCTAAGTGTCACTGAATGTAGTATGCACCGCTGTGAGCAATGCTGAACTCTTTGGTGCACGTGTTGCAGTAAACATAATGAACTCCTTTAGAAGATTCGATTATTCCTCGAAAACGTTCACGGTATTCGCGTAAGAAATGTTGTCGCGCTTTTTGCTTACTTGCAACCTTACCCCGCTTTTTTTCAGATTCGCTCTCATAGTCACTCTCGTGTACACGCTTTCGCGACGCCATGTTTAGCAGCTTCCACAATGGCGGATACAAAGTCTCGCACTACCTCTCACGCACGAGATTTCACTTTTGCACATGCGGTCTAGGGTCAGCAAGTAAAGGAAATAGCAAATCGGATATATATAAAATCAGAGCAAAAAAATTTTTTTTTTTTTTTGGGTATACCACGAAATGCTTACTTTTAAGGAATTGCTCGTATTGTCGTATTTTATGTTTAAAATTCATAAAAATATGTGCTAGCGCGGACGTTAGGCACCTCTGCTTTATAGGAATGATCGTTCCATGTCCTGCGAAACAGCTAGCAAGAGTTTTGTTTTTCTTTGTCCAGACGCCATGATGGAACCTTCATGAGCTATAGATGAAATGGTTTTACAAACTCGAATTTTATCCTAAAATGAAGTAACTTTTGATTGGTGAGATGGTAGGAAATCGAAACTGGAGCAGACCAGTTGAAGTGACAATGACATTTTCGCCATGGAGACTAAAAATAGTGCTGATGTGCAACGAGCGAAAACGAAATTACAATATTCAAAATAAATAAATAAATAACAAATTGAAGATTTTGGACCTGCGTGGAACATCAGAACACAGAAGGCTTGGGTGAAACAAATTCTATCAAAAGCGGAAGGGTTGGGACGACTGTGTCAAGGTTACCTGTAGAGCTGCAAGCTTCAGGTAGTTCACACAATATTGTACTAACATTTGGCAAATGGACAACTGATTCAACGAATGTTTTTCCCTGCCAATATTTTAATAACAAAGAAAAAATAAAGAAACAATATGTGAGTTGCTTACCGGCGATGCCAAATGATGAAATAGTCTTGGTCAACCCAGCCATTCCCTGTGAAGCTCGCTTGCTTTTGTTGCCTCCATCAATCATAGAAAGAACACTGCGAATTTCTGTTCTGCTGTATTCCACCTAAAACCATACACTCAGTACAGTGGAATCATTCTACCATTTTATTTTTGGCAAAGACTAACCAATAAATTGCTCATTTGCTGTCTTTGAAAAAAAAGGAACAATTATATAATTTTTAGATATTGCTAGTATTCTATTGAATTGAAACATTTCATTATCTCTTGGCGCCTTGCATTGTTCCGGTAATACTATTATCACTGCACACATCACAACATGAAATATGGCCAAAATTAAAACATATACATTTAATGAACATTTGTAAACATTTGAAGTATTAGTTAAAACACCTGGCTCACCTTGTCATCATGTATGACTAATTCTTTTGCTTCTGTGCGATCAATTTTTAGTACCCTGAAGCGCGTCTCAATCTTGTTCGATCCAACAATATAGTACCTCTGGTAACAAAAACACACCGAAAAAAAAAAAAGAATAAGGAAAGAAAGAAAGAATAACATGATGGCAAAACATTCAGATGATTTCCAGACACAAACACATCGAGGGAAAAAAAAAAAAGCATTTTTAATCAATCTTGTTGTGGGTAACATGACCCACAGATTTTCTTTTCACAAATCTGTATCCAACTTGCAAAATATGGGCAGAATTGGAAACATGCGCGGTTTTCTAAAATATGTGCATGAAATGTGTAAAGCCTGACAGTGCAGAATCAGCAAATTGTAAACAATAAAATTAACATTATTATTAAAAAGTCTCCGCCAACATTGATGACAGAGCAGTCAACGTTTCACCAGACAACAGTTTTAGGGACTTCTTTATATATACGTTGATGCATCAGTAAAGACTGCAGGTGTATTTACTGCACGGTAAAGTTGTTGCAAAAATACAACATAAACACCCGATTTATATTAGGCCTCCTAGCCTTATCTGATAATTTATCATTTATCAACCAAGTCTGGCAGCTCTCTCTTTACTTACAGCTTTCGTTTCATACAGCACCAGCTTCTGCATCCAGTTTATCATGGGTACTTCGCCAGAAGCCATGGTTATAGTTAATGTTGATTTATTTTAAGTTTGAAAGTAAGAAAAAACACATTTCTAAGAGTCTGTTTTGGTGTTCACATCCCACTCCTGCTGCACTTTCCATTCTCAAAAAGCATCATGAGGTGTTGAAGGGGAGAAAACTCGTTTTATTTATCAATAAAATTAATTTTTATTTTAAGCTTTGATTGATTATTCATATACGCAGCATTTTGCATTTGCGTCAAACTAAAAAAGGATATCATAATTATATCTTTATTATCATTCCTATTAATCAATATATTCATGAGATTAAATGCATAATTTTATAAAATGTGGATTCTAAGGGAGATTATTTAGTGTTCTGGGAGCACTTTTGTTTCTATGCTGCTGCTGAGTTGAGATGCTATGAAATTTAAGGGATGCATTGTAGGACGACATTAGACCATCTTCTGTCACGTGAACTGCTCTTAGGTATTTCATTCAGGAAGTGTAATATATTTCTTCCGATTTCGGAAACAAACCCATTGTCTATTTTTCTGAAGCAGACGACACAAAATATTATTCTAAAATACATGACTAGTACTAGTAGTAGTACGACTACGAGAGCATTACAGTTTACTTTAGTCTAGTTTCTCATAATGTAACGGATCAAGTACAGAGCTCGTGAGTATTTAATTATTCAGCATTAAGTATTATGTAGACTTGCAGTCATTATAACAAGGTTTGTGTTCACGATTTTATTTTGTACTTCTTGCAAGTTGCATGAGTACTACTATTGTACTAAATTAATAAATTAAACCAGGGAGATTGTTTTGGTTGCAGAACAGTTTGCTGTAGTGTCAGGATTGAGCTTGCCTAAGGAACCATCATTGTGACACTCATTCATCAAAATCATATATGCTGAGGCAATGACTCGACCCTTTGTCACTATAGAGGAATGCAGGGAACCAGCACAGGTTCATCAAGCATCAACTAATAGTGACATTCACATTGTCAACCATTCACTGTCAGCACAAAGCATGATGTATACTGCTCGTGGAAAATTCAGCCGATTTGAGATTCTTCCACCGGTGATGTGCACTCGCCGTGCTTATATCCAGGTAGCATTTCTGCTGCTGATCGCACTCATCATATTCCTCTTACGAATGTTGTCTGCCATGAGAGGGACCTTTGTCCACATGCACTTGGAGTCAGACACAGATGGAGAGCTGGTGATTCTACCCGAAGAATTTTCGTACAGTCGTAATGCCTCTTGCCTGGATGGGTCACCACCTGCTTACTACTACAGACAAAGTAAGTTTTTTTTTGATATACTGATGAAAGGTAGGGGTGATTTAGTAGTAATAATATTAATACTAATAGTAATACTTGATGATCGGAGTATGATACAGGCTGTGTCTGTGAAACCGTTACAAAAGCCCATTAGTCCTCTTCCCAACATTGTTTTGGGTTTATATACATGTATGCAATTTACCTAGATCTATTAAAGTAGTCTAATAAATCTTATAACTTTTGAATTTTTATGTTAGCTGTGTTTTAGGTGTCAATCATGATGAGAGCTGTTTCAGTTTTGGATCCCTGTCATAGTGTAAGCAGGCACTGAGTACAATTGTATCCGTTGTCACAAAAATGTGTGTCCACAATCTAAAGAATTTGTTTTGCAAAAGTTTACAACAAAGTCAGTGCAACCCATGACCTGTCCTGTGCGCTTTCAACAGTCCAACAGGTGCAGTTTTTTGTTTTGTCTATTACTATTAGCTTAGGAAAGTTATTTTTTAATTTTCTGTATTTTTGCCTTTTACATCTTCCATCTATATAGTTGCTGCTGAGGTTATGTATCAATTGATAAGCTGTATTATTATAATCCAGGTGCAGTACCTTCTGTAAACAGCTGGATCATTCATCTGCAGTCTGGTGGTTGGTGCTGGGATCCAGAGGCATGCCTACAAAGGTACGTTTTGGAGCTTTATTGTTGGGGTCCAAAGTCATGACTAAGAAGATACATTCTTCTTACTTTGTGATTGTCTATTCTGTGTAATAGTATGCTGTGGGTTTGCTATCTGAAATTAGTAGTTCAGTTCAGTCCAAGGTGGTCTCTCAGCACTTAGGAATGCCTGCAGGAGAGTTTTCAAGAGTTGCTCTTGAGGCTTGTCCAATGTTGGTCTGGTTGAAGAAGGCTCTTTCGCGGCCTGACAAAGTGTGTAGAATCATTCCGGAGAAGCCTGAAGACCCCCTTGCTTACATTGAAGTAACTTTATTCAGTTAACCAGGCACCACTCTCGCTTCTGCTGTCCACCCCTATCACCCCCTCCCTCTCCCATTGCTGCTCAGGGCTCTACCTTTCTTATGACTTTTGTTATTTTTAATTTCTCTTTTTGATGCACTGAGCATTCCACAATGGATGGAGACTTGCACATTACAAAGAGACGTCATCATCATCAAATATTTTTAACAAGCAGTGATGGAGATCACGTACAATCGTACGTGTTTCACGCACTGAGTTGGGAAATCACGTAAGGAAAATGTAATGAAAGGGTATAAACACGTACAAAATCAGTGCCAAAGGGGTATGAAAACGTAAAGCTAAGTTGCTGGGAGGTATCATCAGGTACAACTACTTCGGTCGTGCATATAGCTTTCGCTCGATTTGGATCGTGTGCCTGTGCGTCCTGCGCGACCGCCTACCACCCTCTCTCCCCCTCCTATTCATTCTGTCGCTTCCGAAAAACAGCCAATCATATGCACGATAATATTCACTATTTTTTCTCGACGCTTTTGATTGGCTATATAAGACTGACAACAACCCAACATTAAACATGGCCGACAAGCAGCGATCTGAGGGGAAGCCGAAGAAAAGGAAAAATAAAGCAGACAAAACTAATTGCTCAAAAAAATTAAAACAAGATGCAGGAAAAGAAAAACAAACTTTTTTGTCAGCATTTGGATTTGAGTGCTCGGTAAGAGAAGAAAAAGGTGTGCCGCAACCGGGCCCGGCTGAAGAAACTCAAACTGATGAAAAGACTTTCCACGCAAAGTGTTTATTACGTATGTTGGTGTAACCCATAAAAAACTGAAAGGGGGTATAAAAAACCCCTTATGTTTGCAATGAGGGTATGAAAACCCCCACATGTTTTGGTTGAGGGTATAAATACCCCTAGCTTCAAAACTTTCTCCATCACTGACAAGTAAAGAATCCCCTGCATCAGTGTATATGGAGGTGCACAAGGCACTGGTAGTCCTAAGGCCTCAGAGCATCTTAATGATGTTCCAGCCCCAAAGAGTGCTGCCACCTTCAGTGGGGAAAATATTGGTTGAGATGGGTAGTTACTCCACTTTAAAACCTTTGCTGTGAAGGTGTTGAAAACAGGGGCCAGAACATTGGTTGGGGGGAGGAGCCAAAGGGGGTTCAAAGTGGTGAGTGGTGCTGGAAAATAAACTGTGGCTGTGGTAGTCAGTAGGGCACTGGATGCATTGGTAATAAAAATAATAATTGTAATTTGTATTGCATTGTATTGTAATGCATTATATTGTATTGTAATGCATTGCTTTGTATTGCATTGCATTGTTTTGTATTGCAGTGTATTGTACTGCTCAGCCTCTGTTTGTTTTTAAACAGGAGTAAATATGCCATGGGTTCGAGCCTGAAGGCGTCAATGTCATTAGATTTCAAAGGTATCATGTCCAGTGACTGTGAAGCCAATCCTGACTTCTGCGAGTGGCATATGGTGGATCTTCTGTACTGCGACGGGGGATCTTATCTTGGTAAAAAATGTATTGTAGAAAGTTTATAATTATATATAATATAATGTGCAAAAGGATAAGTACAAAAATATACCTTCTCTTCCAGCACTGCTTATACATTTCCATAGCAGTGACAGATGGAGAATCTTAGAACACTCAATTGTCATCTGACACATGGAGAACTTAATACATACTTTTTTTTTGCACTCTCTGGAGAAAAGGTGACTGACTAGGGTATATACTGGCCCAGAGGTTTACATGTATAAACCCCCTAAGGCCAATAGGCATTATCCCTAAATAAACCGAAAGTAGAGTTGCTTCCCCTGAAATGCGGTACACAATACATGTTGACAGCTATCCTAAATAAACCGAAAGTAGGTCAATGAGAGTTGCTTCCCCTGAAAAGCGGTACAAAATAGATGTTGACAGCTATTTAGGAAGTACTCCTATTCATACCTGGGTGTAATATGGCAAAGAGATACCCTCTGGAATAGACTTTGAACCCTCCATTCTTCAGTGTAGTGCTCCATTCTTCAGTTTAGTGTTCCATTCTTCAGTTTAGTGTTCCATTCTTCAGTTTTGTGTTCCATTCTTAAATTTAGTGTTCTGTATTTGTGAGCAGGTAATCGCTCCGATCCACTGGAAGTTGGCTCAGCAAAGATTTACCTGCGAGGGGCAGCAGTGTTTGATGCGCTCATGGAGTATTTACTGGCTAACACTTTGTTGAGGGATGCCCAGCACATCATTCTAGCAGGCTCTTCAGGTGAGACAGATTTTCTTGTTGAACTTTTTTCCCCCATTATAATGTTGCCGCTTTATTATAGTTTACACAAACAGAGAATTTACAGAGATGGAAAATACACTTTTAAAAAAATTAGGTGGGCAGTAACAGTTTTGAGTTCCTGGGCTTACAGCAATAGACGCATCCACTGCTAAATTGCTTAATTTCACATGTAATTTTGCTAGGATAAAGCAGGGTGGAGAATTCTCCGCGGATTTCCGCGGAAGGCATTTGCATTTCCGAGAAAAAAATATTGAGTTCCGAGTGTGAGAAGCTAAGGGCTACCCTTTACTGGGCATAGCGGCCAAAAGCGGCCGAATGTCTAAACAGGCAAAACGTCCAAAAGCGTCCGTATCAACCATGTGGTTATATTCTCGCGTTGTTTCAAAGATTGCGAGACTTCCGGCAATTGACTTCCGGTTAAATTCTGTTGTGAAAACATTCGACTGCATTTCCACAAGTTTTCTCTGTGATGCGTTCGTTTTTTCGATTTTTTTTTCAAATTTTCTTGTGTGTGTGTCTAAAATGGATGGTTTGGATTCTTCGACTGATGAAGGGGAGTTTACAGGCTTCCATTTATCAGACATTAAAGTGAGAGAAATGGACTTGGAGTCGGAGGAAGAGATCGGTACTGAGTACTGACATTAAACTGATTAGTCATTAGACAATTAGTGTCAGTAGTGTGCATGCATACGATCTTTCAGACTGGCATGAAAGTGAAAAAGAGGAGGGGGCTTGTTTGGACTTTTTAAAACTTTTTTTTATTGTAAACACATGGAGTAATCAAAAACAAGACTTGACAAGAGAAGTATAAAAAGGTAGATAATCAAAAGAGATTTATTTCTGTTCATTTTGCATTTTATTTCATTTAAATCTATACACTAGTCACTAATACCTAAGATGTAGTGTTTTTTACTAACGTACCCCTAAATATCTCTAAAATTATAAAAATTCTTGCCTGTTTACAGCTAAAAAATAGACAAACGTGTGCCCAGTAAAATTTGAAATGTGGAGTTTGTGTGTAACAGTGGTGGACCTCAAACTTTGTTAGGCCTACAAATCAAGATTCTTAACTTTTTTGAAAGACATGTGCATAAAACATTCTTTTTTTTAATTGTTGTTGTTTTTATTTATGTTTACTTTGTGCTTTTTGCTTTCAGGAGAGGCCCTAAATTACATTCAAAATAGCATAAATTCATTTTCTTCCAGGGGGCGAATACCGGGGCTTGGCCCCTGGGCCCCGGCCGGATTTCAGAGATTTCTTGATTCAGTTGTTCTCCACCCTGATAAAGCGATGATTGACTACAAGACAGCATCATGCTGATTATCTATGTCATAACAGTCCAATTTTATCACTTCACTGCAAAATTGAACCATACAACAATGAGCCCTGTCTGCATTGAGTGGATTTGAAAAAGATGTTTCGCTGGGGCGTTTGGTGTTTGTTTGCTTGATATTAATGTGTACACGTGCTTCAGCGTTTGACTTACTGGCTACAACCTGCATGTACATTGATTAATTAGTTGTTTCAGATTATGTGAATATGCAAAAATCAACAAAACAGTGTATTTTCAGATTATTGCGTTCATAGTCATGAAAATGTGTGTACATAGTCCTCGTTCCCTCTTATTTATTTTTTTAAAATTATTTTTATATAGAGCTCTTCCAGCTCAAGAGCTGCTCAAGGCACTAGCCGATACAGGATCTAACTCAAGCAAGCACTTGCAGCCTCTTTGGCGCATTGTCTGACACTCGGACAACTGAGCCCTCAATCCTCTTTGGTTTGCTAGATTTAGCCTCAGCTGACTAGGGCCATAGGTGGTGAGGTCAGGTGTTTTATTTGTTATTTAGCGTGTATTATTTTTTTTGTGCATTGCAGCTGGCAGTCTTGGCGCAATGATTCATGCCAGCCGCGTGCAGGAGCAACTTCCGGAGACGGTGGAAAGTTTTCAGGTAGTGGTCGACGGTGGGTTGTTCGTCGACGTTCCAGATATCAACGGTGATATGGTCATGAGCAACATGTTGAAAGACACCTTCTTTATCCATCAGATCGGCAGTGAGCTTTATTATTTTTTTAAACTTTCTTTTGCATTGGCAATTTTATTTCAAAAGTTTTGACATTTTTCGTGTTTATCAGTTTATAGTCCCCTCTCGTCCCGTAAGGATTTTCAGAGAGGAGACTCTATATTTTTATTTTATTTCTTTCTATTTATAACTTTCTGTTGGTGTCCTTAAGATGACTGTTCTGCAAAACTAACCAAGTGCATTTGAAGACCAAAAAAAACACAACAAAAAAACGTGGATTCATGGGTAATGTAGTTGTAATCTATAATGGCTTTTGAAGGTCATTGAAAAGAACTCGCCTAAACAAAAACTATCAGCATTGCAAACTAATCAGTAGTCGTGCTTAAGGAGAAGCAGTCAACTCGCCAAACATTCTACTACTATGACCACACCGACTCAACCAAAGCTTTTTAGTTTTGGGGTTAGGTCAGGCAGGCTAGCTATAAATAGCTTCGCCGATGCTTCCTTTCCTTTCCTTTCACTGGAAGGGAGGATGCAGGCAAGCTATAAATAGCCCGCAGCCAGCTAAATGTGGAGGCACTAAACAGTGCTGCTCACATAGGCATTGAGCTGGTGTGTGACCACCCTGCCCTCTTCACCTCTCTCCCCACACCATCTTCCCAGATAAACCGAAGTTGACTTCAGGATTATAAACAAGTTAAGTGACCAATAAAAACTTACAAAACCGTTTTATGGTGAACAGATCACAGATCACTTGGTAAAAGATTACTTCCAACATTTGAAGTTGTAGGCTTGTCCTCACTCCCTGATGCAACAAGACATTGATTGCCTCCCTTGACCAAATGATAAAAACAAGGAGAAAATGAAGATAGTCAGCTGCCTTCAAGGCTACAGAGCGTTAAAGATTATATGGGTACCTCATAAACTCATTCTTTGGGATTCCTAGTGACATGATTTTGTTCTGTCGCTATTACTACAATTTTTTTTACCACATTGCAGATGCTCAGAGCATACAAAAGTGTACCCAAGTGACCACTAGCGGAGAGGAATGGCAGTGCTTTTTGCCCGAGTTCTTCCATCACTACACCAGCAGTCCTCTCTACTTCCTCAACTCTCTCCATGACACCTATTTTCGTCGCACTGCCTTGAACATCCCCTGTTCCGCCGAAGTCTGTTTGGATACCAACTTGCGGGAAGTGGTCAAAGCCAGGACCAAAGTGCTGGAGGCCGCCAAGGAGATCTTACGTTCCAAGAAGAACGGTGTGTTCCTCACTCCTTGCCCTGCTCACACTTTTCTCAACAAAGACTTATTCTTCACCCTGCGGGTGCAGAAGCGCTCAGCGCAGCAAGGTTTAAGAGGGTGGCTTCATGACGGTGCTTCCGCCAACAGAAACTTGACTGAGGTGCTAGAACTCTCTGACGCTCTCAAGCTTTGCCCTTCTGTCCGGCCAAAGACGCCCTCATGACGACCCACCAATATTTAATGGGGGAGGGGTTTTGAAGGGAAGAGTTGTTTTCTAGAGTGGGAAGAGTATTTTTGTGAGCGGAGATCTTTTCTTTGATTATCTGTGTTTCCTCTGGTTAAAAGCTTAATATTTATTTTATTGTCCCTTTTTATAGGGGAATTCTGGGCCGCCTCCCCTGGTGACGGCGTAGTCGCCGCCTGCGGCGCGCTCAAACCCAACTTCTCTAATATTTGTTGTGTTTTTGAAATTTTTGCTGGGAGCCAACTGGAGTACCTGAAAAAAAACAACGAAACGTTGCCCGAATCGAAAGTAAATAATATTCAGAGAAACACAACGCCCAGAGGTAAGATCAATCCCACACTGTCAGGCACCATTGGTTTCTAGCCTGTGGACAAGTCAAGTTAGTCCCACCTTAGACAACACGGACACAACGCTTGCACTCGATACAGCCTTTTTTAGTCTGTATGTGTATCAAATGGGGAAACTAGTACTGATTTTTTTCAATGTACTTCATTTTGCAATATTTCCTTTTTATATAGACAATCCACTTTATGTGTACTTTATGGTGTATTTTGGTCACTTTCAACCTAGTTATCTCAAGTGGACTGGTCCTGATTTGGCTCGGAAGAGTCTGCTGGACCTAAAGCAATAACCATGTAATGTAATGTAATCTCAAGTGGGGAAAAGGAGTGCAAATTTTGTTTGAAATTATTTATTTGTTTATTTTTGCTATAGATAGTCTTCTATTTATAGCATTTATTTATTTATATATGTGGACTTTTGTTGTGTGTGTTGGGTTGTATTCATGGTCTTTCTGTTGTTCTGTGTGACTGGACAACCTGTTTGTTTCATTTACCTTCCATGGTTTTGTCATGGAAAATTTTATTGCTCATTGCATTTAGATGTTTATATCTAAGTCATGTATATAGCTTGGTATAGTTGCACATTTGTGTACAGTATAGCATATTAGTTATATAGCGTAACATTCAGCATGAAAGTATTTTTTCCAAGTTCACTTTTTTTTTTTGACATTTATACTTCATAAACAAGTTCATACTTTTGTTGAGAAAGGTTGGTTATATTCAAAAGCTGGTTGTATTCCAGTCCATTCTAGGTCTCATAGCGGCTTGCAAATATCCCCTCTGTGCCGCACCTTGATCCGCTCTTTGAGCTTGTAAGTGCGCTGTACAATAAATGGGTAATTTGTATTGTATACTCATCATGACCTTTCTCCACGTTTTGTATCACCCAGGTGCAACGAATGATCTTTTATGAGCATGCCTGTGACAAACATCCAATCCAAAGATGTCATAATTATGTATGTATATATAGAAATTTTATCAGCATTTGTATTATTGATAGTATCGATGAGCATACTCATGACAAACATCCCATCCAAAGATGTTATAATTGTATTTATGTAAAGAAATTGTATCAGCATTTGTATTATTAATAGTATCGATGAGCATGCTCGTGACAAACATCCCATCCAAATATGTCATAATTGTATTTATTTATAGAAATTTTATCAGCGTTTGTATTATTGATAGTATCGATGAGCTTGCTCGTGGCAAACATAATGTCGTAATTGTACAAGTATAAAATTGTATCACCGTGTGTATTAGGGATGATATTGCACTGTACCTGTCTATAATTTTATGCAGGTCGAATCTGAACAAAACTTATATAGCCTAACAAAAAATGTTGTGTGGTTTATTGGTTCTATGTACATCTGTGTTGACATTGTGAGCAAAGCAGAATACCAAAATACATGTGGCAGTGTATTGTAGTATCTTGGTTTGATCACAATTATTCTCATAAAAAAATCCCCCTTTTTTGTTTTCTCTTCAATATATTATCATTTCAAACAACGTGTATGTAATATATTTATTTTTGCAAGTCAAACTGGAAGAAAATATGTGTGAGAAATGTGTAATGCCAAAATAATTTAAATCTTTTTGTCAAAGACGATTGTGTGTGTGTCGTGATATGCCAATATTACTGGTTCTAATCCCTTTCCAAGGCATAATTAGGTAAAAACTTGTTATACATAATTAGGGGGAAATGTGGCGGCCATAATTAGGTAACAACTTGTACAATATGTGGCTGTGGGCGAAGAAGCAGTTTAACATCCTTTTGCATGAATGTTAAAGGGAACCATCACTTCGCCCTCTGTGGGCTTGTGTATGATAAACTAATATTTGGCACAACTCTGAACTGAACAAAGCATGTGTGGTGCCTGCGTGTATGTATATATATATTTTTTTTTTTAAAGAGTGGTTCTTTGGTATGCTCATTTTATGAATTTATTTTTTATATAATGTTGTGTAATTCTTTCTGCGAGACAAACACATGTGTGCATAGCTTCTGTGCATGTATGTGCATAGTCAGTGTGATTGTTTTTGACTGAGTCTGGCAGAGTACACCTCTTACAATATAAGCCTCGGCTTCGCTGTTTGAGGCTCCTCATTTACAGGGTAAAGACAACTAGTTCATACGAATCAAACTTGTATCTATTTTTCGTTCTCTCAGTCCTTGATATAATGAGAGCCAGGTAATTTTTTTTTCTTTGGAAGATCGCTGTATAAGTGTATTACAATAACAATAATAAGAAGAAGAAGAACAAGAACAAGAAGAACAAGAATTGTTGTTACCAAAAAAATTCCAATCAAATTCAAAACAGTATTCAAATATTAGGGATAATAATAAATCAGGTATACATTTTTGTTCTATTTTAATAATAATTGTACTCTTATCCTATCCCGTAACTCGAAAGTGGTTGGTGCCACACATATGATACCCCTTGGGGTCATGAACAATCTTGTCACTGTAGATTGTTCTAACCTATAAAGGGAACAGTGAAAGCCCCAGTTGAAAACCTGTCTTGCCTTTGTAGGCATGACTAATTCACTGCGGCAACAGTTCCCCCCGTTGGAGTGCCGGGGGTTTCAGTATAAATAGTATCCCCACTTTCTGGAAATTTAGTGCTTTAAATTCCCACTGTCGCTGTCTTCATCATTTGCTCTTTCCCATTCCTGATCTGTCCTATCACTCTGCTATACTTTCTTCTTCGCTAGATCAATGACCTACCTTTTTTCTTGAAAACTCTTCCTGGACAAGACTCCTTGTTTGTGTATGAGGTCTGTTGGATCAGCTTGGGAGTGTTGGACGCTTTCTGCCGGGTGGTCACTAGGGCTTCCTATGATTGTATTATTTCGCACTATAGGCATTTTATATGTATGTGTTTTGTTGATGATTTATAATGATGGTTGTATTCTATTTTGTTTTTGTAACCGGGGTGTTCGCGTAGTTGAGGTCAACCCTCAGCCGTCCCCCGCGTGGGATGTCTTTATTGTAAAGTGACTGGCCGGTGGATGGCATTCAATTTTCCCACTAGGGTTGTTTCGGCAGATCTTTTATGCGGATCGGGGGTTGTCCGGTCCTGATTTGGCTCGGAAGAGTCCGCTGGACCTAAAGCAACAATAATCAATCAATTAAAAACCACATATGATTGTTTAACCAGTGTACTCCATGTTTCTCTGTCCTTGGCAACCCTCATGGCTTCGCTCAGTGTCAAGCCAGTCCATTCTCGATGTTGTCCTCCCACCTCTTTTTCTGTCACCCTCTTCTTCTGCCTCCTTGCACTGTGCCCTGCAGAATTGTCTTTGCAAGACCTGGTGCCCTGGTGATGTGGACATACCATCGGAGTTTCAGTTTATTCACCACTGTGAGAATGTCGTCGTTTTGTCCAATAGTTTGTGTGATGGTCTGTTGGACTTCGTAGTTGGTGATTTGCTGGGTATAGGAAATGCTCAGAAGTCTTCTGTAGCACCTCATCTCCATGCTTTGTATTCTTCGTTGTAGGTCTGCTGTGAGGGTCCATGTTTAGCAAGCATATAGGAAGATGGAGATCAAAAGGGTGCGCAGCAACCTGACCGTGGAGTGTAAACTGATGGTGGTCCTGTCTTTCAAATGGGCTTCAACCTTGTCAGGGCAGCAGTTGTTTGCGCTATCCTGGAGAGGATTTCCTGTCGTGACCTATTGTCTGATACAATGGCTCCTAAATATTTGAAGCTGTGCACCATGTTAAGGGATTGACTTTGGACGTTGATGTCCATGATGATGCCATTGGTGTTGTTGGTCATCATTTTGGTCTTCTCAGCATGTATTTCCATTTCAAAGGCTCTAGAGTGGTGTCAAACGTCTGTATCAGCTGTTCAAGTTCTTGTTCCTCTCCAGCCAATCCATTAAATGTCATCCGCAAAACGGAGGTTGGAGATTGCTCTACCCCTTATGCTAACTGTGCATTCGTGATCAGCAAGTGCATCTGACATGATGAGCTCCAGGAAGATGTTCAAGAGTGTTGGAGAGAGTAGGCATCCTTGACGCACGCCGATTGTTGTTCTGAACCAGTTCCCGATGATGGCGCTGTTGTGGAGGACTGCACTTGTAGCCTTGTCATACGGGCTTCAATGTTAGGGCTGATGTTGTACATTCTTACATAATATTGATGTTGTTGGTGCTGTAGGTATTTCTCGCACATTATTCTGAGGTTGAAAATTTGCTTGGTGGTACTTTGCCCTGCCCTGAATTCTGCTTGTTCTGCCTGAATCCAGCTTGTTCTGCCTGAATCCTGCTTGTTCTGCCTGAATCCTGCTTGTTCTGCCTGAATCCAGCTTGTTCTGCCTGAATCCAGCTTGTTCTGCCTGAATCCTGCTTATTCTGCCTGAATCCTGCTTGTTCTGCCTGAATCCAGCTTGTTCTGCCTGAATCCTGCTTGTTTTTCAGCTATGATTTGTTGAGCTTGGGGTTTCAACCTGTTGAGTAATATTTTCAGGAGGGCCTTGCTGGGATGGCTGAAAAGGCTAAGGGTGTGGTAGTTTTCACACTCCTGAAGGTTACTCTTTTTCAAAAGAGTGATTGTAAGCGACTGGGTCCATGGTGTAGGTCACTCCCCACTCTGCCAGATCTTGTTACAGCTAATGGTGAGGGAGTCAAACATCGCTTCTTCTCCTGCTTGAAGCAATTCTGCGGGTATTTTGTCCACTTCCTCAGACTTCCCATTCTTTAGCAATTGTGCTGCTGCCTCAACTTCTTCTCTGAGAATTTGGAGGATTTTTTCTTCTTCTCTGTTCTGGGAATATGCTAGAACTGATAGGTCTTCGTTTGATGTGTTGTTGTAAAGGTCAGAATGGTAATCTGTCCATCTTGTTCTTCTGTAAGGCTCATTCATGCCAGACTTGCTTTGGATCGTGGAGACCTTGGGCTGTTTAACACTCGTCAGCTGCTTCACAGTCTGGTAGACCTTCTTGCTGTTGTTCTTGTTCAGACTGTTCTCTATTTCCTGGCATTGATCTTCTATCCAGTACTCCTTTGCTGTTTCACTAGACCAGTCACCTACTTTTTTTTCTTGAAAACTCTTCCAAAACTACTCATTTGTGTATGAGGTCTGTTGGGTCAACTTGGAAATATTGGAGGCTTTCTGCCAAATGGTCACTAGGGCTTCCTATGATATTATTATTTAGCAATATAGGCATTTTATATGTATGTGTTTTGTTGATATTTTATAATGATGTTTATATTCTATTTTGTTTTTGTAAACCGAGGTTCGATAAATTAGAGTATAGCCTCAATGTCCCCTGCATGGGATGCCTTTATTGTAAAGTGACCGGCTGGTGGAGTGCCTTCAGATCTTTTATACAGATCAGAAGTGAATCCTCTTTCAACCAAGTTGTGGTCCTGATTTTGTGGTCCTGATTCGGCTCTTTGCAGTCTGCTGGACCCTGTAAGCAATGAATAACTAACTAACTAACTCCTTTGCTGTGTGCATGTCTTTTTAGATGTCACTGTTGATTTTTCGATAGGCATCAGCTCTCTGTGAGTTGTTCTTTTTCTTTTTCATCTCTCTTCGTTTGGCACACAGGTCCAAAAGTTCAGGTGTGATCCACGGTTTCTTCTTTGGGCGGTGTTTGCCAAGGATCTAAGAGGCGGCATTTGTCATAGCTTAGTTGAAGGTGGTGGTCATGGTGTAAACATCTACTTCACCAGCTTCCAAAATGAGCAGTGGTGAAAATTTCCCTCCAATTATGGCTTGGAATATTTTTGCCACTTCCAGGTCTTGCAGTTTGTTCAGGTCAAACCTCAGTCTGGTGCACTTTGCTTTGTTTACTCTCTTCAAGTGTATCCGGAAAGAAATCATCACGAGATCGTGTCACTTCTGATGTCTGCCCCTGGAAAAATGTGTGTCTTGCCCATGTTGACGCTAGATCTGAAGCGTTTTTTGACCATGATGTAGTCAATGTGGTTGTGATGTTCCCCATGTGGTACACATCTAGGCCAACCTTGGCATTCCAGTCGCCTTGTACTATGACTATGTCTTTCCTCTGCACTTGGTCAAAGACAGCTTGCAGATTTTCATAGAAATCCACGACTTCGCTGTTGTCGTATTCTGATGTTGGGGCATAGGCCTGGATGATAGTGATATCTAAGGGGGCTGCTCTCAGACGGATGGTAATGAGTCTAACGAGACTGGGTGACAACCCAGTGGCTAGAATGTCTTTGTGGACCAAGAATCCAATGCTGTGTTCGTGCCTGTCATCTCTCCCGCTAAAATAAAGCTTGTGGCCTTTGACGGTTGTTGTTTCACCTAGGCCTTTTCCAGTGCAGTTCGCTGATAACTAAAATGTTTCATCGATAGTGGTCCAGCTCCTGGGCCAGTTCTTCCAATTTCCCCGCCTCAGTTAGGGTCCTGACATTCCAGGTTCCTAAGACGATGTTGTCTCTCATGTGCATTTTCTAAGTTGTCCATCAGTAACCCACATATCACCTCTGTCCTGGAAGTCAACGGAAGGCGCATTCCTTGGTGACCCAGGTGACGACCGACCCAGTATGGGATGGTTATTTTCATCATACGGTGTGTCTGGGGCGAGAAAGACCTGGCAGAGCCCAATCCTCTCCAGGCTGTTGGCCACAGCCGAAATCCACGAGTACAATGTGGCTTGCCTTGGCCCCGAGTCGTTGAACCTGTAGTAACATGAGGTTCCTCTGTCCTGGCCAGTGACTTCTGTGTAAAAGACTTTCGCCCAGTGATGCCGTGTTGAAATCACCCCTGTTAGTCGCCTGTTACGACACACCTGGAAACGTTGGGTCTATTCTATTCAGTGCCCGAACCCATAGAGTACATATTGTAATAATAATAATAATAATTTTGTTGTTGTTGATACATGGAAGTATAAAGTGCTCATATCTCATAGCGCAAACGTAATTCAAGAAGTGTTTCTACCTAAACAAGTACATCGATTAAAAAGTGCTTATGCAAAAGTTCTTATTATGATTTTGACAAAATTTATTCTTCGTCTTCTTCTTCTTTTTCTTCTTTTTTCTTCTTCTTTTTCTTTATATTATTATTGTTATTATTATAATTATTATTATAATAATAATTATAATAATAATAATAATAATACTTATTATTATTATTATTATTATTATTATTATTATTATTATTATTATCATCATTATCATCGTTTTCTCTGACCTATCCTCATAAGGCAGTACAGCAGAACAATCACTAAAATAAGAATGGACAATCGACCATCTTGTGAACCATCATTTATGGACTCTCATATTCAGATACTGTATAGAGGGTTTGTTTTTTGGCGTTGATCTTTACTTTGTATTTACCGTCAGTAATAATTTTATAAATATATACAGTTTTATTTTTGTATATCCAATTTTATTTGTGTATCTTTTTTGTTTAAAAATTTTTTGTTTGTTTGTTTTACTGTTTGTTCTTAGTTTAGTACTGCTACATCACTTCAGTTCAGTCCACAAGTTTTACTTATCAATCTACAATGTACAAGGTGATTATAAACTCTTTCATTTCCTAAATTCAGAGGTTTGCTTTTCCAGTTTTTTGAAGAAAACCTCACGATGAAAATAACAATATCTGTTTGCATTTTCATTTCCTAGAACCATACAAATATTTTGGTCACTTTTCCTTTCTGAGCAAGAAAAAAAAAATCAGTTTGTGCATAAATTCCTGAATGAATGAACTTTTTAAAAAATTCTATGACTATAAAAATATTGTTTCTTCTTGTGCTTTGACTCTTGTGACTGCGCTGAATTGCATTTTAACGCAATGACATTTGATGAACAAATCGACAGTATTCCACAGATAAAAATCATACCTTCATTTTATTATTCACAAATGAGATTAATAATGCAGTTGTCAGAATGTGTGTTTGCTTTGAGGATGTACTTATAATTCTTTAATAAGGGTATTTTTACAGAGCTTTTTCTCCACATACAAAATCAGCTCAAATCGTTAATGTAATATGTGTTGATAGCAGTAAGTAATAGTGGCAGTAGTAGTAACAGTGGTAGCAGTAGTAATAGTGGTAGCAGTAGTAATAGTAGTAGCAGTAGTAATAGTATCTTGTGTGTTTGTGTTTCTGAAATTAAGTATACGCGTAAAATTCTGTGATGACAAAGTTAAAGTGAGTCCATTTTGTTGTTGGAAATATTTGTTTTTCTGTATCAAGAACATGATGAGCCACATCTTCAGTAGTGTGAATGATAAATTATCAACAAATTATAAGATGGGCACATTTCTTAGATTGTGAGATCCAGACAAGTAAATCGTCACACTGACAAGAAATTAGCCGTGGAAAAAAACCAAAAACACTAACATTTGACACAATTTTCTTCAAAACTATGTTATGTTATGTTATGTTATGTTATGTTATGTTATGTTATGTTATGTTATGTTCTTCCAGGACTTTGTGGAGCATTGTCCTTTGTCCACTTGTTGTTCAATCACTTGACTTAATTTATGGGCTTTTGGCCTTAGTGGGTGGCATACTTTAGTTTTAAACTTGTGATCTCTAAAAACTGTATCAATCTGATTTTTAAAACCATTCAATGATGAGGAGTCTGCATTGTCGCTGTGGAGCATGTTCCATGTGTCTACTACCCTGTTCAAAAAGAAATAGCGAAACTAGGGTTACTGGACTTGTTTTATTTTGTCATCGTTTTTCTTCCCTTATTGCTTTGTCTTAATTGGAAGGTTCATGGTAGTTCATGGAGTTCATGAACCTTTTTTTCAGAGGTTCTTAAACATTTTTTCTCCCGAGATTCTCAGATCCTGAATCTAGTTCTATGAACCTTTTGTTTTTTTGTTCAAAATGTTCAGTAATCTAGGTTTGAGATCTGAGAGCCTAATAAAAAGGGTTCATGAACCTCCACTAATCTTCCAATTAGGACAGGTCTTTACCCCCATAATACGCACAAAAGCATTTTTGGCAGTATTTGCAAGCTTGTGATCATTGTACGAAAAATATGACAGTATTATTTTTTAAGTATAATGTTGAATGTTTCATATATCTTAGAAGCTGGATGCCATGTTTATTATAACATCGACTGTTGATGCTGTGTCCCAAATGTACTGTGTAGTTCCATTATTATGTCTTACGTACGGAAGTATTCTGATTGTTGTCGCATTTAATGATCGCTATTAGTTTGGTTCCAATGGACTTTTTGCATGTTGTAATGTGCTTTACTTTTTCATGAGCTTTTGACTGTGAGAGTATCAGGCTTTACAAGATTTTATATTAGCTTTTGCAGGTTTTTCAGTGTTTAGTTTACTATTTTGACTTTGTTATGTATCATTGGAATAGCCTTTTATCCAGCATGTCACAATGAGGTCCATTCCTCCCCCACCGTTTTCCAACCTCATTATTACATTTTAGCATGCGTAGTGTAACAGTCAGGTGAATTTCAACCCCAACCTTAGATGTTCCAGTCTTATTACCAGCTCCAGTGCTGCTTATGATATCCGGAATTTTATATTGTCGTATAAGAAAAGGTTCGTAATTAAAAACAGGATAATCTTGCAGAGAAGTAACTCAACATTTGTTAATGTTGAGAATCAAGAACTAGATCTTTGTGTTCACTTTTGTTTGGTCAATTCTTAATTAGTGGTTTATTTTATTCATTTGGCAGACTCGAACCCATTTCCTCTTACTTCCTCCACACACAGAGACACTGTCTCTCTCTACCCTATCCATCTGTGGATCATTCCATGGAATGTGGTGGACGTTTTCAATTGTGGTGAATGGATATTATTTTAGTCCTATTTGTATCATTTTGTTCTGTCAGAATTCTGAGTTGCTTTCCTTGTATGCATGCGACAACGTTTGATACAGTCATGTTGTTTTGTGAGGACTGTACTCAAAGGAACCAACTTGCTTGCCTTATTTAAAACGGTACAATGAAAGGTTAAGGTCAGTTCATAATCAAAATAATGCTTATTTTCCTGCTTTATTGAGCTTGGTTCATTTCATATATTCAATCGATCCTAGGTCTCAGGCTGCTTGAATGTATTGATGTGGTGTTTGCCTAGCCACTGCTCACAAATAATACAGCAATGATTTATCCATAATTATGATCGAGTTTGAGTTTTAAGAAGTCTTGTTCTCGGCCGAACGAGTATAACAAAGCAAGGTATAATTGTACTAATGCTCCTTTGCCGTTTATTCCAAAGATGGATTTTTAAAAACTAAAAATCATGACAAACAAAATTCAAGTTGTTGAGAAATAAAATTAGTGTCTCTGTTAATATTACTCTTGCTCTTTCATCTCTTTCTTCAATGTCCGTATCTCTCTCTCTCACAAAATACAATGCCAAGAACACCAACATTTTTGTGTGCCAATAAGAGCACTATCTGATTTATTTTCTGAATCAACCACTATGCATCAAAAAACAAGAAATTGTGAAAGAATTCTAGTTTTCTATATCACAAACCGTGGGTCAGAGAAAGCACCCATAGGAAACTAGCATAGTAAATAACAGCATTTGTTATCTCGTACAGAAATAAACAAGAAGACAATGAAATAGAAATTACTGTATCGGTATAGAGAATATTTAAAAATAAAAACAGAAATTGTCTTGCCCTATCATTACATTTCAATAGACCATTACAGTAAAGGGGTTAAACTCAGAGAACCAACCAAGATTAGATCAGCAACTCAAATTCTTATTTATTACTGAAATGTGTAAAACTGACATAGAAATTCTATATGTAGTGGTACACAATACACAGCATTTGGTAACAACTATAGAAAATAACAGTAAAGTTACAAAGATTGGAAAAATTCTAGTACGTAAGTTTGGGAGACTAGCATAAGAAATCACAATAAATGATTTAATACCAAAAAAAATCAGAAACGAGCATAGAATATACAGTGTTATAGAAAATTTAAAACACAAAATATAATAATTAACGGTCGAATTATAGAACGCCAATTTGGAAATAAAGCAGAAAAATATTGTCATATATATATGGTTAAGAAATCAAAGAATCAATTAAACAATTGTTAATAATGGGTTAATAACGTTTGTTTACCTATTCTTTTCCAACAGCATTTGTCATACCAACAATCAATGTAAAAATCTGAACTAAACTTTCAAAATGTATGAATATGATGAATACAATACATCTAATATTTGTCCTCTGATATATAATCAAATTTATTCCACATTTCAACTCTGCTTTTTAAATTATAAATTATATTTAACTCGTACCATAAATCAGATCAAATTCAAACCCAGTCATCTCAAGAAATTTTTTTGTAAACCTAACTGTAATTGGATGTTATCATACAGTTAATTAGTTATTTATTGCTGACTGCAAAGAGCCGAATTATACAGTTGTGAGATGTGAATTTGTGCGATTGAGTGACAGTTAAGCCAGACTATGAAAAGGCATTCAGTCTACCCAGTGATTTAACAAATTTAAACAGAAACAATTCCACGCAAAACTGAATCAGTGAGTGAGCGATGATCGTGCAAAGATGCTTCTTTTCCTAGTACAAGTGCCGTTCTAGGGTCTGTACCCTATGGGCGATAACCTTTCTAAGATATTAGTTAGTCATTGTTTACAGGGTCCAGAGGACTGCAAAGAGCCGAATCAGAACCACAACTTGGTTGAAAGAGGGCACACCATTGAGCCGTATAAAAGATCTGCTGAAACCACCCGAATGGTAACACTGATGAAGAAAACAAGTTCTAAAAAATCCACACACACAAAATTACTACCACAACTAAATACACAGTTAAGTAACAACACGCTGCATTTGTTCTGGGAGCTACAGTCAATACACGATGCCGTTTTTGAGACTACTGGATTTCCTAACACCAACACAGCATTGGACAACTTTTTTTATTTTCCCAGTGAAAATGCCAAGAAAAAAATAGCACAAATGTAAAACAGGTTCCACAAATACTGTGGACATTTGACTGCTTTTTCAGTTTCTACATTTATTTAAAAAAAAAGAAGATATAAAGCTATGTTCATAATGGTCATACCAAACAACATATAAAAGTGCATTGACAAAAGGCGTGTACAAAAAATATTTTTAAAGAGTTAGTTATTCATTGCTTACAGCGTCCAGCAGACTGCAAAGGGCCGAATCAGGACCACAAAATAAAAAACAAAATAAAAAAAAGAATAAGTTCAATGCAGTAATAAATCAATCAAGAGCTGAGTAGTGTGTAGTTTGTCAACAGTTGATACTTCAATGAAATAAGTCCGTTTTTCACAATTTAAAAATTTTGTTTTGCTTTCACCATAGTGACAAAGATGAACGATTCAACAAAAAGAGAATTAAATGAATCTATGATGTTTACACGCAAGAAAAAGTCAAAGAAAAGAAACAAGTGATGCCACCAGAAGATATGCAGATAATAATCATGATACTATGGGTCAAAACAGATATTAACACAACACAGACATCAATCAAAAAGAGTTCATCACTGAAAATCTGTCAATGGAGGTAATTGATTACAAGGAGTAAGTTATAGTTAGTTGTTTATAGGGCCCGACTGACTGCAAAGAGCCGAAACACAACCACAACTTGGTTAAAAGAGGTCTCACCCCCAATTAATTACAAGTAGCAATACCCCAATAACAAATGCTACAAATACATTTGAATGCAAGCCCGATACACAATACAACAAGATGATTAGTAGAACAATCACAGTGTATTTCTTGGTTTGGAAAATACAATAATAAGAACAAAACAAAAACGGTATGTGTACATCATACCTCTGATTACATAAAAAAATAAACTGATTACATTTTCTATTTTGAATTAAATATATATTTCAGAACCATTCACTGAGGAAGTTACACCGATTACATTTTTTATTTTAAATTTTTAAAAAACTAGATATTTTAGAACCTGTCACGCAAAAAGTACACCGATTATAGTTTTGTATTTTGAATACATTTTTATATAGTTAACTGTTAAGATCCAGGTGTACTGATTATAAAGTTTTATTTGGAAAATAGGTTAAATATATGTGTAAAAACCATATCAACATTTTCTAGTTTGCAAATATTTGGTAATGCTTTCAAATAATTGGCTAGAAAAACAACTGAATGCCTATATTCCATAGAAAAAAGACTGATCCAGAAAAATAAATATTTAATGTAAAAATTTAAAAAAATACACACATAAATAAATGAACAAATGAAAAAACTCATACACAGTTCCAAATTTCAAGAAGAAAATATGATACACTGTCGAAGCACCACAAACAAACTACAAAATGCATTATAAATCATTCAATGAATATTAAGTTAATGAATAAACCATATATATGCACACACACACTTGTAAAACAACCTCAAGCAAATACTAAATTGAATACACTACTAATTCCATCACAAATAGCAATATTTTTTTTAGAGATTGATTTTTAAACAATAACTAAATTGAATAGCAATCCAAAACAGACATATCAAATTCCAAACAGACAGCTGCAAAACAGGTTTCTAAACAGAGGGCGGATATGTAGAACTGAGAACATATATGGAGAGAATTGATATAGATGTACAGATTTCAAACCAGAAAAAAAAGCATAAAGCCTCTGCATTTGACAATTGGAAATAGAGAATTCAAGTTTTTTTTTAAAAAAAATTAATTCACAAAACCATATGTGTATTTGCTGGAGAGAAAGATATGAACTTAAGGGAGACAATCAATACAAACATATTACCCAAGAGTTTTTAGGTTTTTTGGAAGGGTGACAGGAGGAGGGGGGTGAGGGGGACAGGAGGGGAGGGGAGCTTTTAGTTGTGGTAGTTATTCAATGGATACTATACTTTTACTCAAATCTTTGGGAGAGTAATGCAGGATTCCTTGAGTTCATGAGCAAGTCGCTTGCCTGCTTCTTTTGTGAGTTATAAATAATAATACGTGGCTAAAAAAAACATGCAGGTTGGCAAGATTATATGGACTTAAAAAAAAGTCATTTTAAAGGGGTATTAAAAAGCATATTGTATGCAAATACGAAATTAAGTATACAGTAACACTAACAGCACAACTCAAATAATGTATAGTACTCTTCCCCCACCCCCGGCCCCCTCCAAAAAAGAAAAAGTAACAATACAGCACAAATAAATACTTTTATTATGAATCATTAATACATCTCTTAGAAATACAATTGCTATGTAAATAATATGCAACAGTGGCAGATGAAGGTGTAAGTTTATTCGAACCAAATTAATGAAACATTATGAAGTATTGAATCTAGATTTCAAAGAAGGGACACGAGACCCCACCACCTTTGTTAAAAGAATAAGGGGGTCGAGAAGGAAGGGGGAGAGGGCCCCTTTGGCTTGAAAATAGGAGGACCCAAGGTCTCACTTATTTGGGAGGGTGTGGATGGGAGGAAGAGGGGGGTGGGGTAGAAAGTATTCAAGTCCCGTCCTGTCCCTTGATAAGGTCGATTTGAAAGATCCCTCATTTGAAACAAGGGGAAGGACACTAGCAAAGCCAAAGTGGCAATCTGTGGTGCACAACCTCTCTTTATGTAGGGGGCAGACAATGACATTTTCACTTCAAATTCTGCAATCTACATTCAAAACTAGCGCGCATTTTCAAAACTAATCGTTTCGCTCCGGCTACAGGTTTGACATCAAGGAGGATTTTCTTTCATATCTTCACAACCAAATTTTAATTTAGTACACAGTACGCAGTCATAACTGAAACATTCTGCGCTTAGGGTTAAACCATTCTGCGCAGCAACATAACAGAAACTTAGTCTCATCGTGATCAGTTCCACTTCAAATCTCGTCAATACGGCTTCAAATTGATTTGATGAATAAATAATCAATGCAAATGAAGTTAAATCATCAAGTCAAATTCGATGAATTGAAATAATGCCATAGGCAATGGCAAACACTCATGTAATGTGGAAGTTTATAAAAGCGTCAAATCTTTTCCTTGCTACATAAATGACCAAATAATTATGAGTGAACATAATTAGTGAAGTTATATTATGATTAATTAACGTTGATCTTAAGTCTCTTACATTTTAATTCCACTGTCTTCATCACATTTCACTCACAAACATGCTTTAGCAATGGTGAAAGTCCACAAAATGACAACAAATGGCGTTTTCAAGGAAAACTTTGACACAATACGACTCAAGACAATGTCAACACTAAACAGTTTTAATATGGAACTAGCCAACCGAAACGAACACACTGTTAGTTTTGATGTTAAAACTATTGAATAAGTGATCTCTTAAAATATAGAACTAAATCACTGAATCTTATAGCATTGTTGTCAAAAATGTGTGCAAAACAAACACTTTATGACATGAATGGTTTTCAAAAGCACAAGAAATAAAATCATTAGATAAAACAAAATTAAGAAAATGGGAGTCTTAAATAATTTTTTCAAAACAAACTGGCTGAATACTGTTTTAAATTGACATGGATCAAACAATCTTCCTGAAAAAACACGTGTAGTGCATAGGGAAGTCTACAAATAAATAAAACAAACAAACAAACAAACAACGAAATGTCATAATTTTTCACTCTTTTATTATCTGACAGCGTCACCTCAACATTAGCAATAATACTAACTTGCACAATCAACTTTGTCAAAGCTCAGTCGTCACAAACGGTTGTAAACAGCAAAAAACAAACAAATAGGAAAATTACAGTCAAATTCAATAGGAAGTTTGCCAGAAACGCATCTATCAAAATCTAAAACTAGGGCCGATACACTTAGAGAACCTAGGACAAAACTACCTGCAGTTTTTTGGAACAAACTGCTTCCATGTAAACTATTTAAATCACCCTCTCTGCCATCAGCCGATCCCATCTTGCTTCAAATCACTGAACCCATCCCATGAGCAGCTTACTAAGCTGGTGTCATTCACTTATGTTCAAGTTTGACCAACTGCTTGCTTACCCTCATTGCCAGCACCCCTATACCATCTGCATCAAAACACTAAACTTTCTGAGCTAGCAACCCAACCATACAAACCACAATTCACCGTCATCAATCAAAATTTCCCTTTGTTCAACACGTCAAGCTACGAATCACAAAATGTCTCCCATTACAATCTTAAGCAAAAATGCAACTGAAATTTGCAGGTCACAGGATATTCATGTGGAATCATCGTTTATTTGGTACAAAATGTAGATGAAATCTTGACCAATGATAAAGCACAACTTCATTACTGCCAGTGGGGCACACCACTAGTACCTTCACTTTGCAATGTGCACCTACCATCTCAAAAATGTGCAGCATCAACCCTAAAAGGCGTAAAGGTGTAACTATGCACAATTTTCCACTAACAGCTCCCTCCCCCCACCCTCCCTCTCCTCGCCCTGTCTAACCCAATAGCAACATGGCTACAAAACAACTACTGACATAGAAGTGCTCCAAACGTCATCAGCAGTTCATCAACTCTCTGCACAGCTGAAAGCATTTTAACTGACTATCAGCCACAAACATCATCAAAACTTGTCTACACAAGTTATTCAAAACAATTTCACAATAAAGCCATTTCATACAATCTCACAAAACATTAGTTTTTCATTACAATTGGACTACAGAAGTTATTCAAATCTTCAACAACAGCGATTCTTCCAATAACATTCATTTTTCTTTCTTTTTTTTTTCTTTTTCTTTTTTTTCCAAATTGAGTACACACATTTCAGATTAGAATCAACAGTTTCTGAAAGGAAAACAAAAATCTTCATATAACATTGCATTTTTAAAACATCAAGTTTCAGATAATAGTTTCTGAAGAATCTTCATAAGGAAAAAGAATAAAATGTTTTATATGAGTATGCAAACTTGGGATTAGAGTCAACAGCTTCTGAAGAAAAGACAATCTTTGTATAGCAAAGAGAACATTGGTGTCTTTTACAAGTTGAGTACACAAAGTTGATATTATTATCAACAGTTTCTGAAGAAGAAGAAAGCAGAAGATGGTTTTTTAACCTGTACAGTGCAAATTCAGTAGTTTTTTTTAAATAAATATCTTGCCACTAAACAGTTCAAAAGATTACAATACTTTAATAGATTTGCACAAGTACCTCACCAGATTTCAACATCATACATACATCACTAAAGCATGTATGTATCCAACAAACAAAGGGAAACACAGTTCTAAGAATCGGCACCCCTCTGCATGAAGGTCGGATGTTATGTCACACTACCACTGCAAACACAGCCACACATTGTGTCGCTGCTGCTGTGTCACTGGTTTGTCCCAGTGGCAATGTCACATCGCTCACTCAACCTTGACAATGCCACCCAGGCCTGCCAGACTGGTTTTGCCCATAAGGTCAATGTCAATCTCACGAGCGGCCAGACGCCCCTCAGTGATGGCCCACACCACAAGAGACTGACCTCGGCGACAGTCTGAAACAATACAACCATATAGTATAGCTAACATTATGAAAATCACTACCATCATCATCATTATCATTATCGTCATCATCATCACAAGAGATTAACGTTGGTAACAGTCTGAAACAATACAACTATATATTTAGCTAACATTATCAAAATCACAACATCATCATCATCATCATCACCATCATCACAACAGACTGACCTCGGCAACAGTCTGAAACAAATAAAACCATATATTTGCTAACATAACCAAATCACTAACATTATCATAATCATCACGATCATCACTATCGTATGCAGCAAAACGCAATAGACCACAGATCCCAGCTTAATTTAAGCGCTTCTACATCCCATTTGGCGCATAAATCAGCTAGCATTTGCTTTTCTTTTTGTGATGTGATTCCTCCAAAACGTTCAACCTAAATGCAAACTCAGCAAATCCCACATTCAGTTGGCGTTTTCTGAATTTTTTTGTTTCTTTGTTGTTTTTGCTGCGAAAATTGTCATTTTGTTTATTTTAAAAACGCAACACACTTCTGTGAAACAGTAGCTCAGAGTTGTTTCAATAATAGATAATTTTTCATTTGGAACAATTTTTTTTTAGTGTGTTTACAATCCAAATTAGATTGTATTTCAAATGTTTGTTTAAAAGTTCAAAAAGCTACAAAAAAAAAAAAAAAAGAGCAACAAAAGCAACTTCAGCCCATTCAGGTGTGCGCCTCCAAAGTCTGTGATACTATGTCTGCTACATTATAATGCAACAGCAGTAACATTGCAAACCTCCAGCAGCGTAGAGTTTGGGGATGGAGGTGTTGTACTTATTGTTAGGGGTGGAGAGGTTGCCACGCTGGTCCAGGTCAACAGTCAGCTCCTCCACGATTTTGCGCTCTGGCCCCACAAAACCCATGGCCAGCAGGACCAGGTCTGCCTTGAACTCCTTCTCTGAGCCTGCACGCACCCAACCTTGTACCTTAGTCTTGACTTCTTTTTCTGTTAAAAGCAGATGCACCTTTCTCCCCCTTCTTTTTCCTTCCCTCGTTCATACATGTGAATCCCTACCACAGCTCTTAGTTCATTCAAACCCACGTTTTTCAACTGCAAAGTAACTGCCACTAATTGTAACGCATGTTGAAGAACGTCTCGTGGTTAACTAGATAGACAAACATTAGTTACGAGAGCAGTTTTGAGGTAATGATGTAAATACAAGCTTAACAAGAACCCAATTGCGGATCCAAACCCTACTTATCCCTTACCACAGATCTCTACACAGTCTACAAGGATGTTCAGCTGTGCAGTGCAAACTAACATCATGTTCAAACTAACATCATGTTCGCAACGGGAAAAAAACAAACAGACTCTCTTGCTCAGAAATGTGTTCATCCATTTAAAAAAATAAGATTAATTTAAAACAGAACAAAAATCCAAACCTGGGACGTCGACCATGTTGAAGCGGCCTGCCTCATCTTTCTTCCACTCAATCTGCATCGTCTTCACAGAAGCTACGTGGCCTTTGCCATCATCCACAAATTCCTGAAACAAGCACAATTTTTGAAATGATGAATGAATGCACACTACACTCATATTAAAACATCCAATACTTAAGAGTCCTGCATGAATGCCGTTGCTTCTTCTTTATTAATAGAAAGAGCAAATTGCAATCCATTTTTCTTTTAATGACAAAACTGTCTACAAAGACAATATACCAAAGGGCTTACATTTTGCTGAAAATGGATGCGCCTACCTGAAAAGTCCAGTTTTGTAAAAGAACTAATAAGGTTTCCTGCATAGCCCCCAAGGTGGATGAATCCCACCAAATAGTTAGTTCACAGCAAAAAATCAAAAGGCATGAGGGGTGCTGTGAAGTAATTATCCACGTATTTTGAATATTTTCTTTTTTACGCCTTGTCATTTCTTGTCTGCATCACAGCAGGTGGCAAACTTGTTGCCACAAGCAAGTATTATGTAAGTAAGATTAGTCCACCATTGGGTATTAAGCAGGAAACCTAACACAAAATCCATGAAACTCATACCATATTATTGACCAAACAGACACAAACATATTAATTGAGGCTGAGTAAAGAACTCCACAGAAGCTATCATGATGCATTCAGCTACTTACAGTACTCTTGATCTCAAAGATGCGTGGGTCATGGCCCCACTTCAGCTTCACCTCCTCATGACCATAGTCCACACGGAAAATCTTGGGCCAGGTGGGCCAGGGGTTGTTGTGTGCCCTGGAAGGAGGAGGCTTGGGCAGAATCTCAAAGGTTGTGATGCTCTTGGCTCCCTAAAACAATAAATGACGAAGCTCTTTCTTATACACTATTCTCTTGAAGGTCTACATTTCTGTAATCTTTTTTCTCTTGTTGGTGCAGAGTATTAATGATCAACAAATGCCGGCGGATAAAAAGGAATTTGAAAGCTAAAATAGTCTTTTAAATGTTACGTTGTATATGATATTTCCTGACCATTAAATGTAAGACAATAATATATAACTAGCTCCCCTGTTGCTAAAATGATTTTGACTTCATTGTAATAATAATGGACATTTATATAGCGCAATTACTTGTCTTTTTATAGACAAGTGCATAGTGCTTTACATGATAACCTTTGATAATAACCTTTGATAATAATAATAATTTGTTAATAATGATAATAACCTTTTGTGATCTCAACTTGTTCATCTTCCTGAACTCTGAACTCTGAACACACACATTGTGTTTATTTAAAAAATTAATTGTTATAAAATGTAACAATGTGATACTTTCAATCAAAGTACTTTTATAAAATGTAAAAATATGATACTTTCAATGAAAGTGCTTTTAATATATATTTTTATACTTCAACACATCTGAAATTTCAAGATGATTTTGCACAAACACTAAGCACTTAAAACTGCCCAGGTACAAAGACAGTTCATAAGCAGTTAGATATTGGTAGTGAAAACTCCAGCACTAACCTGCCTAAGGGCGGTAGCGATGCAGTCGCAGCCAGTGTCACCACCACCGATTACGATGACATCCTTGTCCTTGGCCGAAATGTAAGGCCTGTCCTGCTTTGTCTGCTGCTTCTGCCAGGTCTCCAAGAAGTTCATGGCAAAGTGGATACCCTCCAGCTGACGACCTGACAAATATGCAATGTGTACAACTACCTTCCCTTTCAGATCTAAAGCAAATACATCATGTAAAACTACCTGGACTTTTTAAGGCAAAAGTACTGATTTTTCCTGTAAGCTTTGGCTGTCTCTTTTCTCAGGAAAAGCTTTTTGAAAACAGCACCCATCTCCTTTCCCTCACTTTTTTTTAATCTTCCCTAGATCACAAATGAGCTAGGTACCCTCTTCACAGCTGGGTGGACTTGGGTGCATGTTGTTCTACACTTTATTTTTCCATTTTTGCAATAACAAAAAATTCAATTTTCGTAACATTTTCAATTTTTGTCTGTCAACATTCCAACCCAAGAACTAACATGGCTGGTTTCTGCTCAACTTATCAACACAGCAGTTGCGCCCTAACCACTGCGCTGCCATGTCACCGAACATGCAGTTTATAGGTACAAGTCAAAGCCAAATCATATCATACCAAATCGAGTCAATACATCCTTATTTCAAAACAATACAATGGTTTAAAAGCAATGGGTCTTAAGTCAGTGTAACTTGACATGTGCATTCCGTCAGCTCATCATTGTGCTTTGATGTTGGTCAGATATTTTGTTTCATAGGTGCGCTTTCCAAAATCATTCATTCACTCTTCCTCTCCTCGTTGTGCTTCTTAGCCTGCTCACCTGGGATAGGGAGGTCCCTGGGCCAGGTAGCACCAAGACTCAGAAGTACAGCATCGTTGTCTTCCAGAAGCTTCTTGGCTGACAGCTTCTTGCCCCCGACCTCAATGTTGGTCTTGAAGTCAATGCCTTCCTTGATCAGCAGGTCAATGCGACGCTGCACCACCTGAGCAATCAACATGACTATCGGTGAGTAAGACCATATTCATTCCTATCAACTCTCTGTGAAGGGTAGGATACAACTTTAGCTTCCACCTCACAAATGGCCTAGGAATTCTTCAAAAGCATATTTTGTTACTTTGTTACATGCAGAGGGGGTGAACAAATCATCTTGAGAATCCTTGTTTGACATTTCACTCTTCTCTAACATCAAGATGACATCTGCCATCACCATGCAGTATTTGGGCGAAAAGCACACGAGTCAAAGAGTAAACATTGCACAACAGATACAACCAATGCAACACAAGGAAACGGAAAAGTTGCAACTATTATCCACACCTCTTTGCTCAGCTTCATGGTGGGGATACCATAGCGCAGCAGACCTCCAACTTTGTCATTCCTCTCATACACAACCACCTTGTGGCCAGCCTGTGACAGAAATAACCACAACAATTTATTTTATTAAGCGCGGTTCTAACTAAAAGCTCGTTCACAGTGTTGACACACACAAATTCTCTCACACTCACAAGCATACTCATACACACTCTCTTGAAGTTAACTCTTCATGGGTCTGTTCACAAATACAGGTATCCACAACCAGGCAAGGAAACAGAGAATCTAATTAATCTATATACATGCAGCAAACAGTATGGAAGAGGTCCATCAAGAATCATTTGTCATTCTTCATTTCAACACCTGATCATTGGTACACATATTTTAACCCTTGGAAAGGCCTCAAGCTTCCTTCCCACCACTGAAACCCTTTCTTCTCCATTCCTCCTTTTTCTCCTGTTCCTCCTTTTCTCCTCATCACAAACCTTGTTGAGCTGCGCTGCAGCAGCCAATCCAGCAGGTCCACTGCCGACCACAGCGATCTTCTTCCCTGTGCGGTGGAGGGGCGGGCGAGGTTTAACCCAACCCCACTCAAAGCCGTGTTCGATGATGGCATTCTCAATGTTCTTGATGGTCACTGGCGGAGAGCTGATTCCCAGCACACAGGCACCCTAGCAAGGAATAAGAAGGTATTTTGTATAGTATTTGTTTCAACAATAATTCATTACATATCTAAATCTATACCCACAAATATTCCACAAAAATTTCTGCACATAGCTTTATCATAACATCAGTTTCACTTTCAGACCTCTACCACACCATTCCACTCACATATATTTCTTTGAACAGGCAGCTACTACAAGTGAACATCATCAACAATCCCATACAATTAGCAAAGAGATAAAAAGCAAGAGGTATGTAAATAAATTTAGCACTGTCTCTGTAACAATAACAAAGATTCCAGCAGAATGTAATGCGCAAGCCACAGTCAATTTAAAAAGAAATAAAGAAAAAAAAGGTAATTATTGATATCAAATGTCGCAGGATATTTTACAATGTAAGATCAAACATCATAAAACAACAAATATCAATCTCTGTGTCAGATATAAAAATATATAATCAGAAAATAATTAGGAACTGTACAGAATGCATTTAATTTATCTTCTTTTTTTTTTTCAAACAATACCAGCCAAGCAAGCAACGGATAAACTCACCTCACAAGGGGCAGGGCAGACACGACCAGTGAATTCTGGGAAGTTGTTGGTCTGGTGCAAGTTGTCAAGCGCTTCCCTCCATTTGTTCTGAAAGAGCAACAAGCGATGCTTACAAAGTCAGCGCCTTACAAAAATATCAAATATAACAATTGTAAAGAAGAAATTTACCATCTACCCACAAATAGAGACAAAAATATTGGTGTAAAGCACACACCTGGTTCCATTATCATTTTTATCTTTATGTAGATTTACCTTGAAAACCAAGTCGTTCCATTTGGGGATGAGGTTGGTGAGAGGACAACCATGGTCCGACTGACAAAATGGGACACCACAATCCATACACCTGAATAACATAAAGCACATTGACATATATACACCCTTACTAGCTTCAACAGCCAATGCCGACAATAAATGTGACCATTCACACAGGATGATTGGAAACCAATGGTGAGGACAATTGTGTACTCCCGGGAAAACAGTAATATTTACATCATGATGAATACCGATGATTATACTGATGGTTATGATGAATACAGATGATGATGACGACAATGCTGCTAATGATAATAAGAATGATCATATAATAGCTCACTTGTAGCCTGCATTCTAGTCCCTCCAACACTGCCTCGTGAGCAAAGATAAAGATAGGATGGCAATGATGTTGATGATGTT
>CM072515.1:59215492-59255492 GCA_036898135.1 Oncomelania hupensis
TTTGGACTATTTAGGACTCGTATCGCACAGATTGGCAAAACATTTGGAAAATTCTTTTGAAGGGGTGAATACACAGACTCACACTGCCATGCTTACGAGTCAAAAGCCAGCTCGCAGTTTACTGCAAAACCGCAACGCCCCAGCCAGTTTCCACATAAAAACATCACTGACAATGACAAGAACATCACAAAGTCCATATATTATAGATCTCTGTATAGTGGACAAAAACTAAAGCAACAACAAAACGCTGTAAGCTGCTGACAACCGCCAATAACATTACGTTGGCACAAGACTGTTCAGTTATTTATTTATTTATTTATTCATTTATAGAATGCTTTTCCAGCTCTACAACTACTCAAGGCACTGTCCGATATAGGATCCAACTGGAGCCACCTGAAAATGCCCAAATGCAGCCTAACAGCTTTAGGAATGGATAGGAATTTTTCCCACCGCCAGATATATGAAGACGTGGCCCATAGTTCCCCTCCTTGATCTACCTTCCCTGGTTCTAAATGATTTTTGGTTCTTTGTTCGGTTCTTTTATTTTATTTTTCTGCCCGTGTGACTGTCCCATCCAAGTACTCCCTGGGCTGGTGGTTACTACCAAATCATGTTATATAAACTAAAGAAGGTAGCAAAATGTGTATCAAGTTAAAAAAAATAAAAATAAAAATGAGAAAGCGCACGTTTAAAATATACTCCCATGTAGTTTCACAATATTGCACACTACTAAAACAAAATGTGTGATCCAGATACATGAAGATGTAATAAATTAGCAAACAAGTTGTAACTACCAATCTGCAGAAGGAAAAAATACTAGACGGGGCAAAGCCCATATGACTCACAGGCTCCTCAAAAATGAGCGCCCAGAAAAAACCAAAATGAAATAGTGGACATAAAAAGCAAATACAGACTTTCATCTTTCTGTGCTCTTGAGCTTGAGGTGACATTGACCTCTGGTTACAAATACACTCATGTACTTTAAAATAAAGTACAGCAAACGTTGTATTATGCACACACAAAAAACGGTCACCTGACTTTCAGTGACCTTGAACTTGGGAGAACCTTCACCTTCAAGTGATCTCATGCATGTCTGATCAAATAATCCAATGTTGTTGCATACTATGGGTACAAAAAACAACCAGCCATTCCACTGTACGATAACCTATATTTTTATGTTTTTGCAAGGCCTAAAATGACCTTGACCTTCAAGATCAACTCAAAATTGGAACACATATGAAAGATCAATCTATCATTTCTAAATACAACAAGTTTGGACTTTATAGCTCTCATAGTTTAGGGTTAAGGTCACTTCACAATACCTAAACAAACCAACTTCGGACAGCTCCAGTGACCTTGACCTTGGAGTGAGGTTGACCAAATTTGCAAAGTATGTGTGTCTCATCGATATCTATCATACATCAAAGAATCATGAGTTCAATATTCGTAACCTAGAAAAAAAAAGTGAAAATATGTGAAAAATTACCATTTGTTGACCAACATTTGATAACCCTGGGACCTTGACCTTGAAGTGTCATTCGTTCATTTTTCTAGGCCTCGTGGGTATACACCATCTTACCAAGTGTGGTTGTGATAGTTGAAATAGGCTCTGAGTACTTACACACTTTTAAGTGGACGGTAGACAGCTGAAGGTAGTTAGATGTAGACTTTTTTCACGATATCATTTTTGGATTATTTAGGACTCGTCTCGCACAGATTTGCGAAAACCTTTAATTTTTTTTTGGGGGGGGAGAGGGGTTGTAAGGGACAGGGGAGAGGTGGGGGGTGAGTACATAGACTCACACTGCTATGCATGTGAGTCACAAAAATAAGGGAGTTTACATGGATTTCGTTCGAAAAAATCTGCCAACTGAACAAAAAATAATGTAAAATTTATCAATCTCAATACATACATAAATAAATAAACAAATAAATATAAGAATAAAAAATATTTAAAAAATCTGCTGCTACATAATATGGACATTAGAAGAAAAAACTAGAAGTGATAGGTTCAGATGACTCACATGCTCTTTATGGAACTTCCAATATTTAACATGAAAATGAGTGCCCAGAAAGAAAAAAGAAAAAGGAAATAGTGGCATTAAAATGCAGAGTAATACCAACTTTGATCTTTCTATGCTCTTGACCTTGAGTTGAAATTGAGCTTCGGGCCTCAAATAATATCAAATAAACTACAGCAAAAGTTGTATTATGCCACCCCCTCAAAAAAACTGTGATATTGGGATGACCTTGACCTTCAGTGACCTTGACCTTGGGATTATCTTCATGCAACCTCTCATGCTTATATATGATCAAACAACCCAACATTGTAGCATACTATGGGTTAAATAGAGCCATTCCACAGTACAATGATATATTTTTTGTATGTTTTAGCAAGGCCTAAAATGACCTTGACCTTCACACGATCAAAGCAAAAAGCGGAACACAATTATATGAAAGATCAATCTATTATCTCTAAATACGACAAGTTTGAACTTTATATCTTGATTGATTGATTGATTGATTGTTGCTTTAGGTCCAGCGGACTCTTCCGAGCCAAATCAGGACCGGACAACCCCCAATCCTCATAAAAGATCTGCTGAAACAACCCTAGTGGGAAAATTGAATGCCCTCCACCGGCCAGTCACTTTACAATAAAGACATCCCACGCAGGGGACGGCTGAGGCTTTACCCCAACTACTCGAACCCCCGGTTACAAAAACAAAATAGAATACAAACATCATTATAAATCATCAACAAAACACATACATATAAAATGCCTATAGTGCTAAATAATAACATCATAGGAAGCCCTAGTGACCACCCGGCAGAAAGCGTCCAACACTCCCAAGCTGATCCAACAGACCTCATACACAAACAAGGAGTCTTGTCCAGGAAGAGTTTTCAAGAAAAAAGGTAGGTCATTGATCTAGCGAAGAAGAAGATAGTATAGCAGAGTGATAGGACAGATCAGGAATGGGAAAGAGCAAATGAGGAAGACAGCGACAGTGGGAATTTAAAGCACTAAATTTCCAGAAAGTGGGGATACTATTTATACTGAAACCCCCGGCACTCCAATGGTCAAGGTCACTTTAAAGTAACTATACTAAACGACTTTGGACAGCTCCAGTGACCTTGACCTTGGAGTGAGGTTGACCAAATGTGCTAAGGATGTGTGTCTCGATATCTATCATGTATCAAAGAGTAAGTTCTAAAAAAATTGAAATTTTGTGGAAAAATGCAATTTTTTTTACTAATGTAGTATCTTTATTAAAGTCCATAAAACATTGAACTAACATTTATTGACTCTGTGATCTTTACCTTGAAGTGAAGTTATTAATTCACTGATCATGGATATACACCACCCTACACAGTTTGGTTGTGATAGTTGAAATAGGTTCTGAGATATTAATCCACTTGCAAGTTTTGCACGTTCAGACAGATGGACAGACAGAAAAAAAATATTAATTTCATTTTGGGACTATTTAGGACTCATTTTGGGCAGATTTGCACAAATCAGGAAAAATATTTTTGGGGTGGGTGAGTACATAGGCTCACATTGCTATGCATGGGAGTCAAAAAGTTTAAAATAATGTTTGACAATATTGATGATATCCAAAGGTTTATATACAATTAGGGGAGAAGAAGATAACTGCTACCAGAAAATATAATAAAATATACAGATATCACAGGAAAAATGGGAAAACAAATGGAAATTCCAATCAACACTAGTACGATTCTGAATCGCACTGGATTCCCGTGCTTCCTGTGGCTAAAATGTATACATGAGGGTTACATATGTACATAGATTGAGAGGAACTTCAAAAACTGACTTTACTCAAAGGAACATGTTAAAATAGGTACATGGATCTAGATCTAAGACCGCCTTCAAACACGCAGTAGCACTCCGATAAACATCAGTACTTACAGAATCAAAATCAACAAAGTCCTGCAAGAATACACAGCATCAACATCAGGAACCTGAACAGTGATTTATTTCTAAGAAATAAAATCTTTGGCACAACACAACACTGGCTGCACCCTCAGTTTGCTGCGCAAACACAGATGATTCTGCAGAAAAAATCCAAATACGCTTCATTTAGATGACCACAATATCTCAGTCCCTCTTTTCCGTCTCTGCTGGATATTTGAACTTGATAAAATCATTATAAAACATCTGGAAAAGAAATACTCATCTCGGCACTGCATGCATGTTCATGTCTGCGTATGTTCAATGTAAGACGGCATGCACCTCCGTAAAATTGGGCATCCTATCACACTTATTTAGCGATATTTATATAGAACATAGCATTGACAAGGCTATCAACCAAATGCCACACTCAAATTGTTAAACCAAATAACTTAGAATGTCTAAAACGTTTGTGAAGCCTGCGTTTGCTGAAATACAAGCACTTGCTTTGCTATGCAATGCAATGCATGAATACAGTTTTTGCTGTAGTTTGGCACCAAGAAGCTGTAAACTATCTAGCTCACAAACTCTCTCTCTCTCTCTCTCTTGCTCTATTGCACTCTACGAAATGCACGCATTATAGCTGAACAATGGTACAAGCCAAATGTTCAAGAATGAATCTCAAGAAATTGATACAGAAGTTCAGTTTTGAAATCACCAGCATTCTCTGCTCTGCATTGGGCATAGTTTGGTAGTTTTATGATATTGTATAAACACATGCCCTTAAATTTGTAGGAAAACTTTACCTATTAAAAGAAAACATACATAGTTAGAAGGAAGATCTCCCAACCACGGTAAAAGCTTTTTTATTTTTGTTTACTTTATTCTCTATCAACACAGAATATCTCCCCCCTCCCCTCCCCCCTTCTGTATGAAGAAAAATGAAAAAAACAAAAACAACAGACTGCAGAAATCATAAAAATGTTAAAAACATAAGATGTTACAATAATGTGATCAAGAAATATAATATATATCCACTACAGCAAGGGGAAAAACCCACACATCTGGAATGGGAAATTTGATACTAGAGTAGTGGCGGGTCATTTCATGCGTCTCCCCCTCCCTCTCCCTCCAACCCCCATCTATACTCACTCCCTCCCAACCTAATCTCCCCCCCCCTTTCTTCCTGCCCTCCTCCATTTACAGAGGATAGTGCATGAACCTGTTCAAAATGGTTCACAATACCATAGTTACCACCACTACTCTTGATCATCACAAATGGAAAGAGCAGACCAGTACATGCAAGTACAATTGTAGTTGTTATGATTCACACTACTGCAATTTACAATCAGTTTTTGGAATGAGGCAATGAAAGGTTACCTAAATAAATGTTTGTTAATATCTCCACACTACTGCAAACCATAAGCAGTGTTTGAAAGATAAATGCATCAGTCATCTACGCTGTTATGAATGTTGTGACTTTTCAGTTATGTACACATTTCTTTTTGTTACTGAAGCTGAGATAAGGCATAGGAGTGATGAGTGCTATGATCAGGAAGACTGAACACACAGTAAATGAGATATGACCGATTACACAATAATAAACTTCAAACAATCAATCTTTCGTTCACAATTTACCGAATCCGGAGTCATCTGAAAGCAGAGAATATCTACACTTTTTAAGCCAAGAATCAAAAAGACACAAAGAGAGTGGAGAAAGAAGAGAACAGTAATAGCCGCCATTTGCTCCTTTCACTCTCAAACCACATCATATTCACACACCTCTTTTTGAAAAATGCACAGACGGACGCACGCACGCACACACAATTACAGGGATCCAATTCAATTCTAAAAGATCAATTTAAACCTTCTTGGCAAAAATGTGCAGCTAAAATACAAACAACTACGTACAATAATTTTTACCTACCTCTTCAAAAACAAGAATCTGCATCAATGAGACTTCAAGACAACCTATGAAAGTAACTTACTGTGAGGTTGTAAATTTATCCTTCTATAATCTTTTTTTCAGGCAGATCTTGAAAATTGAACATACTTGTCTAAAGCTGACAAACCAAAGATGCAAATTTAAAGTGCAATTGGCTAGCGTCAGTTCATTAACATACAAGTATAATGTTGGGTGTTCCACGTTATGATCTTTGCATACATTTCTTCATAAGCTTCAATACAGTTATCCTAAGATGCAGAGACGGGACGCACCCAACAAAGATGTCCCATCCTAAGACAATGGAGTATAAGTGAGACAAGGAAGTCAAGGAGGAGAAGAAGAAGGTCCTAAGATAATAAAGTTGAATTTTAAAAAATCTTTTTGGGGCAAGAGCGAATTCGCACTTGAAATTTATGCATAAGGATTTCATTGTTTAAAAGTTCCAGGTAGGCCCTTTTCTAGCAGCCCTCACTGGTTTTCACTGATAAGATTCTCACCTCTTTGCAATCCTCCCCGAGTTCATTGATGGCGTCCTCGTCGTACATGTTGTCCAGGGACTCCATCTTCATCACGTGCAGGCTCTCCAGGCTGGCTCTGGCGTGTCCCATGGCTTGGGACTGCTGCGCCAGTTTCTGGATCTCTTCCTCCTCCTCAGCCATCTCGGTCAGTGCTCGCCTGTACTCGTGGGGGAACACCTGTACAACATCAAACAGGATAACTTACATCATGATAACGATGATGATGATGATGATGATGATAATGATAACAACAATGATGATGATGATGATGATTGGGGTCTATTTCGCAAGTTTTAACGTAGAGTTTGGTAACAAAGCCTTATCCTACGTCAGATGATTATTGGTGTGTAATATAATTATGCATGGAAAACGGTTTTACTCTTTCCACAACTCGACAGGACAGCCCAATAATGACTGTTTTATGTCCAAAGTTTTACAGCTGTTAATATGACTTGTACGAGAAAGAGGGCATCTTCTCTGTGGTCCTTGATGGAATCCTGCCACTTCATTTTAGCACCAATAAAACAATCAAACAACGGTAGCATTACCAAACAGCACTAGGGAGTTTTTTTGCGATTAGCAAAATTATTTTTCTTCTTCACTTGCTGCACGGGAAAACCCAGGGATATCCCATCACATGACGTCACGTAGCAGGCAACGAAGAATGCAACTAGGCCTCTGAGCTACACTTTATCTATATATTTACTTATCTAATCATTCTTATATAGCGCTATTTCTGCTCAAGAGCTGCTCAATGTGCTGGCAGATACAGGCTCTAACTCCAGAGCTGCTCAATGTGCTGGCAGATACAGGCTCTAACTCTAGAGCTGCTCAATGTGCTGGCAGATACAGGCTCTAACTCAAGAGCTGCTCAATGTGCTGGCAGATACAGGCTCTAACTCCAGAGCTGCTCAATGTGCTGGCACATACAAGCTCTAACTCCAGAGCTGCTCAATGTGCTGGCAGATACAGGCTCTAACTCCAGAGCTGCTCAATGTGCTGGCAGATACAGGCTCTAACTCTAGAGCTGCTCAATGTGCTGGCAGATACAGGCTCTAACTCAAGAGCTGCTCAATGTGCTGGCAGATACAGGCTCTAACTCCAGAGCTGCTCAATGTGCTGGCAGATACAGGCTCTAACTCTAGAGCTGCTCAATGTGCTGGCAGATACAGGCTCTAACTCAAGAGCTGCTCAATGTGCTGGCAGATACAGGCTCTAACTCCAGAGCTGCTCAATGTGGAGTTGCAGAAAGTCTCTCAGTTAGTTTTCAGCGTTTTGATTTTGATTTTGACCGAAAAAGTAAACATGAACTAATGTCGCGCAGACGCAGATGCGATCATTCTACAAATAAACCAGGGAATTACCCCGAAAAATATTTTCGTTGAATTGCTAAAAGTCCCTACTACCTCCATTCTACCAAAAATTTAAAAAACAAGAACAGTATTTCATACACAATTTTTCTGAGAATGTCACCTCTACGTTTTGGACACGACTGGGGCAACACAGTCTCACTTGGATACACCATCAAGAGTCATAACAGAAATGGAACAGTTGATTTTCTATGATTAAAAGTTATCCCAAATTTGGCTGGGATGTGAGCTTGGGTCCGTCAACATAATTATATTAGGCAAGCAACTTTCTCCTCATTACACAATGGCCTTTACCTTGAGAAACTTGTTCATCTCCTGTTCCCATCTGTCCAGGATGTACTTGGCTATGTATGAGCCTGTCTTCTTGTGGAACTCCTCCAACGTCTCTTTGACAAACTGAACATCAATGGACTTCAGCAAGGGCTCCACAGAAACTGACTCCATATTGCACAATGTGTTGAACTTCCCATTGCTGAAACAACAAGCGCAAATCATTCTCATCCTCCTCATCATTATCATCATCACCGCCATCAATATCATCACCACCACCCCCACTATCATCATCAGTCATTATCATCATCTCCAGCATCAAAATCGCTTCAATCATCTAGTTCATTTTGCATTTATTATTTCATGGTTCACATTTCAAACCTAAATTGAACGTGGTTATAGTAGGTAGCGGCAGCCAAAATTTAAATTGATATTGATAACTTTTCTTCTGTATTTTTTAAAAAGTAAGTGCAAATACAAGTAAAACACAAAAAGAATTTTGAAAATATCTTGGATAGTTCCAGAGATATAAGTGTTTGAGATGTTACGGTCATTAGTTTGCATTAAAATGTGCAAAATGGGCCATGTTTGAACATGTGTAAAAATCACAATAATGCAACAACATATGTATTGTATTCAAAATTTCTTCCCATCATATTGCAGAATCAGAAAAACCAATACAAAGAAGCCAGTGATTTGTCTTGTTTGAGAAAAAAAAAATGTAAAAAAATAAAATAAATAGCGCAGCACAAAGAACAAACTAGTACGAACGTCCATGTTTGACACAGCCTATCACAAAAAGTAGATAACTTAAACCTATGAAAAGTCATTTATATATTCAAACCAACATACAGAGTGAGCCCATTTTTTTCTAAGATATTGCATGAAGAGCTTTACGAGATATGTAAGCTCGAACTTAACAAAAACTGCTAAAAGTCACGAGGAACTGATTACGACACTCTCTTTAGTAAAACCACTATTATTTTTGTTCTACTGCATGGATTTGCTTAAAATTTTAAACATTGATTCAAAGCATAAAGCTTGCACCAAAAATGCTAAAGTGTCTAAAAAGAGCAATGAAATTGCACTGTATTATGATATACTTATTTAATTTTATTTAAAAAAAAAACAAAAAAAACAAGGCGAAACGACTAGAGTTTCAGTTACACACTCATCAATTAAAAAGCATAATTACTTATTCTACTATAATCTTGAATTGGTTCTAAATGTAATGTAATTTTAAATCAATTAAACAAAAATAATTATTAAGCATTTTAAGAAAGCGATACATATTGATTATTAATTTAATTAGCTTCATTGTTACACTTTTTACATGCATTATTTTCTTGTTCATTATTTCCATATTTTTCATTACAGCTACCATGACTATTGCTTATCTAATCCTGTTATGTTCACTGTTGTCACTGCACTCATAAGACTTCTATTGTAATTGTTTTTAAATGTATTTGCATACTTTGTTTTTATGTGATAACATCTGATATGCCAGTGCTGCTTTTAAATAAAAAATGTCAGTCATTAGCTACTAAGCCGCTGCAGGTGATATTTTTAAAATTAATTTTAATTTAAACAAATTTCAAAGTTATATTTATAATTTTAAATAACAGTAACTATCTTTTGCATTTCTCATTAATATTCCAATAATTTTTGACAGATTTACTTTAATTTATCTAACAACAATATCAGTGTGCATTTTGCTGAAGTTAAAAACAAATCATACTTGTAACATTATTAATTGACTTGTTAAAAACATAATGATAAGACTTTTATGTTTGTAAAACCAAAACGTCTAACAAAGGTTTCACTATTTGTTAAATGTATTATGTAGGCCTACGTCAGTACGTGTTCATTAAATGACTACTTTCGATTTTACCATAGCAACTTCCGGTCACTTTAACCTGTCTTTTTCTATGTAAATCAAATAAAGCATCCTAGAAATACAGCAGAAACGAATAAATAATCATTAAAATATAATTGCAGAATTGATATAATACTACCGGCAGGAGAAAAAAATAGACCATCAAAAATAAAAGGATAGCGAAAGTCATCGGTCTATTAGTACTTGTAAATCAACAACCCTCATTTTAATTATGCACTTCCGGTAAACGGTACTCTAATATTTTGCTAAATTATCAACATACCACACCATAAACTCATTACAATTTACCAGAAACTGGTCAATCCAAGACTGCACCAAACATACCAATAATGGCACTGATTTTATTTGGAAATCATAGCGAAAGTCCAAGCAGCTCGATTCACTAGCAGCCATGACTTTCAAAGTCGTTGGCCTATCAGGCACGTGTTATGGGTACTCGTCTTTCATTGGTTCCCGCTCCGCGAGTATGGCACGGAAAACGATGTTTCGTATACCATTGCAATCTGCAGAAAATGACCTTTCCAGCGGGTCCATGGTTTTTATAGTTCTGAACAGCCATTTTTAAGATATCAAGCCGCGAAGTATACATATTTTTTTGCCTTGATTTCAACTGCTTCGCAATTGAAAATGCGTTGCTTTTCGAAGAAAATAGATATACGAAAATAAAGCTAGGAGTTTCCTCTTTCTATTAAGACTAGTTGAACCAATCAAATTTAAGTAAACGAACACTAACATCGGCGATAAAAATAGACGGTGTTCAACTTTGATGGAGAGCATGGCCGCCAGGCAATGGCGACACGCAACTAAGTACACTGACTGTATGCTTTTCTGAGCCACTTTAGCGACTATTTAAAGATGAATTTATTCGTAAAAACAACATAGAAAGAAAGTTGAAATGTTGATGTTTTTATTGATGTAATTTTTATGTGACAATAATTACATGCAGACCAGTAAATTGCCGACAAAAATGTGGCTTATCAGCTGGTTTCCCGCATGTCTAGTAGGCCACTGCCGCTACCTAGTTATAGAGAAAAAAAAACAACATGAATAACTCTCTGACACTATATCTAATAGTGGCCATGTAGGCCTATGTCTGGGTTTCTGTCAAGCGGCGTGGCGCTGATGGACACAAGGGTGGTGTGTAAGTCTGGGTGAAGAGCTTCTTGGTGTCCCTATTCCCAGTCCACACTATGTACCCAGTACCCAACCTTTAATGGACTGATGACCCTTTCAGCATTTTCCCCAAAATATCCTCATGAATAGTCATCCCCAAGCCATCATCGGGGTTCGGCGTAGACATTGGTCGTGTTCGAGAGCTCTGCGATTGCATCATAGTCGTTGACATCTCATACGATTTAAGTGAGAGTGAGTCTGTGAGGTCTGCTTTCAACTACGCATCCTAAGTACTCTATTGGTGGTTCACAAAGGAGGAGAGCTGGGGAAAGGATCGTCATCCCTTTTCGCTTAAATCAATGACATCGCCACTTCATGTTAATCCTCATCGCAGTCTTCATTGTGGTTCAACGGTCGTCAGGTCGACACTACTGTCAAAAATAGTTGGAAGCTGACTACGCTGTAGTTACTTTGAGAGCGCAGAGTTCTAACCCTTTGTAGTGTCGTGAAAGAAGGCCAAGGCCTATGACGAAATGAGCAATAGTAATCATCATCATCACTGTCATAAAAATCATTATCGTCATCATCATCATCATCATAGTCAGTGATTACATCACCATCTTCACTTTCACTCTGTATGTTACCCAATATCAGTTGAATGAGTGATTGTCAGTTCGTAAGTAAAGTTTGTTTAGCATTTAATATTGCGTCAAATGTCTCGGAGTTCCTGATGTTCTTTGCATGAAAATACAGGTCTAACTAAGTCTAAAACACGTGGGGGGAGGGGGGGGAGAGGCGGGGGAAGGGGGGGTGTATTCAGTGTGTTTTTTTTTATACGTCAACAAATGGGGTTCACAGCATAAATTACTCAGAATCAAGTCATCAGTCAACTATTTTATCAATACTGATGTAATCGAGTGACCTAGCCTTGGTTAATACAGATGTTTGACCTGTCACTTATGCTATTCCCTGAGACACGCTGCATATGAAAGCTGAGGTGTTATATGTTGAATAGGGGATATTTGTAGAGCATCAGGTTGCCCGACACTCTTGTTGGTAGGTGGTAGCGATGCTGTGTGCTAGAAGGCAGGGGGGACAATGACTACAGAGTTCCGGCCATATCATTTGCCTTTCAGCGTTCAAAGATTCAGAGACAGAAGATTAATAGCTACAACCACTGATAACGGGCGCCGGGAAATTTGCCGCATACTTAGGCACTGCAGGATATGGAATGTTATTACTACCTTCACCAGTCTCTTTCTATTTACTGTATGCCGTATGAATGTGTGCGAAAATTATCGATTGTGTGCGAATAATGTATACTCACTTGTAACGTATTATTGGTGATGATATCAATTGCGCATTAGGCCTATGTATTTACTAGTCATATTGTGTACTATTCATGATAATTTAACTGGAATCTTTGTCCATCAAGTGCTGTATGAATGTGTGCAAAAATGTATTGATTGTTTGTGCATGATGTATACATTGACTATTAATGAAATGTGAACTGTGAGGCGTTGTGATATGTTGGTTTAATCAATTGACGTATAGACTGAGATGTGGGTGCTTGACGTGATTAGGTGACATGATATATATTAACAGTGTTTGCGGTTCTATTTTGTGATCTGATTGCCTGATGTGTGATGTCTGATTGTTTACTTTCGATAGCCTATTTTGCGTAAATGTGAGAAAGCGATGTGTCTGCTTGCATTGTGCTGTAATGTATTGTATTGCATATGAACTTATAACCTATATTCTGATGTATTCCCATATGCGCAAAACAAATTCTTCACATGAAGTCAATAAATCTTGAATCTTGAATCTAGATGTAATTAGACAGATTGATAATCCGTACAAACAATGGTGTTTCTATGTTCGCAGTTAGACTGCAATTTGGTGCATTCGTTTCATAAAACGTGAATACAGCAAGATAATAATGATGAATAAAGAGGTATGGTTAGTTAATAAGGTTAAATAGAATCTTTTAACCAGTAGTTGATATTCTTTCTTTAGGAATGTACATCTTAATAGGTGCTTGAAGTGTTATTTTCAATGGTTTGGTATATTGTCTAATGTAATCATGTTGCATGATATGAACATGTGTGGAAGCAACCTTTTATTATAATAAATGTATTTGATTGATTCGTATTTTGTATTCTCTTTGTAACTCTATCATGTATCTCTTTAAGAGAATGGGTTTCTGTCCATGGGTCTGATCTTAGATGGCCGTCCTCGGTCTGTCAGAACCTATAATGGAGGGGATGTCAGAACATATAATGGAGGGGATGGACGAACTTAAGATTAGCAGTGTGAAATGTTGGTTTTAACTTTGTGTCAAAAAACAGGTTTTAGTGCCAAACTCAGGTACCGTTATCAGCCCAGGTGATCACGAGGGTCAATAATGGAGCGCGGAGTTATGTCTCCCGGTTGGCGTCCAGACCACTTCGGAAGAAGATGTTAACACGTCCATGAAGATAGCAATGATTATCGTTTGTTTAAATGCTTGCCAGAAGGAGTCCATTGTCTGGTGGTGATCGAAGTTATGGCTCTAGTTTAGAGGAGGAGCTTAAAGGGACGCTAAGAGAATCGAAGTACCATCACGGATGGGCCTCTGGTTTTGATAGACAGAAAGGAGGAGGGAACTAGTGTTGGAACCAACAGTTGAGTTTTTAGAACCGCACAAGCTCTGGAATGAGGAGGATAAAAACGAGTGCAGGACAGGTATTCTGGATTAGTCAGAAAGAAAGAGAGACAGAAAGAGATAGCAAGGGGACGAGACTAGGACGGTCACGAGCGAAAAGGTGTAGTTTAGTTAGAGTTAGTTATAACGGGAAAAATAGACGATAGGGAAGTAGGAAACAATGTAGGACAATGTTGTTTGTGAACTGTAGAAGAGTGAAATATAGATTTTTGAACACTGTCAATGCTACTTGCGAGAATGTTTTCTGTGTCTGTGTTCAGTAAAGTTGCCACAACGCACACCTTCCAGCTTGCGTGTTTTATTTCTGTTTGTGAATGTACTTGTAACTTGTGTGTAGTGACTCTGGACAATGGTCAAACAGAGGTATAGTCCTATTAACACCTACCACCTCACTGGACACCAACGACCAACCAACCACCCCCCATCATCACACTCTTAATAACATAAAAGGTACATGTACTGCTATTATAATCTTTCAGTCATAAGGGATTACTTCTTGGCCAGCTTCATGAGGGAACTGTCCATCTACACTCCCTGGTTGCTTTCTACAGTTTTCAAGACACAACTATTGGATTAACTGGTCCCATCCCAGTGCTAACTAGGCTGTTCGTTGCTTAATTTTTTTCAAATCCATCTAGGAACAGAAAACAAATATTTGAATATCATGTGCTCACATGCAGATAAAAGTCACAGGCACTTTAAGAGGAAACTTATACTTACATGTCGTAGACGTAGGCGATGCCACCCGACATACCAGCCGCGAAGTTGCGACCAGTGAGACCAAGCACGATCACCCTGCCCCCAGTCATGTACTCACACCCATGGTCTCCACAACCCTGTAACAGAGCCCACCCTGAATAACTATACAGTTTAAAACCAGTCACAACAGAACAGCGTTGTAGCCAAGTATCACTACAGTATCACCAAGCAGTGATGTGGACAAGCGCTTAACTCATTGAAGTCATGCCGTAAACGGTTTGACAGCACTCGCGGTGCCGCGGAGGAGCGTGCCGTAGTTATGTTTACGTCACAAGTTTACTTTTTTTTTTTTATAACAGAAAATGAGTACCAAGGGAACTAAGCAATACACATACTTGAAAGGGCTCTTTTTAGAGTAGATTGCTTCCCTTTGACCATATTTTTGACAAAGATATTATTTTTATTTGATTTGATTTTTCTCTACGACTCCAGTTTTGTTCGGAAAATTTTGTTTTACAATATTACAGTGAAGTATCATAGTTATGTGACAAATGCCTCTTCAGATTGTGCTTTCATGATTATTTTTGTGTAAAATGCATTTCTACAGTGTTTTTACATCATAAAAACAAGAGAATCAAATATTTTTATAACAAAAAATGGGTGCAACATATAGGTATTGTGCTTCTTAAAAAAAACTTTTTTTTGGGCAAAAGTGATGTATTTTAGGTGCAAAATATCTTTTTTCTGGAGGATTATAGCAGATTGATGGTAAGTGAAATTAAAAATACATACTTTAAACTTTCATTTGCAATTTATTTTATGTTTCTATGTTGTCTAGTACATTTGGTGTGATTTTTAAAAAACAGCCTAAACTCCTGCGACTGTGGAATGATTCGGAGTCTGGCACTCTGCGACTTCAATGAGTTAACAAAGCCTATCCTATCCTCCTATCCTATCCTGTCCCATAACCCGAAGGTCGTAGGGGCACCACAGATGATCGCTTAACCAGCATACTCCATCTTTCTCTGTCCTCAGCAGCCCTCATGGCTTCGCTCAGTGTCAAACCAGTCCATTCTCGAATGTTGTCCTCCCACCTCTTTTTCGGTCTCCCCCTTCTTCTACCTCCTTGCACTGTGCCTTGCAGAATGGTCTTTGCAAGGCCTGATGATCTGGTGACGTGGCCATACCATCGGAGTTTCCGTTTCTTCACCACTGTGAGCAGGTCATCGTGTTGTCCAATGGCTTGTGTGACGGTCTGTCGGACTTCAATGTTGGTGATGTGTTGGGTATAGGAAATGCACAGAAGTCTTCTGTAGCACCTCATCTCCATGCTTTGTATTCTTCGTTGGAGATCTGCTGTGAGGGTCCATGCTTCGCAAGCATATAGGAAGATGGAGATGACCAGAGAGCGCAGCAGTCTTACTTTGGAATGTAGACTGATGGTTCTGTCTTTCCAAATGGGCTTCAACCTTGTCAGGGCAGCAGTTGTTTGTGCGATCCTGGAGAGGACTTCCTGTCGAGACCCATTGTCTGACACAATGGCTCCTAAATATTTGAAGCTGTGCACTGTGTTGAGGGATTGGCCTTGTACTTTGATGTCCGTGTTGATGCCATTGGTGTTGTTGGTCATCATTTTGGTCTTCTCTGCACTTATTTCCATTCCATAAGCTCTGGAGGTGGTGTCAAGCCTCTGTACAAGCTGTTCAAGTTCTTGTTCCTCTCCAGCCAATCCATCAATATCATCCGCAAAACGAAGATTGGAGATTGCTCTGCCCCCTATGCTGACTGTGCCTTCGTGATCTGCAAGAGCATCTGACATGATGCGCTCTAGGAAGATGTTGAAGAGTGTTGGAGAGAGTAGGCATCCTTGACGCACACCGATTGTTGTTCTGAACCAGTTCCCGATGACGCTGTTATGGAGGACTGCACTGGTAGCCTTGTCATACAGGCTTTTGATGACTTCTATAATTTTAGGGCTGATGTTGTAAACTTTCATGGTTGCCCATAGAGCTGCATGCCAGACTCGGTCAAATGCCTTCTTGAAGTCTATGAACACATGATATAGATGTTGTTGGTGCTGTAGGTATTTCTCACAGATTATTCTGAGGTTGAAAATCTGTTCAGTGGTACTTCGCCCTGCCATGAATCCTGCTTGTTCTTCAGCTATGATTTGTTCAGCTTGTGGTTTCAACCTGTTGAGTATTATTTTCAGGAGGACCTTGCTGGGATGGCTGATGAGGCTGATGGTGCGGTAATTTTCACACTCCTGAAGGTTACCTTTTTTGGGAAGAGTGATGACAAGCGACTGGGTCCATGGTGTAGGCCATTCCCCACTCTGCCAGATCTTGTTACAGATAATGGTGAGAGCATCAGTCATCGCTTCTCCTCCTGCTTGTAGCAGTTCCGCTGGTATGTTGTCCACTCCCGCTGACTTCCCTTTCTTCAGCGATTGCACTGCTGCCTCAACTTCTTCCCGGAGAATTGGGAGGATTTCTTCTTCTTCTCTGCTCTCGGGACATGCTAGAACTGATGGGTCTCCATTTGGTGTATGGTTGTAAAGGTCAGAGCAGTACTCTGTCCATCTGTCCAAGACTTCTTGTTCTTCTGTAAGGCAAATGCCAGACTTGCTTTGGATAGTGGAGACTTTGGGCTGTTTAACACTTGTCAGCCGCTTCACAGTCTGGTAGGCCTTCTTGCTGTTGTTCTTGTTCAGATTGTTCTCTATTTCCTGGCATTGATCTTCTATCCAGTTCTCCTTTGCTGTGCGCATGCCTTTTCGGATGTCATTGTTGATTTTTCGATAGACATCAGCTCCCTGTGAGGTGTTCTTTTTCTTTTTTAACTCTCTTCGTTTATCACACAGATCCAAAAGTTCAGGTGTGATCCACGGCTTCTTCTTTGGTCGGTGCTTGCCAAGGATCTCAGTGGCGGCATCTGTTACAGCTGAGTTGAAGGTATTGGTCATGGTGTTGACATCTACTTCGCCTGCCCCCAAAATAAGCAGTGGTGCAAATTTCCCTCCAATTGTGGCCTGAAATATTTTTGCCACCTCCGGGTCTTGCAGTTTGTCCAGGTCGAACTTCAGCCTAGTGCACTTTGCTGTATTTACTCTCTTCAAATGGAGCCGGAAAGACATCATCACGAGATCGTGGTCACTTCCAATGTCTGCTCCTGGAAAAGTGCGTGTCCTGCCAATGTTGATGCTTGATCTGAAGCGTTTCTTGACCATGATGTAGTCGATCTGGTTGTGATGTTCCCCGCCGGGACTGTGCCATGTCCATCGTCTGGATTTTTTGTGGAGACCAAGCGTGTTTGCCAGTACCAGATTGTTGTATCTGGCAAACTCCAATAGCCTCAGACCCCTGTCATTTGTCTCGTTGTTGCAGTGGGGTCCGCATGTGTCTCCCCAGTTGTGGTGCGCATCTTGGCCAACCTTGGCATTCCAGTCGCCTTGCACTATGACTATGTCCTTCTTCGGCACTTGGTCAAGGACCGCCTGTATATTTTCATAAAAATCCTCCACTTCGCTGTCTTCATAGTCTGATGTTGGGGCATAGGCCTGGATGATGGTAATGTTGAAAGGGGTTGCTCTCAGACGGATGGTAATGAGTCTACTGGAGACTGGGCGGCAACCCATGACAGTGGCTAGAATGTTCTTGTGGACCAAGAATCCAACGCCGTGTTCGTGCCTGTCATCTCTACCGCTGAAATAGAGCTTGTGTCCTTTGTCAGTCGTTGTTTCACCTAGGCCTTTCCAGCGCAGTTCGCAGTTAACAAAGCCACACGTGGAAAAATTTGTTAACGTCTACTTCTTCAAAATGCACACAAAACAGGTTTTACAAACCAGGAATGTGGCTACGACTGAAACAAAGGTAATGTGGAGCAATGTTAGGATAGGACAGGCTAATGATACTACTAAATTCTACATTTTTTCTCTGTAAGATCAGGACAGAAGCTGCAGTGAGGACGAAATATGGTATCTGACAAATAACTGCAATTTCTCACCTTTGGTGCAGACAAATATTCTGGTGCGATTGGACTATAAAACTGTCATGACAACAAGTGTTTCAAATCTATTATTGTCTAGGTCCACTGTAATCACAGTTTGTAAAAAGATGCCTTAATAAAATAAAAATATAAAAATAAAATAAAATAAATACATAAATAAAATAAAATAAAACTAAACTAAATGTATGAACAAAACTCACCTCGGCCACAGCAAGGGCACCCGAGTTCCTGACGCAGAATCGCTCAGCTGTCTGCCCACAGAAGAAGGCTTTGCCGGAGGTAGCACCATACAAGCACACATTGCCCACAATGATGTTGTCCTCAGACTTGTAGTCTGGGGGCATCTCCTTGGGTGGGAAGATCACCACCTCTCCACCTGACAAGCCCTAGAAAAAGGGAAAAGGCAAACTTATAATTTAATAACCTGACCACCAATACGCTACTTTCAAATAGTACGTAACTCTCAAACATTTGTACAAATGTTGGTCGTTCTGGGGTTTATTGCACGTGTGTGGTATTATTTAATTTGAGGTTATTGTGTGTAAATATGTCTTAGTTGGTATATGTATTATATCATTAAACAGAAAAAACAGGAGTTTCACTCTAATGCATTCAAACATTTCTAAATAGCAAAATAACACAGGACAAAATTTAAAGGGTACTTTTTTTTTTTTTTTTTTTTTTTTGCTGCACATATCCAAAACTTAGAAGTTAAATCCCTCAATTTTTTTTAATTGTAATTTTTTATCTTTTTTTTTACATAAAAATGCTAAGATTTTGCTTTTTGAAGTAATAGCAACTAAATTAAATAGTTAGATTAGGTTTTTATAACATTGGGTATGTACAAGAGTTTGTGGAAATTTCCCACTGTGATGTATCAACATACCTGTCAAGTGCTACGGATTTTTGCGTAGCGCTACGCATTTTAAACATTTTCCCATTGCTACGGCGTATCACAAAGCTGCTACGCAATTTTTCAAAAGTGACGTTAATATTTTTTAACCAAGGGGTTTTCGCGCGAAAGTAGTCCGGTTTAAAGACACTTAGTAAAAGCACCCCACTTCCGCAACACGTATTCGTTCAGAACTTCAGTCTACGATCAGTCTTTCTGAGGGAGAGACAGACGGAGTTGAACAAAGAAAATGGCAAAGCCTCCACCTAAAAAACTCAAACGACCAGGAAGGCACCTGCCTGAATGGGAAACCGATAAGGATTTTGATGGCCTAGTGGAGAAGTCCAAAGAAAGTAGACTCAATAAAGTTTAGTAATAGCATATGAGTTACTCATATGCTATTACTAAACTTTATTGAGACTACTGATGCATTAAAAAAAATTGTTTTTCTTACCAGTGCTAGGAAAGTTTAGATCTACATGGAAGCCATGTAAATGATGTGATGCTGAACCTGGTCTTGAGACAAAATAGGAGATTTTCCTATTTCTTTTCTCTTCTTTTTTTTTTTTTTTTTTTGGTTGCTTTTTCACTTTTATTTTGAAAAACGTACATGAAATTTGAAAATGTTTATAATGATAATGGTAATAGCTAAAGTGTTGTGCATTAACAAGATTTTACAACAAATTTGTAAACACATTGGATGTGTGTGTTTATATTGGATGCAGAAGTTTCCAGTTTTGTTGCGAATCGCGTGATTCACATTAGTGCTACACCAAACCTCCATTTGCTATGGTTTTTCTGATAAATTGCTACACCACAACCCCAAAAACCCTTGACAGGTATGTATCAACGAAATTCTATCAAAATCAAGGGAGGCAATGGTTTTAGAGTTAAAATCTATGGCGTTCCTCCCACCACCAGCCTATCTTGAAGAAAAAAATTGAAAAATGTGGGACGCGTTACAGCTCATTGCCTCAAATAGAGCAAGCGATGAAAAACATGATTGTCTTCATGTCGTTTGCAAGACTTTACCCGAGCAACTACTGAAAAAAGACGAGCCAATGTATAGGTATACGACTGAAAGCAAACGCAGCTAACGCCTGTATATAATACTGCATGATGATAACACGAAACAAGACACAAACCTTTCCCACATAGTCATTTGCGTCTCCTTCCAAAGTGACGTGGACACCATTGGCGAGGAAAGCACAGAAGCTCTGTCCACCAGACCCCACACAGTTGATCCTGATGCTGCCTTCAGGCAGACCTTCCTCTGCTTTCAGCCTGTACAACAGGTCACAGCATAACTCTATGCAATAATATAACTAGCATAGCTGCCAACTTGGTCAAAAGGAAAATCCTGAATTTCTAGTGGGGTCCGGGGGCATGCCCCCCCCCCCCCCCCCCCCGGAAAAAATTTCAAAATCAAGATCAAAATCTGTGCAATCTGGGAGTGAAATACATACATTATTTCTTAAGCAAAAAAGTACTTTTAACCTTTTTTGGAAATAAAAAAATCAGTCTCACTCTCAACTGTCAGTGAGGGCCACGTTCACTGTAGTTTATATCGCTGTCGCACAAGGTGCAATAATAGTCATGACTGGCTTCTCTATATCACTGGCGCACAAGTTGCAGTAATAGTCATGCCTGGCTTCTCTATATCCCTGTCACACAAGGTGCAATAATAGTCATGCCTGGCTTCTCTATATCACTGGCGCACAAGTTGCAGTAATAGTCATGCCTGGCTTCTCTATATATCCCTGTCACACAAGGTGCACTAATAGTCATGCCTGGCTATCCCAGCCGCACAAGGTGCAATAGTAGTCATGCCTGGTTTCTCTATATCCCTGTCACACAAGGTGCACTAATAGTCATGCCTGGCTATCCCTGTCGCACAAGGTGCAATACTCAATAGTAGTCATGCCTGATTTCTCTATATCCCTGTCACACAAGTTGCAGTAATACTCAATAGTCATGCCTGGCTTCTCTATGTATATCCCTGTCACACAAGTTGCAGCAATAGTCATGCCTGGCTTCAATATCTTTTTTGCCACCATGTGCAATGCTGATGTCACACCGGCACTTCGTGCAAAAAGCGTACGATTTTCCCAGCTTGGACTCTGTGATGAAATCATAATCTTCTTTATATCTTTTGGAAAACATCGTTTCTCCCGTTTTCCTAGGCATCTTGACTTTCGCTACTGAATTATTAAAATTAACGGTGGACTTTTGCGCCGTGTCGTCGTCTCGCCTCGTGGAAGTTTGTGAAGTTGTAAACTCAATGAGAAGTGTACGTCGGTCAAACCGGAAGTCACTAAACAACGCGCAAACGCGCCAGTCCACAACCCACGCAAAAATATGCTATTGCCGATACTTGAATTGAAATCCTGAAAATCTGGATTTTTTTGACAAAATCGTGATAATCCTGATACAGATGAAAAATCCGGGGAATCCGGATAAAATCCGAGGACTTGTCAGCTATGAACTAGCCCATATAACTCACAGGCTCCTTATGGAACTTGCAATATTTAACATGAAAATCAGTGCCCAGAAAAAATAATCAAACAGTGGCATTAAAATGCATTAACGTTTATCTCTCTCTATGCTCTTGATCTTGAGATGACTTTGATCCCCTGCTCCAAATACACTCATATGCGATCAAATATACAGCAAAAGTTGTATTATACCAAAAAATTGACCTCAGGATGACCTTGACTTTCAGTAACCTTAACCTTTGGGATGACCTTGACCTTCACATGACCTCTCATGCTCATATATGATCTAATTACCCAATGTTGTTGCATACTATGGGTTACATAGAGCCATTCTAATGTACAATGAACTATTTCTTGTATGTTTTTGCAAGGCCTAAAATGACCTTTACATTCAAGATCAACACAAAAACTGAACATATATGAAAGATCAATCTATCATCTCTAAGTGAAACAAGTTTGAACTGTATATCTCTCATAGTTTAGGGTCAAGGTCGCTTCAAAGTACATATATTAACTGACTTTGGACAGCTCCAATGACCTTGATCTTGGAGTGAGGTTGACCAAATGTGCACAGTATGTGTGTTTCATTGATACCTATCATGCATCAAAGAAACTTAGAAAAAATGAGAAATTTTGTGAAAATAGGTGAAATTTTGTGAAAAATTGCAATTTGTTTACTAACATTTTTTTACCCTGTGACCTTGACCTTAAAGTGGAGTCATTCATTCATTGATCATTTATTAGATCTCATGGGATATATATCATATTACCAAGTTTGGTTGTGATAGTTGAAATAGTTTGTGAAATATTAATCCACTTGCATTTATAAAATGCAAGCTTTGCATACACAAAAAAAATTAATGTCATTTTTGGAGTACTTAGGACTCATCTCACACATATTTGCAAAAATCTGGAAAACAAAAAATTGGGGAGGGGGTGGGGGGGGAGGGGGTGGGTTGAGTACATAGACCAACATTGATATGCATGCGAGTCAATAATATTGATAATATTGACAGTTGCTGCACATATCACCTTTACCAACTAGCAATGTGAAACGGTGATACAGTGAAAACATTCTTCATCAAGTTTGATTTTACAGAACACATCGTCACCCCCATAATACACTAAGTTTGATTTCAATTCAAAGGCTCGTCATATTTCACAAAGTTTGATTTCAAAAGAATCTCCTGTACAGTACCGCCACATTTAAATTTGACACATGTGGTTTAGTATGCAAAACTTTGACATGTGGCAGGAATTTAAAGATTCTACGTTTAGCGGTTGTACTCCTGAGCGAAAGACTGATGCCCTTGGTATTTCTTGACAACTTTTATAATTTCTGTTCCATACAAGAAATTATGAAGGAGGTCAGGGACGATGAACAGTTCTTTGTGTTGCATCAATTGTCTGATAGTCGCTTACCGGGAGATGTAGTGGGAGAGTGTGGCACCGAATGTTCTGTCAGTGTTAAAAACCTCCAAGTTGATGGTGACCGACTTACTCCGACCCTCCAGGACATCCTTGGCCTTCTCAATCAGGTCAAAATCCTGCAAACAAACACGAAGCCCATAAGCATTCAAAGCTTGCTATAGAACCATAGGTCTGAATAACACACAAGACCCCAGACATCATTATCATCACCATGGTTAAAAAAAAAAATTTAAATTCTATATCACATCAATTATTATTGTGTAGAAATCAGAAACAAAATACACAAAAAACACCAAGAAAAATATTAAAGCAAAGACTTTCGGGCTACGCCCTTCTTCAGTGATGAAACAAACAAAAACACACAAAAAAACATGAGGTCAGTGATGATGACGTAAACACTAAACATGTGTCATAGTCAGAAGAGTCTCTCTCTCTCTCTCTCTCTCTCTCTCTCTCTCTCTCTCTCTCTCTCTCTCTCGCTCTCTCTCTCTCACTTTCTCTCTTGTTCTCTCTCTCACACACACTCTCTCTCTCTCTCTAATTAATAATACATCATAATAATAATAATAATAATAATAATAATAATAATAATAATAATAATAATAATAACAATGACAATAATAACAACAACAACAATAATAATAATAAAAGGCCAAAGAACTCAGACATCAAAAATGCAAGGTAAAGCACGGAATGTCACAAACTAATCACCAACCACCCAAGGAAACAGTGCTGAAAACAGTCAGTCAAATACATTCAGCCCCTCAGTGTAGTTGGTGCGTAGCTTGTAACGCCAGAATTTCTCCCTCCGTTTTCTAATGTCAGGATTGTCTATCTTGACTTGTTCAATGACTGTCACTCTCATGGCAGAGAGGGCGTGTCCAGGGGACCTGAAGTGTTTTGCCCCCAGTGTGTCCACGTCTTTGCGGATCGCGTGCGTGTGCCCGTAAAATCTTTTGCGGATAGTCTGTCCAGTCTCGCCTACATACTGCTTGCCGTGACAATGTTCACAGTCTATGAGGTAGATGACATTGACAGACGTGCACGACAAGCGGTCTCTGATTTGGAACGACTGGCCAGTGACCACGCTGTGGAAGGTAGTGGTGTCCTGCATATGACTTGCACACAGCACGCATTTATTGCATGGGTGACAACCGGCATCTGTCACTAACTGAGGCTGGTGTGGATGGCGGAGAAGATGGCATGAGCAAGTTTCTGAGGCTGAAGCAGTTCCGTTCACCAACAATAGGCGGGTCGGGGTTAGCTTTCCTCATTCGGGCGCTGGTATGCAGTACCGGTAGAAACTGCTTTAGCCACTTGCTCAAAGGGGGGTTACTTGGATTGTGCCGGATGATGAATGGCACTCGGTTAGAATTAGTCCTTTCAGCTGGACTCTTTACATATTTATTATTATTATCAATTATTATTGTCAAAGAAACGCTAGAAGATACATGAAGCAAAATGCTAAGAGGCAAATTTAATATTCTTTCATAAGTGCTACCTCTTATGTATGCGTCAAATGAAGATTTGTTGATGGGACCTTACTTGAACATATTGTCACTATGATAATGCATTTCCATTTCATTTTCACCCTTTTCAAATCATGACTTTCATACATTCAACCCTGGATCATTTTAAGCAGCTTGGGACCTAGGTCAAACATGGACAGTTTGGATCCATGAATATAGCTCATATTTTTTTTAAATGGGCGAAGAACAAATGGGCTTGAAAATACTAAGTATCTGAATTTTATTGCTCCTGAAAGAGCCAATTTTAGCTGCAATAAAGGCCACAATGTTTTTTAGTACCCGTCTGGGTTCATTGTCAAAGATTTGTTTGACGGAACCCCCCAGGATATTGGTGCCAGGCCGGAGGTCAAGGGCATTCTTCAGAATGCGATCAAAGTTGAGGGTGGCAGCCTTGACGTTGCTGGGGTTGGGAGCGAAGCGCAGTTTGTCTGTGCGACCAATCATGTCCTGGAACTTGCGGAATCCCATCTTGGCCATCAGACCTCGCACCTGTTTACCCACAATACAATACATGTAAAATAATACAATACAATACAGTACAGAGCAACGCAATGCAACTCAATACAGCACAATTTTATATCACAATACGAAACATTTCGGAAATGTCACAATATCAAATGTCTAGACTTAAGCTTGAATTTCATCACTGTCCAGGCTATGAGCTGATTGATGAGAATTAGCATGTCTTCATGGAGAACTGTACTATTCAAGTCATTCTCTTCATCTTGGCCGAAGCTCTACTGCTGATTTTTGACTCCTCATAGCCACACGCTTGGAACTTTACCCTCTTACCAACTGTACTCTCACCCACTTCTCTTTCAAACCACCACAGTGCTTAGAGCAACAATACAAAGTAAAACCTTACCTCCTCAGCAAGAAGGAACAGGTAGTTGACTACGTATTCGGGCTTTCCTGCAAACTTCTTCCTCAGCTCTGGATCCTGGGGAGAAAAAGAACAAGCGATTGAAACATAATAATGCCGCTACTACACCTTACTCAAATTTTCAAACCCAGAACCAGCCACACTAACTAAAGGCCAATAGTGGAGGCAAAACAGCTTTTTTGAACTCCGTCTCTTTTATTCTGTCTGCAACATTCCTCCACCAGCCTGCAGTTTTTTAGAGCATTATCACACCGACTCAACCAAAGCTTTTAGGTTTTAAGGTTAGTTCAGCCAGGCTAGCTAAAAATAGCTTCGCCGGTGCTTCTTTCCTTTCCCTGGAAGGGAGGGTGTAGGCAAGCTATAAATAGCCTGCAGCCAGCAAAATGTGGGGGATCCAAAGAGTGCTGCTCACATAGGCATTGAGCTGGTGTGTTATTTGAGGGGTAGCTCTGTTCCTTTCATTGCCTCTATACATGCCAAAGAGAGCGACAAAAAGATGTATAAGTTTGTCACCCTGGAGTAATCAAAATAACAGTTGCCTTTATGTTTTGCTGTTATACATTTATCACTAATCTGTTTAATCCTCAATACAATTTGATAAAAAGTGGGTGAATAATATCTCGCTCTCACTTGTGTGGCAATGCCGACAGGGCAGGTGTTGAGGTGACACTTCCTCATCATGGTGCAGCCCAGAACAATGAGGGGCGCGGTGCTGAAACCAAACTCATCCGCTCCCAACATGGCTGCTACCACCACGTCACGCCCTGCGCCACAACAGCAGCACAAAAATCATGAACCGACAAATTCCTAACTCCAAAACTCTGCATAAAGTAAATTTAATTCTTCTATACCCCTTACGTTTAAAGTAATACTCATTACGCTGTCTGAAGCCAGGACTGAAAGAAAGGATTTACGGATCTATGTGTGTGTGTGTGTGTGTGGAAATACATTTGAATGGCTCACCCCATCTTGTCCTAATAAAAGTAACAGCCACTGACCACATCGAATTTGCCCATCAGCTTGCAGGACGACGCGGGCACGCAGGTTGTTCATGGTGAGGGTCTGGTGGGTCTCCGATATGCCCAGTTCCCACGGCAACCCCGCATTCTTGATGCCGGTCCAGCTGCTGGCGCCTGTGCCTCCGTCATGACCTGAGATGGTGATATGCTCTGCCTTGCCCTGGAAGAATGGAAGTTTCAAGGGTTTATTTACATTATAGAAATAAATAACTGTAAACACATACAAATTAAAGCACTCGACATGAGAGTGCTCAATTAAACTCGATACATTATATCACAATTTTCTCATTGTAAATCCTGTTTCTAACACAATGTGGAACTGCATATATGTAGGGTCACACAAATATGAAAACATGTTTAAAATGTTCCACAAAAAAAACAAAAAACAGGATGTTGATAGAACTGAATAACATCTGTTTAAGACATGGTACAGGACCGAGTTTTTCTGACACACATTTTCTAAATACAATACTTCCTTTCTTGTCTAGTCAGCAGTTTTATTTCAAAATGTACCAGCGCTTTCTATCCAAATTGTGTAAAATATGTTGAAAAGCTGTAGTAAATTGTTTAGCATTAATGTAAGATAAGCCATGTGAACAAGTCACAGAGGAAAGACACTGCAAACCAACCTTAGCAACACCAGAGGCCACAATGCCCACACCCACTTCCGACACAAGCTTGACGCTGATGCGAGCACTGGGGTTGGCCGACTTCAAATCATAGATCAGCTGCACAAAAAATCATCATCACCATCAATCATCAGCTGCACAAAAATCACCATCATCATCATCATCATCATCATCATCATCATCATCATCATCATCATCATCATCATCATCATCATCATCATCATCATCATCATCATCATCATCATCATCATCACAATCCATCATCCTCATCATCATATCCTCTCCCTTGCTGATTTCCCCTCACCCTGAATTCTAAACATAACACGGTCATGTATTGATCTACAGCCGGAGTGATTGTTGCATGTTTGGTTCGTTTTCTTCATTTCATCCAAGCAGTGTTCTGAGCAGCTTGTAGCTCAACTTCTGGCTAATAATAATAATAATAATAATGGACATTTATATAGCGCTATTACTTGTCTTTTTATAGACAAGCGCATAGCGCTTTACATGAAAGGAAAGAAACAAACATGAAACAACTTACAATATTGCATTAGAAATTATACAATGAGAAAAAATAAAATAAAATAAAACCACACACACAAAATCAAACAAAATACATAAAGTTAACTTTCTGCAAACAAGTCATCACAATCACAGCAAATCCACAAGCATAGCCAAAAGCAGAACAAATATGAGCTGCGGCTAGGGTCTATAGAATGAAGGATTTAGTCAGGATAGTAGAGTTTGAAGAGGTGAGATTTTAGCGCTTTCTTGAATGAGGGTGTGGTCTGCTTGTGTCTGATGCTGGCTGGAAGAGTGTTCCATTGTCTGGGTGCACAATAGGTGAATGCCCGTTCTCCGTACATTTTGGTGTTGGTTTTTTGAATGCAGAGTGTGCGAGAGTCAGAAGAAGAGCGAAGAGTGCGAGAAGGGACATAGACTGACAGCAGATCTGACAGATATGAAGGGCAGGTTCCAGAGAAGAAATTGTGGCACAGTACGGACAGTTTGTATTTAATGCGGGCCTCTATGGGTAGCCAATGAAGCTTACGGAGTAGTGGAGTGATGTGATCGCGCTTTTTTGCCCTAAAGACTAGCCTAGCAGCACAATTCTGGACTTTTTGAAGTTTGTCTATGAGATGACTCGGGCAGGAAGCCAGTAGGGCATTACAATAGTCTAGCCTAGACAAGACTAAAGCACAGACTAAGGTGATGGTTGCTTGAAGGGTTAAGTAGCAGCGAATGGAGCTGATCTGACGCAAGGCAGCATATGCTGATTTACAAACTTGTGCAATATGGAAATCAAGCGTCATGTCACTCGACATAAAAAAGCCTAGATTTCTAGCCGACTGAGAGAAAGAGATTTCATGCTCTCCTACACTTACAGCGGTAGGAAAGGTGCAAGCTAAGGCAGTTCTGGTCTTTTTGAACAGGAGAACCTCTGTTTTATCATCATTGAGCTTTAACTTGTTTTGTTTCATCCAGGATCGGACATCAGAAATGCAATTCTGTACAGTCTGGACATTGGTATCTATTTGTACCGGAAGACTTGATTTTAAAAGCTGAGTATCGTCAGCAAAAGCTTCAACAGTTACATCGTGTTTTTGAATCAGTTCGAGCAAAGGCTTTGTGTACAACACGAAGAGAATCGGTCCAAGAACTGACCCCTGTGGCACACCATAAGTCAAATTTTCCTTCTTTGAGAGCACCTCAGCAATGCTGACAGTTTGCGTACGACCTTGGAGGTATGACTTGAACCAGGCCAAGGCATTCCCTGAAACTCCAAACTGCGACTCGAGAGTTTCGAACAGAATATTGTGGTCTACAGTGTCGAAGGCAGCCGATAGATCAAGAAGTGTTAGAAGAGATAAGTTGCCTTTGTCCAGAGCAAGCAGAATGTCACCTGTGATTTTGAGTAATGCTGTCTCGGTGCTATGAGAGGTGCGATAGGCTGACTGATGGGGACTGAGAAGAGAGTTGCTTTTTAAGTATGAGAGTAACTGCTTCAGTACCAACTTTTCTGTAACCTTGGACAAAAATGATAGATTAGATACTGGTCTGTAGTTTTTTAGTTCATTCTGATTTAGGCTGGGCTTTTTGAGCAGTGGCTTGATAACTGCCGTCTTGAAAGGTGCAGGAACAGTAGCGGTGGACAGAGACTCATTGACAATGTGTGTTATTGTTGGGAGAAGAGGGTCAAGGCAGTCAAGGAGGAGAGAAGTGGGAATGGGATCAAGAGAACAAGTGGTTGGTTTAGATTTTTTTATGACCTCCCTGACATCATTAACAGAAACTGGTTCAAAATGGTCAAACCGTACATAATTCAAAACAGTTGGCAATGCATCTACATTTGTCTGCACACCAGCATCGTGATCAAGTTCATAGCGTATATCAGCGACTTTCTTGGTGAAAAAGTGACAAAAAACATCTGGTAAGTCACAAGGTGGGTGAGTGGTAGGTAGAGCGCTACTTTTTTCCTTGCCTCTGAGGCGGTCACAGACCGAGAAGAGTTGCTTGCTAGTCTCACTGTTGGCCACTCGACCACTAAAGAAAGCAGACTTGGCCCTATGGACAATTTGCGTTACTCGTCGCTTGGCAGGAGTGTAAATTTGTTTGCCCACTGTGAGACCACTCTTCAACCATCTCCTCTCAGCCTGACGACGCTGCCTCTTGGCTTCACTGAGCTCATCTTCGACAGCACTGTACCATGGTTCTGACTTACCTACCCTAACCTTACGCCTGTAGATAGGGGCATGCCTATCTAGTGCGTCCCTCAGTGTGGCCTCCAGCTGTTCCACAGAGGAACACAAAGCCGGACTCGCTACCTCACCGAGGTCACGCTTCAAGGCTTCGCGATCTACAGCTCGCAACTTGCGAACATCTACATGTTAGCCTGTTATCAGACATGCCATATAAAGCCTAATACTGACTATTCATACCTGAGCCAGATCCTCAATGGAATAGATGTCGTGGTGAGGGGGAGGACTGATCAGACCCACACCGGGGATGGAATGACGTGTGTGGGCAATTTCTTTGGACACCTGCACGCATCAAAGAACAGATATCAGTGATAGCCTTACAGCTGTTATTCCTGTATGACCTTGGCCCGCTCTTGAGCTGGAAAAGCCCAAAGAGTTGCTCACAGCGTTTGCAGAAAACATGATCAAACTGGAGAAACAGACTTGCTGCATCCTGCGTACTGTGATGAACCACCCTACCCATGATTGACCAGTGCGTAACGTTAGTCTGAGCCTTTCACCTGTACTGTAACTTATAATGAACAAGTTGTTCAAGGTAAGTCCACGAGTAGTCAACACAATATAGAAACCCAAACCAAAGGCCATACCTTGTATCCAGGCAGCTCGCCTCCCTCTCCTGGCTTGGCACCCTGAGCCATCTTGATCTGCAGTTCGTCGGCATGGGTCAGGTAGGAGCTGGTCACACCGAATCGGCCCGATGCCACCTGCTTGATCTTGGAGCGCGTGTTGAAGTCGGGGTCCTGGTTGAGGTAGCGGTCCGGGTTCTCTCCTCCCTCACCAGTGTTGGACTTGGCTCCTATTCTGTTCATGCTGATGGCCAGCGTGGTGTGTGCCTCCAATGAAATGCTGCCAAAGCTCATGGCTCCTGAAATACACAGGGACAATGGTTTAGACTAGGAGAAGAAAGAAAGATAAAGAAAGAAGAAGAACGAAATAGAAAGATAAAGAAGAAGAAATAGAAGCATTGTGCAACTGGCTGTTCACAAGCATTTCTGTTCACAGCATAAAATCATTATCTGGGATAATTTAATTCAACATTCTTGAATCGTTGTCACATGACAGACAAGATACAGAGTTCTTAAAAAAACCTGTTCACTGGATATGTATATATTATTATTGGTTCTTGGGTTATTAGTATGACTATGATGTAACAGCGCTCATTTTCTATTAAATCTCATAGTATCTGCAAACACACTGCTACAGTAAAAGGTTTCTGCACATAATTGTCCATAATAATTATATAGAACAATACTACTAAAGTCTGCTAGGGTCTGTGGGGCTAACTACAGGCTTCTCATAAATGTGATTGTCCAGCATTGGCAAGATACAAAGAAAGCCTGGAAGTGCTTACCCGTGCAGAATCTCTTGACAATCTCCTTGGCTTCCTCAACTTCGTTGATGTCAATGGCTTTCTCCTGAAAGTTAAAGTCCAGCTGTCCACGTAGCGTGCAGTCCTTGGAGGCTTCCCACGCAGCCTCTGCAAAGCGAGCGTACGCATCCTTGCTGTTGGATCTTGATGCTTCCTATACAAAATAATACACATGCTTCTTTATTCCCTAGATAGGGAAAGCCTCGTGGCGCAGTGGATAAGTCGCCGGTTTCCTATGCCGAAGGTCGCGGGTTCGATTCCCGCAAGGGGCGAACGTATGTGACTTAGGTACGAGACTATTGAGGTCACCGAGGGTTTTCTCCGGGCACTCCGGTTTCCTCCCTCCCTTCAAAATAATATTGGATGCAGTCAAATTAATCTTTAAAAATACAAAACTATTTAACTTTCAGTTTCCTAATAGCGATCTCCCTGCCTTTACACCACGTGTATGCCTTGTATACTGTTGTCCTTGTTGTGTGTCTGTAATATATTTGTTGCACGTGAGCGTGTATGTTGGTATAGGTCGCCGCGCTTTGAGTTTGAAATCATTCGAAGTAAAGCGCGTATTAGCATCCGGTATTATTATTATTATTATTATTAAAGCATGATTACTTACACAAAAGGCAAACACGTAAGCAATTTTCTCTCTATTATTATTGTTATCGCTCTTATGTTACAGTTCAAGAGCTGATTAGGATCTAACTCAAGCCTGCCAAAGTGGCAACTTACTCATTGCTCTCAACACATTACATCCTTGTTGTTGGATGTGGTCTATTCCTACTGAGAACAATGAAACTTTTTTTTTAAAACTTATACTGGCAGAGAGTAATGAATAAGAGCCACACAAGCACTTTAAAAAATTTTATGTTCCTGTATGCAGTCATCGAGTAAAATTGTGTTAACTGTCATGAGAATGTACTCAATTAGGCCAGCTGCTTGCAAACTTTAGCTGATGTGCCTGAATCTTCACTAAGACCAGAGCTTTCAAACAATTTACCCCTCCTCCCAGGGAATGTGTGGACTTTCTGACAATACTCACAGCTATAAAATCCCACATTTTTGGGCAGAGAGGAGCACTGCAGCATAATAGAAAAAAAACAACATCACAAACACACACAAATAATGGTCCAGTCCCCATACCTGCAGGTTAGCAAGTACAACAGGTTCATTCATATGTTTCTCTCCTCCGCTTCTCCAGTGGTACTGGCCTGCATTCATGATCAGTCTATTATCACAGTCTCTCTTCTCAAACGCCTTTCGGTGACGATTCAGACCCTAGCAAAACAGCACGATTAAAACATAGGAAAAAGAACACTTATGAGCGGTGTATCCAAACGGTGTAAGGTATAAAGCAACCAATGATAATGTAACCCTGTTGGGTCACCAGTATTCTCTCAGGCTATAACCATAATGAGAAGATTTTGTATTTATCTAAGTCAACTGTCGGCATCACAGCTATTCAGCATGCCTAACAAGAGAGAATTTCAGATCTTATTTATATATGTTCAATACTGTCAGGACCTGCTGCAGTTAGTTCTTTGACTTTGTGACAAAAATCAGATTTAATCAAATCAATCCTAGTTTCAAAGCTGCTGTCAACTATCTGATAATTTCTGTAAACAGGATTACATTTCGCACAACACCAAACGAATGCTACCTCTCGGCCGAGTATCTCAAAGTTGACGCCACCAATGCGCGAAGGAGTTCCCTTGAAACACTGGTCAATCACTTCTTGGTGCAGACCTACTGCCTCAAAGATCTGGGCGCCCTGCAATGCACACACAGAGCAGTTGATAAGCAAAGAAGATTAAAACATTGACATTTAACAAAGTTCTGATCCCTTCACCAATACAGATTACCACATACTTGCAAACCACTCAACCACAGGGATCTTTTTTCACCCACAGTGGACTAATCTTTCTCGATTTAAACTAATTGTGCACTGTATATAATTAAATAAAAATAATTAAAATAACGATACCTTGTAGCTGTGCAGAGTAGAGATGCCCATTTTGGCCATGACTTTGGAGATGCCGCGAGCGCAAGCAGCACGGAAGTTGAAGTATATCTCTTCGTTGGTGAGGGGAGGATCAAAGACCCCCTCGTCACGCAGCTTGCGCATGGTCTGCAGCACCAAGTAAGGACAGATGGCGTCTGCGCCGTAACCCAGCAGGCAGCACATGTGGTGAATTTCTCTGGAACATGTGACACGCAAGGAATGATTGTCTTTACTGCTAATTAGCAATTGTCATGTGTCATTGCCACAAGACATTCACTTCAAACTCACCTTTTCCGCCCTCCAAGATGAATACCCACTGTCAACATGCCTACACTGAAGTAAATATCTCACGTAGGTGAAAGCAGCAGGTTCTTGTAAAAAATAAAATGACAATAGCTTTCAAATGTTTATTTGTCATGCCTTTGCTCAGATCTGGTAGTTCTTTCATTGCTTACAGCTTAGCCAACAATTAACGTCATATCAGGCTGATTATAGGTACAAAATAATTTATTAACAGCAATACTTTACAAAAGATTCAGAATAAATCTGAAAGAACAAAGGATTAAAAGCAAATGTGATTGTCAAATTAACAGAACTGAAAATGGTGCCGATATAAAAAGACATACAGAATGGAATGAAAAACAGTGTCAATTTATAGCACACCTTCTAGTCTAAAGAGTTGCTCAAAGTGCAGAGACTAACTTACCGGCATTCTCCTGTTTCAATGATGATTCCCACCTTCATGCGCAACTTCTGATCAATCAGATGATGGTGAACTGCTCCCATTGCTAGCATAGACCTGAACAACAATTAATCTTCATCAATCATCATCCCTCCTCCATCCTCATCCCTCCTCCTCCTCTTCCTCCTCGTCATCATCATCACCATCATCATCAATCATCATCATCATCATCAAACATGACACTAACTTCACCCATATATAATTTCCTGTCATCATCATTTCATACCACACATATCATTTTATATCACACATATTTTTTATCAAACATTTATTATTTCCTATCCTATCCCTATCCTATCCTGTCCCATAACCCGAAGGTCGTAGGGGCACCACAGATGATCGTTTAACCAGCATACTCCATCTTTCTCTGTCCTCAGCAGCCCTCATGGCTTCGCTCAGTGTCAAACCAGTCCATTCTCGAATGTTGTCCTCCCACCTCTTTTTCGGTCTCCCTCTTCTTCTACCTCCTTGCACTGTGCCTTGCAGAATGGTCTTTGCAAGGCCTGATGATCTGGTGACGTGGCCATACCATCGGAGTTTCCGTTTCTTCACCACTGTGAGCAGGTCATCGTGTTGTCCAATGGCTTGTGTGATGGTCTGTCGGACTTCGTCGTTGGTGATGTGTTGGGTATAGGAAATGCACAGAAGTCTTCTGTAGCACCTCATCTCTATGCTTTGTATTCTTCGTTGGAGATCTGCTGTGAGGGTCCATGCTTCGCAAGCATATAGGAAGATGGAGATGACCAGAGAGCGCAGCAGTCTTACTTTGGAATGTAGACTGATGGTTCTGTCTTTCCAAATGGGCTTCAACCTTGTCAGGGCAGCAGTTGTTTGTGCGATCCTGGAGAGGACTTCCTGTCGAGACCCATTGTCTGACACAATGGCTCCTAAATATTTGAAGCTGTGCACTGTGTTGAGGGATTGGCCTTGTACTTTGATGTCCGTGTTGATGCCATTGGTGTTGTTGGTCATCATTTTGGTCTTCTCTGCACTTATTTCCATTGCATAAGCTCTGGAGGTGGTGTCAAGCCTCTGTACAAGCTGTTCAAGTTCTTGTTCCTCTCCAGCCAATCCATCAATATCATCCTTTCATCAAGATCATCAATATTTCCTATCATCAATCATCATTTCCCCCTCCCATTTTTAGATCGGGGACACCGAATTGGTGGACATCACCGAATCGGTGGACATATAAACTGCTGGTGGGAAAACTTCCAAGGAATGAACATCAGTGCCCATGCCTCACCTGCTTGCACAGCCTCTGACAGAGCAGAGTGAGGAAGAGCCTCTGCAGCTTCCTTCCTCATTCCCCTTTCCAACATTTTCTTCCAACTCCCTCTCACCCCTTGAGGGGCTAGAAAGATTTTATTTTTTTAAACTAAAAAAGAAAAAAAAAGAATTAAAAGTCTCACGCTACAGGGATCCACTCGGGGCCAGCGATGCGGTCAGAGAGGATGATGAATTTGTAGTCCTTACTGGCAGCGTCAGCAGCTTGCTTACAGATACGCTTCAGGGCAGGCAACAGGCCCTCCGCCCCTTCGGTCACTGGGTACACAATGTCTATCTGCTTGGCCTGTGCGCAACAAAGATATACCAGCCTCATCTGTTGAGTGAATTTTACCGGCTAGAGCTTTAATCGCACCACTTTGCCTTCAACACTTGTTACCGTTACTTACTAGGTTATGGTTTATATTTCCTATGAAGCGGGCTTTTCACTTTGTTACGTTGAAACACGAATGGTAGTATGTCTGAAACGCGCACGATAGATCTAATCGTTTCGTTTTGCAAAGTATTCAATAATGGAGTTTATTTACCTTTGATTTGAGTTTGCATTGTTGTTAGGAGAGGCTTTGTATAACGTTGATAATTTTAGTTGGTCGATATTGTTGGAGAATTCTCTAGATTTTGAGTATTTACTATCGATGGAAACTTCCCGATGGATATCGAAGTATGAGAATGTTCCCGGAAGGAGAAGAAATAGGTATGACGTAAGACAGTAATGACGAAGTTAGAAGCGATTGGTTAAATTGCGTCATACGAGATTGATCCAGGGTGTTTGGGAGTATCAAGAGACTATTTAAGTGCCGCAATGTTTCAAAAGGGTGGTGAAAGTTGTTGATAGTGAGTTGGAAAGTAAAATTGGAGAGTGAAAAGGTGATTGTATGCAGCTGTTGATGTGTGCTGAATAAAAGTGGAAAACTTCATACGTCGACTTTGTGACTTGTATGCTGATTGAGCGGGTTGCGTGAATAAACGAATCTGAGCTACACTCATCAGTAATTCAGCATTGGGGCTGAATCAGATACTGATAGAAAAACACCAACATCGAATCGAGTGTAACACACTTTTACCCTTAGACCATCAGCTTGTAGAACAGCCTGGTTGGCCACAGAGTGGCAGGCTAGTGAGCTACCAAGTACTGACCCTCCATCCATTGTAGTTGACGTAGCGCAGCACCTCAATGTCGTACAGGGAGATGATGGGCTGCTCCAGCCACAGGCGCTGGCACTGCTGTGCCGCTGGCTCCAGGATATTGTATTCCGGGCCCACAGGGCAGGCCTGCATACACGTGACATCAATACAAACGAAAATAGTCACTGGCGATAACAAAGGAAGTGCACTTTCTCAGCGTAATAAAAAATAATGTACTCTGAAAAATCAACCCTGCCTAGAACACTGATGAAAATCATCATCATGTAAAAGCGAAGAAGAAAACAATTGGGGGGAGGAAGAAGAGGGGGGGGGGGGATTCCACTACTAGCCATACTAATAATAATAATAAATAATAATATAATAATAATACAGAATGCTCGTCGCGCCTTTCCCCAAATCTTTCAGGCTCAAAGCGCGGCGATCTATACCAACATACACGCTCACCTGTCTCATCCACTCTCCAACACACCAAATACATACAGCACTCAAACAGGTGGTGTAAAAGCAGGGAAATCGCTATTAAAAGACGGAAAGAAAATATAATTTTTATTTTTGAAATTTTTATATTGACTGCGTCCTGTACCATTATTGAACTCCTACTCCATACTCCTCCTACACAGCAGGTTCAAAGAAAAGTAAACATGAAAAAGCACACACACACCAGGGACATGACAATCTTCTCTCTGAAGGGGTCGATGGGAGGGTTGGTGACTTGAGCAAAGAGTTGCTTGAAGTAGCGGAACATGAGAGGGTTGAAGTTGGACAGGCAGGCCAGCGGGGCATCGTTACCCATCGACCCTAATGCCTCCTTCCTGCACACATCCCAAACCAAAGCATTTATATTCCGGGGGAAAGTTACACTGCTGTTAAAAATAAAGAATACAAAATCTACCTCGCTTCTAAAATTGTCGGCCGTGTTTAAATCCAGTCTTTATAATTTCTGTTTGTCTATTTTTTTTTAAAACAGCAATTGTTTTATGACTGGGAACCCAAAACAAAGAACAACAAAAAGCAAACAAATATTGTATTGCCATCATTTGATTTCTCTCAATATACCACATTTCTATTGATATGGAATTTCATGGAATTAGATGTAAAGAAGCAAAATAAAGTAAAATAATGAGGTTCTAACAATGCTATGAAGCTTTCCAACTCAAACATTTTACAAAATAAACTGGTAACTTTTGTGCCCAAATTAGGTTTTCTTATTAAAAGTGACAATATTTCCACATTTCATGGTGCAGGCGAGTGTCTCTGGAATACATTTATCCATTTTGAGAAGAGACACTCACTCACACCATCAAAAAGTGAAAAACTTAATTGGGGAAACTCAGCTATCAGCTCCTCTGGCAAACTTGCTATTCACTGTTGAGTAGCATGTACGTAGCTAGCAAGCTCTATTCTATATCACGTACTTCTCCTTGACCATAGGCACCAGCAGCATGTAGATGCCGTCCATGTTATAGTTGTAGAGGGACAGGCGTGGGTCAGTCTCTATATAGCTGCCCACTGCCGTTTCGTTGTACAGGATGGACAGTTTGTGCACTGCATGGTGATCATGGTGCTCACGAAGCTGGTTCATTGTTACAGTCTGATTTGGTAAAAAAGCAAAATAATCAGTTGATGGTGGAGTTGAAAATGTCAAGAAATTATTAAAGGTTATCAAGAATATAGATTAGTACAAGATTTTTTTTCAATAATAATAAATACATACGTAAATAAATAAACACAAATAAAGTAATCAATCACCTCTTGCAGCCATTCTTTGACAGGACGAAGGTTAGCAATGTTGGACTTGATAACCTCGTCCTTCATAAACACTTTCTCCTTCGTGTCCACAAGCAGCATGCGACCTGGTTTGAGCCGACCCTGGACAACCCATAACACTTTATTCATATATTCAACGATTTCACAGCAGACTTCGCATAACAAATTTTTTTTTTTTAAATTAAAAATCACAATCAAAGTAACAACATCACAGCACACAAAATATATAAATAACAGTAATATAATTATACGTACTATAGAATTACTTTCATAGTAAATTGCTTGACAGAACTGCATCACAAATGAATACCTTTTATTATTACTGAGCATCACTCTGGACTAACTACAAAGTTCCAAATGTGAACTAAAAATACACCAGATAGATTAATTACAATATGTTTGAGCTACTTTCACCCTGTGCCAGAATTGCATAAGAAGAAGGTGGAGGAGGAGGAGGAGGAGGAGTAGGAGGAGGAGCAGGAAGAGAAAGTGGAGCATGAGGAAGGAGGCGAGGGAGGATTGACGAACTGTTGCAAAGGACAAGCTTGTGTTTACCACAAAAGGTGATCCCAGAAATGTTTCGTTTCATTCGTCAAGGAGGAGGAAGAGGAAGATGAGAAACAAGAAGAAGATGAAAAAGAGGAAGATGAGAAACAAGAACAAGATGAAAAAGAGGAAGATGACAAACAAGAACAAGATGAAGAAGAGGAAGGTGAGAAACAAGAACAAGATGAAGAAGAGGAAGAAGTAGAAGAAGACAACTAAGACAACACAAACAGAAAACGCTCATACTTTGCGGATGACTTCGCTTGGATGCCTGTCAGTAACGCCCACTTCACTGGACATGTACATGAAGTTGTCCTTAGTCACGTAGAAACGAGAGGGTCGCAGACCATTGCGATCCAAGATAGCACCGATGTAACGGCCGTCAGTGAATGTCAGCAGAGCTAAAAAAAAATAAAATAAAATAAAATAACATATTGTACAGTTAGTCGTATGTGCCTGTTCCAAAAAAGATAAAGGAAGCTCTGCACAGCCTAACACATGTATTGTGCTTTATAAAACAATCAACCGAAGTGTACACTTGAAATGCACCAAGCAATCATTTCCAATTAAATCTGGGCAAACAAACGAACCAGCTCAAACCTGGTATATTTTAATGTGTCAGATTAGCGTTTTTGTTTTTTTAAAGTATAATGTCAGTGTAGTTCAGTTTAAGATGACCTCTCAGCACTCGGGGTTCGCCATCAGAGTAATATGGCATAATAGGTATGGGAAATACTGTGGATTTACTTCACCCTAGCAGAATGTCAGTTGGATTTGATGTCTAGAGATCCATTCTAAGCTGGTTTATCAGCATCACAGTCATGAGAACATCTTATCCAGGAACACAAAGAGGAATGATGTCTACTTAAAGGAAAGAAATTGCAAAAAAAACATATCTGACAAATTTTATAATGGGGTGTGAAAACTGGATTCGCTCGTTTGCAAATAAACTATACTATTTTCCTAAAAAAAAAAAAAAAGAAATCTGTATGGTTAAGAAATGTTTGTACCTACCAGGCCCATCCCAGGGCTCCATAGCAAAGGCCGCCCACTGATAAAAGTCTCTCTTCTCA
>CM072515.1:59260492-59335492 GCA_036898135.1 Oncomelania hupensis
ACTATCCATTTCTCAAACATCCAATGATTGTCTTTACTGTTTCACACACTCAGAATAACATTGAGAAGCTGCAAAATTAATGCATCCTAAGAAATGCAAAATGCATCTATTCTTTTTCTGTACTCTAAGCTGAAATGATCTTGTAAAATATCTATTACGATACACCCTGCGCATTTACACATTTTCACTACCAGCATATCTTCAATTACTTTTGTAATTAATTATAGGCAATTTTGTATAATTGCTATCTATTTGCATGTGCATCAGATCTGTGAGTGGCTACCTGTGTGATGTGTGCCTAGTACTGTATTTTCTTAGGACATTAGAAGTTCCATGAATAACCTAATTATTTTTAATAATTGCTGTATCTGCACAGACGCAAAATTTAAAAACTATAGAATGAAAAAAAATCCAAAATTCAACCATTCCTTTTTAATTTTGTTGGGTTTTAAACTTCTGAAATACTTCAGCTCAGAATCATGTATTAATATTTGTTTGCAAGATGATAACACCCACTAATTTTACTGCATTGCATACTGTTGAAATGTTTAAGATTGGAAGTTGGAAGTCTGGCATTTATCTGGAAACCCTCCCTCTACAGTCCACAAACTAACTTCCACAGGGGGTGGGGGGGAGAGGGGGTGGGAGAATGGGTAAGCAATAAATGAGAAAATCGTGTTAGCTAGTCTCTGTGGGCATTCAAAGGCAACAAAGTAATGCCTTGATATAAAGCACGGGTGAAAGAAGTTAAATGTTATGTTTCTGGTTGCTCAACTTCCTGTTACAACGCCCCCAGACAGTGAGATCAACAACCACCTCTCCAAGACTGACACTGAACACTGGCGCCCCTCAAGGCTGTGTCCTCTCCCCTCTACTGCCTCTTCACTAATGACCAAGTCTCCTTCCACGACTCTGTTCAGCTGGTGAAGTTTGCAGATGACACCACGATCGAAGGCTTCATATCCAAGTGCGATGAGACCGCTTACCAACAGGAGATCGGCCCTCTGGTGTGGTGGTGCGACGGCAACAACCTCCAGCGGAATGTCTCCCAAGACATTGGAGATGGTGGTAGACCTCCACAGGAAGAGGGGCCCTGTGGATCCCTCGTTATCAATGGTGAGGCAATCCATCCAGTCAGTGGATTGCTTCAAGTTCTTGAGCATCACCTACACCAGTGACTCAAATGGGACCGCAACGTCGATGCCTTTGTGAAGAGAGCACAGCAGCGTCTCTTATTCCTGCGCCAGCTCAAGAAGTTTGGCCTCAGCTGCGGCGACATCCTTGCTCAGTTCTACGAAGCCGTGATCAAGAGCGTTCTGACTTTCTTGACATCTGTCTGGTTCGGAAACACCACCCAACAGCAGAAGGATAGGCTGGAATGCGTGGTGCATACTGCCAAGGTAACAGGTTGTGAGCTGCCCTCTTTGGCCTCTTTCTACTCCAAGCGTACCACCAGCAAGGCCAGGAAGGTTGTGTCTGACACACCTCATCTGGTCAATGGGTTGTTCCAGCTGCTGCCCTCCAAATGACACTACCGCCAACTGCCCGCCTCCACGCAGCGCTTCAGCATCAGCTTCTATCCCCAGGCTGTTGTTGCTCCAAACTGCGCTGGCCCTTCTTAATTGTCCCCATCAAGGCCATCCACCTGTCTTCTCGTGATTCTATGGACTGTGCAGCTACACACCAATATAAATATATTTCGTTTTCATAAATATTAATTCTCTTTTTTACGCAGACAGAGTGAGTGAGTAAATATGGTGTATGTGTGATTTTAGCGTGGGTGTGTACGAGTGCGTATACAATTATTCATGCGTTTGTTTTATGCCTGCCAAATTGTTGTATGCTATTTATCTTTTGTTTTAGAGAGTTTAATTTTCTATTTGACATTTGGTTTGATAGCATTGTGTGTGCATGCATGTGTGAGTGTGTGTATGGTATTTATCGTTTATTTATTTTAATCATGTGCATTTTTCTCCCTCATTCCACTATTATTTTAATGTTGAAGATATGTTTATAAATATAAAATGTATTGATTTAGCCAAGTCTTAAAAATGTGAAGTGTAAGTATGTGTGTGTGTGTGTGTGTGTGTGCATGTATGGGCTTGATTATATGTGCTTATGTTATGATTATATGAGTGTGTGTGAGAGAGTCAATAGTTTTTATGTTTAAGGTTACTGTTGATAGTTGACTCTTCCTCATTTTGTTTTATAGTTAAAGTTGTTCTGCATTCATGTAAGTGATTAGAGCTAAGTCTATAATAGGTGCCTAAACATTCATCATCATCATCATCATCATCATCATCATCATCATCACCATCATCATCATTGTCATAATCTGTATAGCTGTTAAAGGTATCACATCCTATGAACTGAACACTCTTTTTGACAGAAAAATTGCTGCAATTCTAATAAATTTACACTGACTGTGTTGTGTGAATGTTACTGCCAATAAATGTTGTAAGCTGCAAAAAAAAAAAAAAAAAAAAAAAAAAAAGATTCCTTGCTGTTTGTCGGGACACCAAATATTCTGATTTTGATTGTGAATAGAGAGGGTTAAGCCATCAAATTATTCTACTGTTCCACATTACATCTGTGTGACTAATATCAGCATCTATCTAAAACATACTTTCTTATTCTAAGCAGCCATAGTGGCAGCACAGAGACAATGGAAAGAGGAATGTCCAAGACTAATGTGAAGTACTTTGCAACAACTAAATACATAACCAGATAAACATTGCAGTACTGGGCTTCATACATTATTTAGATATCTGATCAGTCAACTAATGCTGTGATGACCTTTGTCCACTGCAAGGACACGATCACTGTCCATACTGATGGTCAGAGACCTATCAGGCCACATGGGAATTACACACTGAAAGTACATAAAAAGTATCTACCACTGTACTACTGAGCATCCACTTTCAGTGCGTAATCCTGAACTCGGGCTTAGACAGGATATAATCTAGGTCAGGGTAATGGTCAACAGGCAGCTGGTAACTGGCCAAGCCTAATCTTCATCAACAGCTGGCATGCAACTAAGACCCTTACATCATCATTGTCATCATCATCCTCATCATCACCATAATAATAATAATAATAATAATAATTAATAATAATAATAATAATAATAATTATTATTATTATTATTATTATTATTATTATTATTATTATTATTATTATTATTATTATTATTATTATTATTATTTTAATACAGCGCTTTACCAGCTCAAGAGCAGCATTTGTTAAAAGTCTTTGCGATGGAATGCATGTGTGCACAGAGTAACCTAGGTTTACACTCCCATCTGAAGGATCTCCACTTCGTTCTTCTTCCCATCAGCTGTCTCACAATAATCAGCAAATTAATAATAATAATAATAATACAGGATGCTATGTACGCGCCTTTCCCCAAGGCTCAAAGCGCGGCGATCTATACCAACATACACGCTCACCTGTCTCATTTACCCTCACGCACACCAAATACACATACATCACTCAAACAGGTGGTGTAAAGGCAGGGAGATCGCTATTAGAAGACGGAAGAAAATCGAATTTTTATTTTTGAAATTTTTATATTGACTGCATCCTGTACCATTATTCTTCTGGAATTGCATTCACCAACCTATCTGCCATAATAAACAACATTCTACTACAAGTACTAACACTTTTTTTATAAGACATTTTATTGTTCATGAAACATTAGCAAAACTAAATTGCTTATGACGGTGCACGTAAACAAAACAATAAGTAGCATAGCATTACCTGAAGACCCTAATCATCACACCACCTGACTGTCATGCCATCTAATAGCCTACATTGCTTTCCACCCACATATTAAGAAGTGTGGGACTTACTTTCAAACTTTACTTTCATATATTAAGTACAAAAATGAATCCTATGGAGATTATTTTATACCCCTTGACCTTCATTCTATCGAAGTGCATTGTTCTCCACCCATGCTATTCTAATGAGCAAGCGTAAGTTCATTTGAAAATGTAGTTTCATATCATCTGCTGTTGTAATAAGACTTGCTAAGTCTTAACAATTATTCCATCGTTAATTCATCAGTTATTATCTACATACATAGTTACTATACTAATGAGTTTAAATGAGAAAGATTTTTTTTTTTAAATTTCAAATTGTATCTGCATTTACGTACTTTTCTATTATAACTTGTGATGGTGAATTTTCATTCCATGGCAATTATTTTCAATCAGCACACTATGCAAATAAGGACGCAACAATTTTTTTCAAGATTCATTTTCATTTCAAGTATGGTTTGCAGACAGTGAATGTTCATTCCTTCATTTAGTACAACTATTTTTTACACACAAGGATGCACAAATTCCCATTTTAAGATTTTTATTTAATAAAAAAAAACTAAGAATTAATTTTAAAGTATTATTCTAACGACTGGCTAATTCCCACATTAATACATTAATTATTTTCAACCCAGATACCATACAAATGAGGATTCTACAGTTATTAATATTTTTGAATTAATCACAAATCATGTACAGTTACAACATTCCTTGCTAATAGCTCTTACAAGAGTTCTAATAATGATTACTTCTAAGAGCAGATTTATTTCTTGGAAAACAGTTTTACCCGCACCGTGAACTTTATGATGTTTAAGATAAAGTCAGCTGAAAGCACACACATTTTCAGTTTAAAAAAAAAAAGTTTAATAAAGTAAAGAAAAAGACGAAAGTTCAAAGTGAAAAGAAAACATAAATTATGTTCACATGCAAAGGAAATGTAACTGAAGCTACAATGTAATATACCTGACCATCCTACTCCAACACACATTTACCCAATCAATACAAGTCTGTATGTGTCAGCATGTCTCAATCTCCTTTGATCACTGAATGGCACTTAGTTTCAATGAACAGGTATTCCAATTTGTGGACATTAGAATGGAAATAAAAGAGGGAAATGCAAAAACAAATAATGCGACTGTTGCACCGTTCCGATGCGGCTCATTAGCGAGGACAGCAATTTTCTACAACTACATTACGGAACAGGTGACAGGTACAGATGAGATTTTTATTACTAACAACAAAGGAAAACTCATTTTGGAAAACATTCTCTAAGCGTAAATAATGCTGCAGACATCAACATTCAGCCGTTCTTCATCAGATAAAAATGTAACCTAATCAATACAAGTTTCTATTAGCCAGTATGCTTTGAGCACAGAAACGACTCCTGGTTTCAATGAACCATTATGTCTATTTGTGGACACCAAGGAGAATGAGGGAAATACATTGATTGATTTATTGTTGCTTTAGGTCCAGCGGACTCTTCCGAGCCAAATCAGGACCGGACAACCCCCGATCCGCATAAAAGATCTGCTGAAACAACCCCAGTGGAAAAATTGAACGCCCTCCACCGGTCAGTCACTTTACAATAAAGACATCCCACGCGGGGGACGGCTGAGGGTTGACCTCAACTACGCGAACCCCCGGTTACAAAAACAAAATAGAATACAAACATCATTATAAATCATCAACAAAACACATACATATAAAATGCCTACATTGCAAACTAATACAATCATAGGAAGCCCTAGTGACCACCCGGCAGAAAGCGTCCAACACTCCAAGCTGATCCAACAGACCTCATACACAAACAAGGAGTCTTGTCCAGGAAGAGTTTTCAAGAAAAAAGGTAGGTCATTGATCTAGCGAAGAAGAAGATAGTATAGCAGAGTGATAGGACAGAGCAGGAATGAGAAAGAGTAAATGAGGAAGACAGCGACAGTGGGAATTTAAAGCACTAAATTTCCATAAAGTGGGGATACTATTTATACTGAAAACCCCCGGCACTCCAACGGGGGTACTGTTGCCGCAGTGAATTTGTCTTGCCTACAAAGGAAAGACAGGTTTTCAACTGTGGCTTTCACTTTTCCCTTTATAGGTTTGAACAATCTACTGCAACATTTGCACATTACTGAATCACTAATTAACATAATTAATACTGAAAGAGAACTTCAAAACAACTAAGATACGGAACAGGTGAAATGTAATTACTATTGAGAGAAAATTAATACTGGAGTACTACTGTTGAGACAATACTAATATACTGAACAAAGGGGGAAATCTTTGGGTTATACAGCATTCATTCAATGCAAATTCTACAAACAAAAATTGGTCATTAGTAGTTCAACATCTGGACGATCGATGAAAGTAGACCTATATTTGTCTGTTGTAATCTCAGTTTCTATGTACCAATACATCCAGCTTTGATCACATAAATGGCTCATCTGTGCAATGACATGAATCATTATCTTTGTTGCAAACCATTACTTCTAGTTGTGGACGGACTATAATGCTAAGCGCGTACATGAAAGGAGAAACGTTACAATAATGAACCATAGGAATTATGAGAACAGACGTCCATGCTTTGAGATAAAGTTTCAAAGACGTCGTGGAAGGGTGGAAAGGGGGGTCAGGCTCGGAAGAAGGAGAGCTGCATAAAAGCAACACTTGTTATTGCAGGCTTGAAGGACTTCCAAAGAAAACCAAAAAGCTATGGAATAGATGGCGTTTGTAAGGTCAGTAAGCCAAGGGAGGAGGCTGAACTGTGTTGAGAAAAAGGATACACTTTAAAATTGCCAGCTACAAAATGTCAACGCAAACTACAGTACGATTAAGTGTTATTAAGACTGGACAGAGGAGAGGGAGGGAAGAAGGGGGCGTTGATTTCAACTTCAAATGATCAAGAACTTGCACACTGACCAAATTCACAGTTATGGTACAGCTGGGTTTGAATAAAGGTGGGCTATAGGGGCGAGCGTCGACTTGAGGGACTGCGCTGTTTTTAGACCAAAGCTATAGGATTTCTAAGAAAACTATAACAAAAAGGTCACTTGTCTAAATGCTAACTTGTAATGATAAAGGTAAGATGGGGGAATGAGGGGAAGGATCTGGAAGGGAAGATTATGCAGGAAATCAAGAGCAAAGGATTACAAGGAAAGCTTTGAAAAGTTCTTTAGACGTTTTCCAAAGGTCAATTTTGCAACAAAAGGTTGGGGGAAGGGAGAGGACAATAATTTAAAGCAAACGGAACTAAAAGCAATGAGAATGGCTGGGAAAGAGAGTGCTGATGAAAAGATTTACAGAACGCTCAGGAAAAGTCTGTAACCATTTGTTTAAACTCAAGCTTATAATTAAAAGTAAACTCAACCAACGTTGGGCAGGTCTCTTTGCCATTATGTTAGGAAAATCTAAACCAACAATAATAAAAAGGGGTCTCAACCCTGCAAAATGGGTTGCCAATCTTCTTCCTTTATTGCATTTCGCAAGACTGTTTCTATTGTGCAAAGAAATCAATACTCCATTTAAGCACCTTCCTGCTCGCCGGCTTAGTTCAAACTCGCACAGAAATAGTGGGAAATGAACAATAACTTACACCTACGCGTGTGCGTTTATTACTTAATGTGGTATAGATTGGGAGCTGTATATATGTGGCAGTGTATTCCATTCAAACTGCTTTCTACATCCGCCCACTACTTGGCTAAAACAGCATGGAAAAGTCACAGTCAATAGTAAGTCAATATAGTAGCCGTACGTCACAGTGCATTCTATTGAAAACAATTTCTACTTCCGCCTAGTACCATAGTTAAAGCAAGCTGAGACAGAAACGTCAATAACAACAAAAAACTACAAATCTGCCAAAAAGATGGAAAAGTCAATAACAAAAGAACTGTCAATACCGTAATTATGTCATAATGTGTGTGGCTTGAAAGTGCTTACTTGTGTGTACTTTACAGTTTATTTAGTTTAATTCCGAAGCATGAACTGATCACTTCACATTTCTCCCCATCAAGCTATGCTATAGAGTCTTCTTTAACTTCCAAATGACTTATATAAGTTTTAAATTAATCCTTATACTGGCTGTAACTGTTCAGGCCTGTGACTCCTAACTCATGTGAGCATAAACTCAGACAATATGTTGTCCTTTAAAACTGACCTTTTTCTCCTGCAAAATCAGCGAATGTTTTGTTGTGGAGAATAAGGCCTTTTTCTATGGAAATGATGATGATGACGATGAGGAGGAGTAGGATGATGCTAATGATGATTGATGATCATGATTATATTAATGACGATGATTTGAAGCAGCAGTTTTGCTACATTTCTCATGTGACAGATAGTAAAACAGCTGTGCAACAGATTACCACATGAAATGCTTTCTTACCTGCCGTCCAAATTCTTTCAAATCAGTAACTCCGTTTGGGTTAGTCACAAACACCTGTGGCAAAAAAACAAAAAAAAAGTATTGTTAATTATGATGAATGTGTACATTTCATTAGCACAACAGACAATTTTCACAAATTCTCACAAACAATCTTTTCTCACAGTATGGATTTACTTGGTCCCTCAACATTAATGAGTTGTTACTTTGTTATTGCCAAAAATGTATTTTTAATTTCATCTGAAAAGGAAAAAATATACCCAGCAGATTATTTTTTTTGACAATGAAATCCTGTTCTGCAGCATAAGCATAGTTATATTGATTTTGTAGACAACAGCTTGCTGACATCTACCCTCCCCAACTTCTCTCCTCCCTCACCTGCCAGCACTCTCAACCTCCCTCTTCTCCACCTCCTGATCAATATTTGAACAGCAGTTAAAATGTAATGCTTAGAAAAAACCTTAGACTCTAGAGACTCTAAAACAGTCATACTAACAAAAGCATTTTTTTGTTTTCATCAATAAAATAAAATACACAAACTTTCACAATTTTAGAAAATAAAATGTCATATTTAATGTCTGAATTTGTAATTCAACCCACACAAATATGAAAAACTGTAACGCTTTGATTCTGTAATATTTCAGTAGGTCAGGTGAGGGACCATGGTATAAGGCAAAAAAGAAAACAACCCTAAACAGAAAAAAAATGTAAAAAGCGTGACAAAATAATTCATAAATAAATGGAACGTTGACGATACGACCAACACACCGGAACTGAGACCGGAGGGTCTCCAAATGATCAGGGGAAAGATTTGCAGCCAAGCTGAAGCACTCATATCAACTCATGGGCAAATGATTGTGAGACCGGCAAAAGGAAGCCAACGTACACTTCACTTCCGCAGTAGCACTGCAAAAACAGGCCCAATGTCACCTCACACAAACATATGCCTAGGCAAGAAATCATCATTATTGGCAAATTTGCTATAAATGATTTCTATACAAATTTGTGAGTCATTTCTGCAATACAACATCATTAAATGATTTTCTACAGAATTTGGCATGTCTACATTAGAACTGACTTGAAGCTTCTTCTACATTGCAAGACAAAAACTTATTTGAAGTTTTATAGAATTCCACAAGTCAGTTTTATGATACAACTGCTAGGTACATCAGTTTGTGAAAGTTCTAACTAATCAGAAGGCTTTACACAATGACAGCCATAATTATGATTAAATAAACAACGGACATCACTAATGTCAATTTCTGTATGCTGAGCTCACTACGCTACAGAGAAGAAAATTCAATGCTACAGAGAAGTACACTATGCTACCGAATATTAGAATACATTCTCCTAAAGAGCCAAACTGGGTTCAACAACAGGAATAGAAGCAAACAACAAGACACAGCAAACTGTTGAGGGCTGTCAGCAGCACGGCCGCAGCAATCAGCAATTGTAGACATTTGGTAATGAAGCATTTGTGCAATTTGAAAGAGACAAATATCATTTAAAACACTGTGCAGAGATAAATTGAAAAGTTATTAATGACACACTCCTCTGTTATTACAGAGCGATCTTTGTCTAAGGTTTAAAAATGTCTGTTCCAAAGAGCAAGCACGGATCTCCCGTTCACTTAACATGTATCAAGCATGACACAAATGCCAAGTACATTCCCGAAAACAGAAATGTGTTTGTCCTCACATGTTACGCAAATCGATTGATCGCTATTTTGCCCACAATTTGCCAAAAGATTGTTGTTGCTTTCCGTGTGTAAATTATTGAAAAGTTACACAAGCTATAAGTTTAGAACTAACAGTTCAAAAACAGTCTTTGGAGTTCAACTTGTCACAAGAATCATAGCACCACAACTGTGGTCGTGAATAAACAATAGATTTAATATACAATCATCTAATAATATTATGCATTTTCAATCAAATTAATACAACAAGAAAATATGTTCAGAAATTAATGCCAACAAGTAAATATGTTTAAGAAATGCTGTCAAATATTAAACAGAACCAACAATCACTTTCTTGCATGGAAAAGAATTGAAGGGGTCAGTTCAAGAGTGCACTTAAATCTAAAATTCTCAAAATTGACTTTTGAACCCAAGTCCATTCAACAATGGGAGCTAAGTTGTTCCAGAAAATTTGAAGTCAATATCTACAATTTTAAGAGTAATATCCCCAATATTACTTTTCTCACTCCAAGGGGAACGAACATCAACCTCAAGTCCACACTGGACATAGATCCAAATTTGTAAGGACCTTCATCAAAACAAAGATGGCGGCGCCCATTAGGGGTCTTTGACGCTCAATTCTCCAAAGGCGAGTTTACAGTGAAAGATATTTAGAATGTGATAGTTGTGTTTTATGGAAGATCTTTATAAAGTTGAGGGCTATTTGAATGCTTCTGAACACCTGCAATCTGTTTTTCTAGGATTGTGGACTAAAGCATGATGTTTATTTGACATTGTTTATTCTTCCTTCGGTGTTGCTTTTTGGGGTCATTTAAAAAAAAGTGATATTTTATCTTCGTATCGACTTTTCTTGATTTGTTTTAATTGAGGCTATCAAAAGGAAAAAACAAAACAAAGAAAATAATCTGATGAATTTCAAAGTGAACATGTTTGTAAAACACAGGTTAATGACGATTGATTGTTTTATTAAGACAAAAAATTATATTCTATTCACACGCACATCAAATTACTTTAATAGTACAGAAGAAAATGTTAAAGGGGCTACCCTGGCCGTAGGGATCGCAAGCACATCTACACACATACCGCTGCATTTATAAGTGTATAGTCACACACACACAAATACACACACACATGCACTTGCAAACACATTCATTAACACACACACACATACACATCCATGCACACACACACTAACAACCTGTATACTTTAGTGTTTCAAATGCTGCTTATAAGAAGCTAAATGAATATTCTCAACAAGCAAAGCAGGATGACAACTTAGGACTTTACACATTTGATTTTCAAAAAAAATCTCCCATCTGCATCCCCTAGTGTAACAGCTGGGGACATGTTTTATTTCACAAGCCTTTGCACCTGCAACTTTGGCATTCATGACACCAAAACAGACGACGTTATAATGCATGTTTGGTCGGAGGCCGAAGCCAGTGGGAGTTTATAAGAAGTGGCTTCCTGTTTGCGCAAAACCTTATTGGAAAGAAACAAAGAACATTTAGAAGAACACTTGGTTCTGTTCTCTGATGGGTGCACAGAACAAAACAAGAACAAAGCCATAGTCATTTTTCTCAGGGGTCTCGGAGACGAGGGAACATACAAATCAGTGCAGCACTTCTTATATAGAGGCCACACGTTCCTTCAGAATGCTCGAGATTTTTTGACAAATTGAGAAGAGAAAAAGAGTAGAGAAAGTGATGACTCTGGAAGACTGGGTGAAGATCATTAAGGAGCAAACTTTTCAAGTACGTCATCTCATGCACACTGACTTCCACAACTACAAGCTGTTTGCAGATGAGAATATCAAATCAGCCATCAAGTGTTTTGATGGACAACAACTGCACTTTTGTGGTTTTTTAAGGTTCCAGTTCTGAAATGAGTGATGCAATGGATGCTGAGGTTGAGAAAGTCCACAAGGATGAAGTTCGGTGTTGTTACACTCTGGAAGTGGAAAAAAGCCCTGGAAAAAAAAAACCTCGTTTTGGAAAGGAACCGGCAACATTCGTGCACGCATTCCAAAACGGTACACTGTACCCTTTGGAATCAAACCTGCCAAGAAGCATGACTTGGACGCTCTCATCAGAAATGGTGCCATTGATCACGAATACATACCATTTTTTGACAATTTGCCATTTGGCCGTTGTGAGGGTGTATTTAAAGAGGATGAGGGAGATGACAATGTGTACGATGGAAAACTGCCTCTGATGAACTCAATACAAAGAGAGTGACATTTTCTAGTCAGGTGAACGTTAACGGCACCCTAATTTATCTTTCCTTTACTAAATCTTGATTGACAAGCCAAGGACAGGCTAACGTCTGGAAAGCCTAAAATGTATCACAATGCACGCATTGCGTTTTATCCTTCATTTTTATTATCTTTTGATGGATTGCAGTTTCATTAGCCTTGGTAGAATGTATGGACATAAGGCCTTTGTTGCATTCATTACACCAGACTTGGGCGTAATGCTGTACTTTCACCTATACGACAGAGGCAATGTCCTATCACTCAGTTTGTGTGGGTTTTATGTTAACTTTAGCAAAATCTGTATTTTCCTACTGTTTGCTTTTTCACGAAAAAGAGTAAATTGATTTATTTTATTTCCTTGAAGATTTACCGCCATAATAATTTCACACAATACTGTACCTAAGTCCATTCCTGGACATAGGTACAGTCTTGAAGAAAACGAAATTCAATTTCAAACTTTTCTTCCCTTTAAATCAGTTTTACAGCATTGCCTTTTACATTTTTGTTTGTTCATATGCAAGAAAAATGTTCTGTTTTGTTATGGAAAACAAAAAAGAACAATATTAAAATATTAAAATTTTATCTCTAAATTTATTATTAATAAGCATACTTACCATGACTCAAAAATGCAATGTTATTTACGTTACCTAGCAACGCCAATAACATTGCAATTTTGAGTCATGGTATAGTATGTGAAATTAATGACTGTTTTTGTAATTTTTCTCTGAAGTGAACAAATGGACTAAGGTGGATTCTTGAACTGACCCCTTCATTTGTGCATTCAAAGCACTAACCCTTTCACAGCCAACGATGCATTAACACGACTGTAATACAAGCGCCCAACTTGCATTTCTGCAGCAAGACAACCAATGGGGGGAACTCCGATTTAGTCACTACAGTCTGTGTTCTCTCCAATCTGTTGTTTGTCAAAGATATGCGACTTTCGGCGCACAGCCCTACACAGATTCTAATGAATGTGTGATGATGTATTGTTTGTAGGTGCATGCATGAGTGTGTGTGTTCATCAGTGTGTTTGCACGTGCACATGTGTGTGTGTGTGACTGTACACTTGTAAATGCGGAGGTTTGTGTTTAGATGTGCTTGCGATCCCTACAGCCAGGGTAGTTCCTTTAACATTTTCTTCTGTAATTTGATGTGCATTTGAAATGTCTGCGATTCCAGACAGCTGCAGGTGAAAGGGCTAAAAAGAGCTCTTTTTTTTTCTTCTTCAAATTTTGTTAAAATCAGACGTAATAAATCCATGGATTTTGTGAAAAAGAAAATCAGTACATAATCCCACAATATGAATATCACAACCTAGGTCATGGCATCATCCAAGTTGAAAGCCTGACACACAACTGTAAAACAGAGAAGAAGAATTCATAATCATAACTATTACTGGCATCATGCTTCAATACAAATATGCACTCTTATTATGCTTAATAAAGTGCTTGCATTGTGAAATGTATCCAAACAGACTTTATACAGGAAAATCCTTTCAAAATTCACAAACTATTCACAACCTTCCACAAATCATTTTTCAAAATGTCAAAGCACTTGTGATGTATTTCTACCATGCTTCACACAAGTCACAAACCATAGCAGGTGATCTTTGATGGTGTTTGGTTGGGTTTAGGGTTGGTGAATCCAGATATTATCTGGAAATTGGATTGTTTTCACCTCAATATTGTAAATTAATCAACTTTTTCTATGAGTATACAGTCTCATGTAAAAGTTTGGAAAAAAAATAATGTTAGCCTCAATTTAAGAACTTGTAGGGTATGAGATTTGTTGTTGTTTTTTTTAAATAGAAAAACAAAAAATCTTCAAGGCAGCATAAAAAGAGTAGACTACTTCATTAAAACTTACTTATGTGAATAATACTCACATAATCCAATGTTCTAAATAAAGTTATATGACCCTTTCACTCTTCGCACAAGGATTGTGTGATTATGTGTGTGTTTCATCATTTTGTCAATGAACGAACGAACGAAAAACGATGCTTAACGTCCTATTGCATGAGCGTTAAGGACGATCACCACGTCGCCACCCTGACAACAATGACCATCATCATCATATCAAAAATGAGATCCAACGGATCTTTGCTGACTGCATTGTTGATACAAGAGCCAAGATATGGCTTATTGTCCTATTTCAGACAACTTCGAAAGTTTGCTCCGGGCACAAACTTTCAGTTTAGGTAAGTTAGGCCTAGGGCCAATCATTCATTTTGTTTCTGGAGGATTAAAACCCAGTCAGAACTTGGAACATTAACACTGTTGAAAATGCTGATGTTCAGCTATATGTGTGTGTCTAGAAATACATCTGAATGGCTTGCCATCTTTTTCTTCTCTTTTTTTTTTATACTCTGCAACCTTTGTATTTTTTAAAAATTGTATTGCAGAATAAGCGATGCTTTTAAATGTTAATTTTTATAGCAAGCTAAAATCTGTGATATTCACAAACTTTCAAGCACCCAACTCAGTTTTCACAGACTTTCAAAGGCCTTGTAATGCTTCTCAGTTTTCCCCCAATTTCAATAACTTTCAATGACTGCGCAAACCCTGCCAAAATATCCACTGAACGGGCATGGATTCCACCCACACAGTGAGTGAAATAATTAACTTAGCATGAGGCTTGTCAGTCACCTACTCTTTCGGAGGAGAGTATACCAAAAAGCAAAATAAAACCAAGGTCTAGTGTGTATATACGCTTGCATTCAACTGCACCTATTTTAAATATCCGGATGCTCATGTCCTAGAAAGGTGGGTGCCAAACACACCAGTACATCCAGCATGCACTAGATATCTTGTTCCCCCCTATCCCACGTGGCGCTGCTCTTAAGGGTGGTGAATAAAATCCAAACACCAAAATAAAATCTCAAAACTAACTTCTCTGTTCCACGCAAGAAAATGTTTATTGCTTCATCAATGGCCCGGGCTGGGGCTAAATGCTTGAATAAGGAAGAAGAAACAGAGTGAAGGCTTTACCTGTCGAATAAGAGGTTCCATGGACTTGGCCACTTGTCCAATGCAGGAGTTGTCCACTGGCACTGTGCGTTTCGCTATCACCTGCAAAGGCAAGGCAAGGCTATAAAATACAAAACAATACAAAACATTATACAATACAATACAATGTTATGCAATATAATGCAAAATAAATCAATGCAATACAGTGCAATGTAACATATGCGTTTGAAAATGGATGGATACGTATCTTCAAGATAGTAGCTGAAATTATCCCCTATGCCAATATCAGTGAAGGTTTCTCCACATCTTTTTGGTCATCAGGGAAAAAAGTGAAACAAGGGCTTAAGGACCTCTCTTTTTTCAAACTCAGCTTTATGAGGGTGGTGCAATCTCCTCTCCCTCACTGCTCAAAACAGCCCCAAGTAGATGAGTGCCTGTTGTGAACTGTTTAATTTTTTATTTTTGTTTGTTTGTATTATAAATAGAGTTTTTAAATAGAAGAATGCCTGTACCTGAAGTCCATACTTCTCGGCATACTTGGCGAAGGTCTCTTCAGCCAGCTGGGCAGTGGCCTTCTCCAAGAACAGCATGCCAGACGCATACTTGCCTGGCTCAGGCAGGGTTCCTTTGAAGCCATCTTCGCTTTGTTGACTGTCAAAACATAGAAAGAGCACCATGTAGTGATGTAGGTACTGATGATGACTTCCACTAATAACATGGAAGGATCCCATCACATGAAAGTATGCTTGTTGCACAAAAAGAGAGTACCACATATTAAAAAAAACCACGATAGGACAGTGAACGACTGATGAGAAACAAGCGTAAGAGGGTAAGCATTGCAAGGGGTAACCACTGGACAGAATGCCAAACTTTCAAAACATAACTGAAGTGAGCAACAACATGAGAACAACTTTTGAAATAGGTAAAGGGTCATAGGAAACTAGACAGACAGTGCGCATCAAGCAGCAAGTTGACATCCAGCACTTCAAAATGGTGAAGCAGTAATATGGACCAGTTCAATAAATTCAAACTAGAAACTCACTCTCATTCAGGAATGTCAAATTATTATCTAACTTCTGCCATGCCAGTATGCACTGAAATAAACGTAACAAAAAATGTTTTGGGCACTATTCCAAACTTTTCAAAACTAACTGAGGCGAGCAAGAAGATGAAGCAGAAATGTTGGATTGGATAGAGGGCCATGGTAAAAAAAAACAACAACTAGCAATACACGTTGCTAAATCTCAAAACCTTCATGTCAAAACTAATGACATAACCTGGGTCTCCATGCCCATCTGCACTGATGAATAGAAAACTTTCCAAATGACTAAACTTTAAAACCCCTTTTAAAATGCCTACAGGTACTGAAGGATTTCAAGAAATAATTAAAATAATCAACCTCCAATCCATATTCCAATGTCCTCTTACACTGTATTACAAATAACTCCATCCCCCAACGCCTCCCTTCTCCCTCCATATCCTTACCTCCCCCCCCAAAAAAATGAATAAATGAATAAATAAATAAATAAATAAATAAATAAATAAATAAATAAATAAAAAAGAAAAGAAAGTTCATGGCACTGAAATGAAAAAAGATTATTACACAGACAGTTATTGTAACTACTCAACTCTCGCTCTATATATACTCCAAGTGCACACACAAACACTAAGAACTAAATAAAAAGCTCCACCAACTAAAGTACAAATACATGTATTCAAAAATGGATTGTGCATAAACCTTTTTATATAATTTATCTAACTTTCTCTTTCTTCCATCCTCTCCCTTTCCCCATCCCCCCTCCCCCTCTCTCTCTCTCTTTCTCTCTCTCTCTTCTACACAGGGTCACTTAGCAATTTAGCCATAAATATGCTGCAAGGGCTCTCATTATTAAAAGAGAACCATGACTCAATTGTTGCAATATTATTTAATTAATAATAATTTCCTTACTGCTTGCAAGCTGTTACATGGTTATTTACCTATAGCTGATTCAGCCCCAATGCTTGAATCTTGATATGTGTATCTCGAATTCGTTTATCCACTCAGCCTGTTAACTCAGCAACAAGGCAGGAGTCGTCCTATAATTTTTCCAACTTTATTCAGCAAACATTAACAACTGCATACAAGATCACTTTCTGAAAATCCCTACAACAATCATCCTCACAAGCAGACAGTGCATTACTTATATAGCCTCTCTGCAATCGACAAAAAGTTTGAACATTCCAGCAATAACACCCAATCAAAATAAAACTTGTCACCGGAACTATGCACTGTCTGATGTTATATATTGTCTAGATTCTACCAGCTTTTACTTGTAAGGTCTAGAAGCTTAGATCGATAATAAAGTAGTAATTCCTCAACAATGTCGACAGATGAAAATTATCAACATGATTATAGAAAGCTTCTTCTAGCAACAGTGCAAAATCAAATCAAAGGTAAATACACGCTATCACTGCATGCTTTCCAAACAAAATGATTGAATCTATCATGCGCATCTCAATCGTAACACAAGCACCATCCGCCGCTGCCCATTACATCAGAATGAAATAATTGGGCTGTATGTGGCGCAGGATGTTGCTATCTTCCGTTTTACAAGATTAAACACCAATAATATTGTTGCAGATGGTGTGTTTGTGTTTATTCCACTTCACTACATCAAATGCCACTAGCATTATTCTTCGCCTTATATTATAAATACCACTGACAGTGTCACTCTTAACAGACAATCCATTATGGTTCCACTGGTTCCTCTTTATAACCTTCATACCCTTCCCTCCAATTCCATCTGCAACGTGGCTTGGATAAAGTGAATCCTACAAACTACATCATGCTCACAACTGAACACTTACGTCAATGCAAAATAGAAAAATAGATCTGGATAGATTATTTCAAGATATCATTTACTCCACAAATTGGGTGTTAAAAAGTACTCAAAACTGGTAGGCATGGAAACCAATTCCTGGGTCAGAGCCCCTCCTTAAGACATAACATGAGGGCTAGAAACCTTTAGCCTAAATGCCAAACCATATTGCGATACAGTGAATAAAACAGACCCAACAATCGGAATACAGGTAAAGTACACCACTGCAAAACAGAGCTAAAAGGGCAAAGCCCATATGATTCACATGCTCCTTATAGATCTCGCAAAATATTTAACATGAAAATGAGTGCCCAGAAAAAATAAAATGAAACTGTGGCATTAAAATGCAAATACCAAAAGCTCATCTTTCTATGCTCTTGACCTTGAGATGACATTCATCCCCGACTCCAAATACACATGTACTATCAAATAAAGTACAGCAAACATTGTATTATGCCAAAAAAGGTGACCTTGGGATGACCTTGACCTTCAGTGTCCTTGACCTTAGGATTACCTTGACCCTCATGTGAGCCCTCTTGCGTTGTTGTTGCATACAATGGGTTAAATAAACAGCCATTCCACTGTACCATTACCCTTTTTTTAAAATGTTTTTTGCAAGGCCTAAAATGACCTTGACGTTCAAGATCAAAGCAAGAACGGAACATATATGAAGATCAATTTATCATCTCTAAATACAACAAGTTTGGATTTAATATCTCTCATAGTTTAGGGCCAAGGTCATTTCAAAATACCTATTCAAACTGACTTTTAACTGCTCCAGTGGCCTTGACCTTGGAGTTAAGTTGGACAAATTTGCATAGTATGCGTCTCACTAATATCTATCGTGCTTCAAGGAATCATAAGTTCAATATTAAGCACATGGAAAAAAGTGAAATTTTATTTAAAATTTGTCATTTTTTTTACCAACATTTCATGACCCTGTGACCTTAACCTTGAAGTGGAGTAATTAATTCACTGCTACTTTTTGAGGTCTCATGGGTATACATCTTCTTACTAAGTTTGATTGTGATAGTTGAAAGATGCTCCAAGTACTTAGCCATTTTAAAGTTTTTGCACAGACAGGCGGAAAGTTGATGGACAGACAGACGTACTGATATTTTTTTTAAGATATCATTTTGGGTCTATTTAGGACTAATCTTGCACAGATTTGCAAATCTCTTTTAAAACATTTTTGAGGGGCGAGGTTACAGACTCACTGCTATGCATGCGAGTCAATAAAACATGAGAACTCATAGACATTTGTAGCATACATTACAAATTAATTCTCATTCTGCAAGAATCCACTGGAATGATTCTACATATATTCTATGTTATGTACTTTCTCACTACAAATTGTTTTCCAGAACCCTAAGAAATGTCTCAGCAGTTTTAAAGTGCCATTGCTCTTTTTATAATTGCATTTTCAGTTTTAAAGTTATAGCTAAATTATTATTTTTGTTGATCTCGTTATTGTTGTGGATAGTAGTAGTAGTACTAGTAGTAGTAGTACATGTAGTAGTAGTAGCAGTAGTAGTAGTTGTAGTAGTAGTGGTAGCCTAGTAAAGGTGGTAGTGGTAGTAGTAGTAGTAGTGGTAGTTTTTAGGGAGAGAGAGAGAAGGGGGAGAGGGGCAGAGTACAGAGGAGGAGATAGATCGTTAGTGGGGACTGTATAAAAAAAAAATTGATTTGTTGAAAATTTACGCTTTTTTATGTGTGTCTCATGTCACTGTAACTGCTGATGTCATTTAATTATTTTTTAACTTGTGATTATCTCTCTGTGTGCTTGCGTGCGAGCGCCTAGAGCAGACTACTAGTTTGGAATTTGCGCTTTATCAAATAAATTATTATTATCATTATTATAAATTCTACATTCACTCCTGTTTTACTCCAACTTAATTGTGTTCACTTCTTATCTTGTAACATAATCATAATGCAATACTACCAAAACTGCTACATCTGCGGGTCGTGGCAAGTATATCACAGGTTTACAATCGTCAGTAAAACTCTGTGGATGTAGGACTTGGTTCAACAAATCCTTGATCCCTTTTGGGGAGACTTGAAAGGAAATATTACCCGGTAGCTGAGCTATATACTACTACTAATACTGGATGTTATATACCGCCCTTGTAACTACACTGAGGAAACATGCTGCAAACATACAACAACAAAAAGCATAGTACACCATGACCAATCTGCTCTCTTGCTAAACCACCACACAATTTTTCGGTTAATTCTACCTATTATGCCCGGCAAATGTTAGCAATGCAAGCTAATAGTCCCATGTGCGTCAACGACACCCCGAAAAACACTCAACATTTCACGTGTGACGAAATATGAATAACACGATGATGCAGGCAATCTAGCTGCTTGTAAAGTAATATGTTAATTGTTGGTGCAGTTCAGTCTGTTGCTAGTAATTTACAATATTTCTGAAGGGGTCTAACTGCTGCATCTAGCTGCATACAGTATATATGCTGATGCTTTCATTTATACTTTTTTTCCTGGATATATAACACTTTTTCTTTAAGAGTGTAAAGAAGTTGCTCGAGCTTGCCTCCATAGAATACTGTTCAGTGTTTGTTCATATTTTCTATAATGAGGTAAGAAATAAGAACATGCGCCATATCCAAGCAGGGTCAGATGGAGGCTAAATGGGGATGAGAACTAAGGTGGCAGTGACATGGCAGACAGGAAAGGTTCATTGGGGGAAGGGGAGGATGGGGGAAGGGGATGGGAAAGAGAGGATTTATAAAGAAGATGCCATCAAGATCGGATTAGTGCAGACTGCATTCAGGCAGTTGCTAGGGGGAAAACACATTAATTTCCCTTCTTTGCTTCATTATGCTAATGCCAACTAGCCCCAGTTCCAAGCTCCTGATTAGCCCCAGTACACTGAAAGCATCTTCCTAAAACCCATTACAGATGCTAATGCATCGTTCAGCGGCACTGCAAGGAAAAGAGATTAGTGCCTAAGGCAGGCAAAAAAATGGTTGTGATGAGGCCAATAAACAAGATTGTAGCAAATGTAGATAAGAACTCGCCGTCACAAAAGAAAAAAACCATTGGATGGACCCTGACAAGTAAAAGGCATGCAGGCAAATTAACACCCACCGTACTCACATCTAACTTGATCACACACTAGAAGGGCAAAGCCCATATGACTCACATGCTCTTATGGAACTCGCAATATTTAACATGAAAATGAGTGCCCAGAAAAAAATAAACGCAACGGTGGCATTAAAATGCAAAGTAAAACTGACTTTGATCTTTCTATGCTCTTGATCTTGAGATGACTTTGACCTCAGGCTCCAAATACACATGTACTATCAAATAAAATACAGCAAAAGTTGTATTATGCACACACAAAAAAAAGACCTTGGGATGACCTTGACCTTTAGTGACCTTGACCTCGGGATGATCTTAATTCATATGACCTCTTATGCATATCTCATAAAATAATCCAATGTTGTTGCATATTATGGGTTAAATAAAAATTCATTCCACTGTACGATGATCTCTTCTTTTTATGTTTTTCAAGGCCTAAAATGACCTTGACAACCCAAAAATGGAACACATTTGAAAGATAAATCTATCATCTCTAAATACAACAAGTTTGGAATTCATAGATGCCAACTTGGTCAAAAGGAAAATCCTGAATTTCTAGGGGGATCCTGGGGCATGCCACACCCCCCCCCCCCCCCCCCCCCCCCCCCCCCCGAAAAATTTTCAAAATCAAGATCAAAATCTGTGCAATCTGGGAGTGAAATAATACATTATATCTTAAGCAAAAAAGTAATTTTAACCTTTTTTGGAAATAAAAAAATCAGTCTCACTCTCAACTGTCAGTGAAGGCCACGTTCACTGTAGTTTATATCGCTGTCGCACAAGGTGCAATAATAGTCATGACTGGCTTCTCTATATCACTGGCGCACAAGTTGCAGTAATAGTCATGCCTGGCTTCTCTATATCCCTGTCACACAAGGTGCAATAATAGTCATGCCTGGCTTCTTTCTCTATATCACTGGCGCACAAGTTGCGGTAATAGTCATGCCTGGCTTCTCTATATCCCTGTCACACAAGGTGCAATAATAGTCATGCCTGGCTTCTCTATAACCCTGTCACACAAGGTGCAATAATAGTCATGCCTGGCTTCTCTATAACCCTGTCACACAAGGTGCAATAATAGTCAGGAAGTTTGTAAAGTTGTAAACTCAATGAGAAGTGCGCATCGGTCAAACCGGAAGTCACTAAACAACGCGCAAACGCGCCAGTCCGCAACCCACGCAAAAATATGCTATTGCCAATACTTGAATTGAAATCCTGAAAATCGGGATTTTTTTGACAAAATCGTGAAAATCCTGATACAGATGAGAAATCCTGGGAATCCGGATAAAATCCGGGGACTTGGCAGCTATGGGAATTTATATCTCTCATAGTTTAGGGTCAAGATCACTTCAAATTACCTATCTAACCCACTTTGGATAGCTCCAGTGACCTTGACCTTGGAGTGAGGCCAACCAAATTTGTATAGTATTTGTGTCTTATTGATATCTATCACGCATCAAAGAATGGAAAAAAATTGAAATTTTATGAACAATTGTCATTTTTTGACTAACACTTTTTGACCCTGAAGTGAAGTCATTAATTCAGTGATCACTTATGAGGTCTCAAGGATTTTAACCATCTTACAAGTTTGGTTGTGATAGTTGTTTTGCACAGACAGACAGCAGACAAACAGACAAACTTATTAAAATGTCATTTTTGGACTATTTAGGACTCATCTCTATGGAGTGGAAATAAGTGCAGAGAAGACCAAAATGATGACCAACAACACCAATGGCATCAACACGGACATCAAAGTCCAAGGCCAATCCCTCAACACAGTGCATAGCTTTAAATATTTAGGAGCCATTGTATCAGACAATGCGTCCCGACATGAAGTCCTCTCCAGGATCGCACAAACAACTGCTGACCTGGCGAGGTTGAAGCCAATTTGGAAAACAGGACCATCAGTCTACATTCCAAGGTAAGGCTGCTGCGCTCTCTTGTCATCTCCATCTTCCTATATGCTTGCGAAACATGGACCCTCACAGCAGATCTCCAATGAAAAATACAAAGCATGGAGATGAGGTCTACAGAAGACTTCTGGGCATTTCCTATACCCAGCACATCAACGACGAAGTCCGACAGACCATAACACAAGCCATTGGACAACGTGATGACCTGCTCACAGTGGTGAAAAAATGGAAACTCCGATAGTATGGTCATGCCACCATATCATCAGGTCTTGCAAAGACCATCCTGCAAGGAGGTAGAAGAGGGAAACCAAAAAAGAGGTGGAAGGACAAACATTCGAGAATGGATTGGTTTGACAATGAGCGAAACAATCAGGGTTGCTGAGGACAGGTAAAGATGGAGTACGCTGGTTAAACGAAAATCTGTGGTGCCCCTACAACCTCCGAGTTACGGGATAGGATAGGATAGGACTCATCTCGCTCAGATTTGCAAAAGTCTCGATTTTTTTTTTTTTTTGGGGGGGGGGGGGGAAGGGAGAGGGGGAGGGGGGAGGGAAGAAGGCAAAAGGAGAGGGGGGTGAGTACATAAACTCACATTGCTATGCATGTGAGTGAAAAAAAAAGGAATAACAGCACACACAAGTTCTAAAATTAGGTTGCACAAATATACAAACAACAAACACGCACACACACATCCTCTCTCACACACACACACACACACACACACACACACACACACACACACACATTCTAAGTCCTAAAATTATGTTACACGAACACACAAACACAACGGAGATTTAAAATCTTAAAACCTACCGTAAGATTTTGGAATAGAAGGCATGAGGGATGCCTGTCATGACTCCAGCACCATCACCACTGTCGTTGTCGCAACCGCAGGCTCCACGGTGCTCCATACGTTCCAGCATAGTCTTGGCATCTTGCAATACCTGCACACATCACAGCATTTCTATTAAGTCTACTGGTTGATTGTGAAACTGATTTACTGTTAGTATCGACTGCCTGAGTGAGGACTTCAATACTGCAGATTTACACACTAATCGTATCATTAAACAAGGATAAGGCAAATTGCAAGGTAAAGAACTTGCACGTTTTTTTTTAATTTAAATCTTTTGGTAGTGGTGGACCAAGACTTTAGGGATCTGTCTTTTCTCAAGACCAGCTTTGTCAGAATGATGCCCATGTCCTTTCCCTGTCCATTTTCTCAAAGAGCCAGGTACCCCATTCACCGCTATTTTTGTATGGGTGTTTGTTGCATGATGTTTCGTTTCTCTTGATGATCACTAATTTAAGTACTACGACTAACTTGCAAAATGCAGCTTAACATTGAAACAGTAGCCCTAGCTACTACTGTGCTGTCGTGCCAATCCCAGCTTAAAGCCAAAAAGAAAATACATTTACAAGTACACTTTACTGTAGCTAACATAGAAAATACATTTGCGAGTTCACTTTACTTTTAGCTAATATATTTCCTCTAAGACAAAGGCAGCAGGTTTTCTATTCCATGGTTCTAACTTGCACATGTTTGCATTTGTCTTTTCTTTTTTAAACTTCACATATTTTCCTCTTAGAACACCACCAAAACCATGGTCAATTCTGCTTGGCAACATGGACACATTAAACGACATATTCGAAAAAGTTTGGAACTTTGGAAAGAAACAGAAAATAATTCTTAAGGAGAAATCAGGAGCACTCAATTGTAGGGCTGCATGAAGATTAGATTATCGATTATTTCTGGTCCTGGATTATTATTGATTTGCCATCAAGCTTGTCAAATGGGTCCATTTCCACGAATCGTGTATTTTCCCAAGCATCCGACATTTATGCTGGAAGTTTGTATTGCTAGTTTATAAAGTGATCTAAGAAGCATCTCCAAAGCATTATGTCACGTGACATCCCTGACAGTTAGCATGATAGAGATTAACACAATTGAGAGCTGGCTGATCTAAGGCAGCTGTATGATTGATTAATATAGTTCTGTCTCGTACCGGGCCAGTTGTGAGACGGAAATTAAGAGACGGTGATGGAATTGGAATTGTACAGTATGAGGAATAGCCCTGTCTGATATGAAAACTAGGGAAGGGGGGGGGAGGGAGAGATAAAGAGTGGATGGGTGATGGGGGAAGGGAGGGTGGGAGTGGAAGAAATCGGACCATAGCAAACATGCTCAACAAGTCTCTAACGGGAAAGGATTGGGGTTTCTACTTTCCTTGTGGCAACATTTTCCCTTACCCATTAAGAGCCACAACTCCTACGCTGAGCTTATTTTTACTACTGAAAGATACGGCGTGCGCTGTCATTCAGTCCCGCTTAACGGGTCAATACGGCTTCCCGCTCAGGGGCCGATCTCCCCTTGATTAAATTTGTATCGACACCAGTAACAGTGCTGCGCCGACATCCCCAAGATTCGTGACGTGGATGGGTCGGCCAAGAGGTGCTCAAGTTCCCAGACCACCGAACCACAGGAAGAAGTAAAAGACTTCCGACCAACAGAATTAGACAGGAGGCACGAAATAAGAGCTGAGAAATCCCTCTATGCCACCCACACATCCTCCCCACCCGTACTCCACCCAGCAAAAACGATGAGTGTGATGAGGTGTCTCGCTGTGTAACACCGAGGGTGTTCAGTATCGATCATGTGGAAAGTGTGTGTCTTAACAAGGGGGAGGGAGAGAGAGAGATATATATTGCTGGGTGTGTGTGTGGGTGTGTGTAGGTGTGTGTGTGCGTGCGTGTGTGTGAGTGAGTGAGTGTGGGTGTGTGTGGGTGTGTGTGTGTGTGTGCAGGCCGTCGAGGTCTACCAAGAGACAGGACATAAATCATCTTGGTGCTGGAGAGGGCACCACTCGTGTCTGTTTCAATTTTCGGCCAACCACGGCCCTTATTTTTTACGTGTTACGACATCCCTTCCCCTGAAATGGCAAAACGATGTTTTCCTGTCTCGACACAATCCTGCATTTTATTGCATTATTTCCTCCCTGCTATTTTACTGTTGCCAAAACAGTATGTTATGTAAAAGCAACACAATAAAAAGGGACAACTAAATGCTGCTATGTTTTATGTCACAATTTGTATTCCACTTTTGGAATACATAGTCATAGAAAAGGGGTAGAGAGAATGGAGAAACTCACTGCCAAGAAAACTTTTTTTTATAACTGTTAATCATAAGACAGACTTATTTTTATAAAATAAAACTTTGAAATGCAAGGTCACAAATCCGCCTGTATTGCTTCTTTCATGAACGAACACGTATGTCAACATGTCTGTAAACAATGTTCTATATGTTTTATAGCTTTGTGTTTTTCGCTATCTTACACTCGCCAAAAACTTACGCTAACCAATGAAGCACCAATGCGTGTGGGGCCGGGTAGCTCAGTTGGTAAGAGCGTCTTGCTAGTAACCGAAAGGTCGCTGGTTCGAATCCCGGATTGGTCAACGTGTGATCATATTATTTTCCCCTTTACCAACAACTGGCCCGCTGGTGTCAGTATAAATCGGTCCAGTAGTCACCTATATGCGAAAGTGTCGTGTGACTATAATCTACAAACAGCACCAATGCAATAACTAAGAACTACAGGCTGCTATGTTTTATTTCATAATTCATCTTCATTTGAGATGTATATATGGGAGACGGACAGAAATAATAAAATGGACAGCAAGCTACGAAAACTCTTTGAACCAAGTACCAGACAGGTTTATTTTTATTTTTAAAGAGCTGAATGCAAGGTTAGTTCTGCCTGCTACTGCCTTTGTTTTAAAGAATTTGATGGGAGGTAACAGTTCTGCCTGTATTGCTATAACACAAACTGTCTTGAGGCAAGCCTGCTTTTTATAGCACAACCACTTCTTCTTACCCATCCCCACACCCTATCCCCCCACCCTCACCCCTACCAATCTCTCTCTCTCTCTCTCTCTCTCTCTCTCCTTCTACGTCTTCTTCTCTTCTTCCAATAATATCCAGGATCAATTCATTGATCGTTGCTGATATATACTGGGGGTTTCATCGAGATCTTGGGTTAGTTTGTAGTGCACCTAGGTCCTTCTCCCCCATCCCTTGCTGCCAAGGATTGTGCTCAGTTGTCCGGGCGTCAGACCATGCGCCCAAAGGCTGCGGGTGGGCTTCTCGGGAGGCTTGAGTTAGATCCTGTATTGGCCAGCGCCTTGAGCAGCTCTTGAGCTGGAAAAGCGCTATATAGGAACGATTAAATAAATAAATAAATCGTTTGTTAAAGAGAAAAAATAAAAAATAAATTTTAAAAAAAAGCACTTTACTGCGCTGTGCAATTTTAACATTAGACAGGCATCAGGGTGAGCCAATCCGGCTACCATGGCAGTCGCTGGGGTTTAGCCCCCACCGGCACAGCCCCCACCATCATGTATCTTTTGAATTAAAATGGGTGGCGAGGCAGATGGAGGCAGAGTGGGGGAGAGTGAAATGTTAAGATCGAGAAATGCAGAAAGTGTGTGAATAAGTGTGGAGGAGGAGGGGGAAGTGAATGGGGGAATGGAGAGGGTGGGTGAGGCAGAGCTGGGTGTCATGGAGGGAAGAGGGTGTTTGGAGGGCGATGCTGTAGTGGATCTGTCATTGAAGCTTGGACACCCTCAAGAAGAATGCGCCAAGGGAGTGAGCAGAGACCACCTATTGAGGGAGGGCATTTCAATCCTGAATCGTTCTAGGGAAGGAGGAGTTCATCCGGTAGTCTGTCCGGCAGGTAATACGTTGGAAAGTTCTTTCATGGGTCCGCCAGGCTCGCTGGACTTGTGGTATCAATTGGCGACAGCTGATTGCTGCTAAATTGCTGTTGATTTTGTACAGCATGGTGATTCTTGTCTTGTGTCAATCTTCCAGTGTTTGCCACTGCAGTTCCTGGAGCATCTGCTGCACAGTCTGTCTTTTTGTATTTGATGAAGGAAATTCTAGCTGCTTTTCATTGTACAACTTCCAGCTTGGCTGCCTCCTTTTTGGTTGAATGGTCCCAGACAGTGGAGGCATACTCCAGGATGGGGCGCACAAAAGACTTGTAAGCTTGTGCTTTGATGCTTGGTGCACCAATCTTCAGGTTTTATTGTAGGAATCCAAGCGTCCTGTTTGCCTGGGCCACAATGTTGTCGATGTGCTGTTTGAACCTGGCGTTGTGTCACAGCACAACACCTACACACTTTGTTGAAGTAACCTTTTTCAAGCACTTATCATGGAGCTTGTAGTCGTAGGCACTTGGGGACTGCTTGCGGCAAACCGTGAGAACATTGCATTTTACGGAAGCTCGTGTCCCATTCCTCCTCCCACTTCTCCAGTTTCTGGAGGTCAGCTTGGAGGGTTTCTTGGTCGTCAGCCACAGCGATGGAGTGGTAAAGAGTTGTGTCATCCGCAAAGAGTCACGTGGTGGAAGAGACTCTAGTTGCTAAGTCATTAATATATACCAGGAATAATACGGGTCCCAACACTGATCCCTGGGATATGCCAGAGCTAACTAGTGTGCAGCCTGGCTTGGCACCATCGACCACAACTGCCTGAATATGGTTGGAGAGAAAACTGTTGATCCATGCATGCGTGGTTCCCTTAACGCCATAGTGGAGAAGCTTGCGTAGTAAAAGCGAGTGGATGACCTTATCGAACGCTTTGGCTAAGTCCATCACCATGACATAAGTCTGTTGCCCCTTCTCCATGCAGGTCGTCAGGTCATCCATAAATTCAAGCAGCTGGGTGTCGCAATATCGGTTTTTCCTGAAGCCATGCTGGTTGTCGCTCAGGATCTTATTACCCTCTAAGTGTGGCATCATTTGGTTAACCATGATGTGTTCAAGTACCTTGCATGGGACACTGTTGAGGGCAGTAGATGACGGGGTCGTAGTGCTCGCCTTTCTTGAAAACTGGGGTGGTAGTCGCCTCTCTCCAGTCCAGGGGCACTTCTCCAGAACTCAGCGATACTCGATAGATGGCAGCCAGGATGGGAGCTAGTTTTGGGGTAAGCTCTTTCAGGACTCTCGGAAAGACACCATCTTGGCCAGTGGCTTTATAGAGATTGAGGTTGGCCAACAGCTTCTCTACTCCCCTGTTGGTCAAAATAAAGCATTTAACCACAGGCTAATCGTCTGGGCTGTCTTCCATGGTTCACTGGTATGTAAACTCCTCACCGGTGTATTTCTTCCTGTCATTGAAGGCTCTGTAAAACTTGTCATTCAGCACCTCTGCTTTCAGTTTCTCTTCGATGATGAACTTGCCTTCGGACTTTAGTGGGAGTATGCGTGCATGGCCAGTAGTTATAGAACCTCTTCAAATTTGTCTTGGCATCATCCTTTGCGTCATCACTGGGTGTTTCAGTGAAGAGCCCGCTCATGTAGTTCCAGTAAGGCTGGCAGAGTTTGCGGTGCACTTCTCGCTGCAGTCCTGACCTGTACTTGCAGTTCCACAGTGCCTTTGTTTTTTATGAAGCGGTACTTACGGTCCCACTTGCCTATCAGCAGGGGTTGGAGAACTTCGTGCGAGCTGTTTTGTGCAGAATGTTTCGCTGCACACAATCGTTTCCAAGGAGAACATCTCCATCTTCTCTTGGATAGCAGTTAAGTCCTCTATGATAGCATCCCTGTTGGCTTTGTCTTTGTCTTCTCCTTCTCCCTCTGTTACGATTGAGATGCTCACGATAGTTCGATTATTTTATTTTGCAAAGCATGCAAAGATAGCATATGTATTTACCTTTGATTTGATTTTGCGCTGTTGCTAGAAGCTTTGTATATTGCCGATCATTTTCGACTATTGATAAAAGCGTGTCACACACTCACTCACTCTCTCTGTCTCTCTCTCTCTTTCCCTCCTCCCAAAACAGTAAAGCAACATCAATGCAATAACAGAGGACAACTTTAATTAAAGCTGCCATGATTTATGGCAAAATTCACCTTTCACTCTGGGTTATATACATGACCAATGCAAGAAAGGAATAGGGAACAAACAATTAAAATAAAAATTTATATATAAAAGTCCTGTACCAGACTTCTTTATGTCAGTGAATTTAATGTAAGCTTCCATTTCTTTCCATTTCATGATCTCGCCAACACAATAGCATACGTCCAAAAGCTGTCTAGGAAAACTCCATAAAGTCTTAAATATAAGCTGATCTTCTGGCGACACAAAACAGGAAACTCTTTTGCTTCTTTCTATCAGGGGGAAAAATCTGTTTCTTTTGTTTCCCTGGAGAAAAAAAGGCGGGTTCTATCTCATTCTCCAAGCTCTGGCATTGTAGTCCCAGAAAATCAATGAAAGTCCCAGACTTTTCTTAATGAAACAGGATGGATGCTCTACAGCAAGCACGATGAAGGGTGATCAATAAAAGCATGAGGGAAGGTTGGAATTACAAACTTTGCGCACGCAACTTGTTGCCATTTTCTCCAAAGATATAGAGGTGCTACAGAAATTACTTCTGCACGAGATCTCAGAATGAGACAAAAGATAATATACAAAACACTCCTCGCCCCCTCCACCAACCCACACAAACAAAGGCCTTTTGTAACTGTATTGATCCATCCAAAATTAGTTGAATAAATAAGATCTCCTATCCTATCGTATCCCATAACTCGAAGATCGTAGGGGCACCACAGACGATCGTTTAACCAGCGTACTCCATCTTTCCCTGTCCTCAGCAACCCTGATTGTTTTGCTCAGTGTCAAACCAGTCCTCTCTCGAATGTTGTCCTCCCACCTCTTTTTCGGTCTCCCTCTTCTTCTACCTCCTTGCACTGTGCCTTGCAGGATGGTCTTTGCAAGACCTGATGATCTGGTGACGTGGCCATACCATCGGAGTTTACGTTTTTTCACCACTGTGAGCAGGTCATCGTGCTGTCCAATGGCTTGTGTGATGGTCTGTTGGACTTCGTCGTTGGTGATGTGCTGGGTATAGGAAATGCCCAGAAGTCTTCTGTAGCACCTCATCTCCATGCTTTGTATAACAGTAAATAAGACTGTTCAGTTAAAACTAGCTTTGACAACAACTCACTCGGGAACCTCTTGTTACCCATAGAAAACCACCATCTCTGGGACATAAATCCTCTCACTTGGGTAAAAGTGACTGGTACTGCATTACAGTTGTATTTTATTAAAAAGAAAAAAAAGAAAAACAACAATATCGCATTTCAAAACAGCTTTGACATTTTAGAAAATCTCTTTTCCACAACGTTCCTCCTGAAATACACAGTAGTATACAATAATGCAATCAATATCATAGACACAATTTAAAGTCAGTCAAAGCTACACATTCTGCATGGTAGTTGGTTCCATGTTCATCTATTAACAGTTGAGTTCCAGTGATTGGATTTAACCAATATTAAATCAATGAGCACTGCTAACTCAAAACAAAAGCTTACATTGGGAGTGACTTATTGGGGTCTTTGTGCAGGCTGCGTTTTCTTTGTAGGAAACTTGACAGGTTCCATAACTATTAAAGATACACAAACATTATAGATACACAAACATTAATTGCTGCTGACTCTACCAAAAGCTTACATTGCCCTGGAATTCTCCACCATAGTTACCATACCGACGCTTCCTAACTCCACACTGTATATAATAGGACAGATCAGTAGTCATTGATAACATTGATTTTATATAGCATTTATAGATCAGATACAACCAATTAATCCCTGCTGACTTCAACCAAAGACATATTGAGCTCTCTGTGTTTTCTTTCAGTAATAGATTCCATAACAGTTTTCATAATGTTTATCGATCAGATGCGAACCAATTATCCTCTGCCCACTTAAAAACAAAAGCTCCAAATGCTGGGTTTTCTTTCACTGGTGGATCTTCTAAAATTCCTAAATGTTTTATGGAACTTTTTAACCACAGATCAGTACAGTGCTCTTCCACAATACTTTTCATAACGTTTAACGATTACATACTTGTATACAAAGCCATTAGTTTCTACCGATTCCAACAGAACCTCATATTGTGTGCCTTGTTTCCTTGGCAGGGCCGTGATTCCCAGAACGTTTCACAACTTGCCCAAAGATCAATACGACACCATCATCAGAGTAATGGATCTTACTGACTTCAGTTCAATAAAGTGGACACTGTTGTGGACTTGCCCATTATCGGCCTCATCAACTCTGATCACTTATGATGCCGCTCAACCAATTACTGTGCTGCCAGACTCTCCATTTAGGACACCATTCAAACTGTGAACCATTTTCAAGGGTCTGTGGAACAGAGAGCTCTGCCAAATCATATTGTTTGGGGTGGATTGGGTTTTATTTCCCATTGGTATATGGTGTGTGATTTTTTTGTAACATGATAATAGACACTGATAATGTATTTAATGGTTTTATAGTATTGGATATTTCATTTATGCAGGACAGGGAGGAGGGTACGGGGAATATGAGGGAAGAGGGAGGAAGAAAGGGAGGCGAGGGCTGAAATTTATATTTGTTTGATTTGAACACAGATTCTGCTTGTTTTTGCCATGTTTTGCTCCTAATTGTTCTCTGCCCCCCTCCCCCCCCCCCCCCCCAAATATTTCACTTGCTTAAAAACAATAACTTGAAGGTGACTTCCTCTATTTTAGATCCGAATTCATTATTGTCAAATGTGAATCATTTTCAACATCTGCTTGCTTTCATCATGGTTTTCAAAACCAACAAACTCATTAATATTGCAATGAGAGGCAGTGCAAAGTAAACTGTGAGATTTTACACTTTAGCATGTTTCATACAAACTAGCTGGACCTCAGACTACAAAGTTCAAGGAACTATGCAGTTTGGAATGTGACGACCATGCAAAGTGGACGTGGTGACCATGTGGGACAAAGACGTGATGATAGCAGTGAGAAAATGCATGTTTCTCAGAAGCCACTCAACTAGAAAGCACTTGAATTGGACAAACTTATGTAGAGGCTAGAGGTGGTACTTGTGGTACAGGTGACTTACTTTATTTTAGATCCGAATTCATTATTGTCAAATGTGAATCATGTTCAACATCTGCTTGCTTTCATCATGGTTTACTAAACCAACAAACTCATTAATATTGCAATGAGGGCCAATGCAACTGTGACATTTTACACTTTACCTTGTTTCATACAAACTAGCTGGACCTCACACTACAAGGTTCCAAAGACTATGCAGTTCGAAATGTGACGACCATGCAAAGTGGATGTGGTGACCATGTGGGACAAGGACGTGATGACAGCAGTAAGAAGGTACATGTTTCTCAGAAGCCACTCAACCAGAAAACACCTGAAGTTTTAGGTAGACACAGCTATGTTGAGGCTAGAGCTGGTACTTGTGGTACAGTCTTACCCACCAACTGTTAACTTCTGACTGCTCATTAATTTAAGTTATTCTTGTACCTAGGATACAAGTAAACTACCACAGCTTTCTAAACATATGACCGGTCACTACAACTGCCATAGTAATAAGAAACATCACCTAAAATGAACATAATCAGATGTATAGTACAATATAAACATGAAAATGAAGGAAGAGGTCACAAATGAGAAACTTTTTTCATGAAAACTGGAATTCCACTTTTTCCATAACATTCAAATTAATGTCTTTTGCAACATCTAAATATATATACAGCACTGTGATTAATGCGTTTCATTACAAGCATTCCTGTGTTATTTTGATATGCTTTTCAATAATACAAACAAAAGGTATTAAGCTTCAACTCTTTGCTAAAAATAAATCCTGGCCTCACAATTAAATGTTGAATTGAATAATAAGAAAGAATTAAAAGTGCACTGTTAATTATTTAATCCTATAAGTTAATCCAATAATAATTGTAATTGAAAACACTAAGCCCATTTCACATGTGGTGTTTTTCACAAAAACAATCAGGTCACCACTGAAACATAAAGACAATAACGTTTCAAGGCCATGCCATGTTTTACAGTTCAATTATGCAGTGCGCAAAATCTTCATGGCAAGTACATTTATTAATATTAAATTTGCTTGTTTTGTAACTTAACTAGATGGGCAAAGCCCATATGACTCACAGGCTCATTATGGAACTCACAATATTTAACATGAAAATGAGTGGCCAGAAAAAAAAAATGGTGGCCATAAAATGCAAAGTCATACCGACTTTGATCTTTCTCTGCTCTTGACTTTGAGATGACCTTTACCTCTGGCTCCAAATACACTCAGGTACTATCCAAAAAAAATTACAGCAAAAGTTGTATTACGCCAACAGTGACCTTGGGAGGACCTTGACCTTTATGTGACCTCTCATTCATGTTTGATCAAACAACCCAATGTTGTTGCATACAATGGGTTAAATAAACAGCCATTCCACTGTCCCATTACTTTTTTTTTTTTACACGTTTTTGCAAGGCTTAAAATGACCTTGACCTTCAAGATCAAAGCAAGAACGGGACATATTTGAAAAATCATCAAAATACAACAAGTTTGGATTTTATATCTCTCACAGTTTTGGGTCAGGGTCACTTCAAAGTACCTATACTAACCGACTTTGGACAGCTCCAATGACCTTGACCTTGAAAGAGGTTGACTAAATTTGTATAGAATGAGTGTCTCATTAATATCATGCATCAAAAGAATCATAAGTTCAATATTAATAACCTAGAAAAAAAGGATATTTAGTTGTTTTTTTATGTAATTTTTTTTGCTAACCTTTGTTGACCCTGTGACCTTGACGTGAAGTAATCATTCACTGATTATTTATGAGGTCTCATGGGTATACACCATCTTACCAAATTTGGTTGTGATAGTTGAAATAAGTTAGAACTGAGACACTAATCCATTCGCAAGTTTTGCACAGACAGACAGCAGATGGCAGACAAACAGACGAACGGATTTTAAAAAATAATTTTATTAATTTCATTTTTGGACTATTTTAGGACTTTTCTTGCACAGATTTGCAAAAAATATTGAAATTTTTATTTTTGTTTTTTGTTTTTTTGTTAGGTGTGTATATTAGACTTGTGTCATAAATAATAATTAGTCAAGTAATGTGTCACGTGGGGTTTATGGGCTCTGCACAATGGAATTATGGACCCTCACGTTTATTCGGTGGGAACTGCTAGTAAGTCACCCTATGAATTACTTTAATAAATTTATTTGTTTAGCTCGTTCTGTGTTAAGGTTGGGGTACAGAAATAGATAGAAAAATGGTAAAAGAATACTGTCACACTAGCTTTCACACGGCTATGAATCATATGTAGTCCAGCCACTTGATAACAGTTAAAATCACACATTTATTTCTTCTACTCTATACAAGATTCTCTAAGTACTAATCTACTTTAAAACGTCTCTTTCAATGCAAATAGTTCGATCGCTGATAGTCTAGGCAGCTGTTATTTCTTCCTCGGGCACTTGCTATAATATCTCATGTAGATTTGGACTACTGTGGTCCGTTTTACAGTTTCTGAAGAGTTGGACTACTGTGGTCCTGTTATGATCAGTTTAAGTGCACTTCTGGGGGTACACTTAACTTTCTTATGGTGCGGTCGAAGTCCTTCTGTGAGGTAGCTTCTGGTACACCTGTGTAGTTGTGTAGTTGGGTTCCCTTGCCACGCTGTGGGGTCTGACAGGGTGTCTTTCAAGGCAGCTCTTTCCGTCTTGTGCGGTAGAGTCTCCTCAACCAACTGGTCGTTTCTGTGGAGTGGGGATAGCTCGGGATAGCTCGCCTGCTCGTCTGTAATATAAGAGACGAAATTCTGCACAACCCTGAATAATCGGTTTGTGCAGAGCGTCTCACTGAAAGCCAAAGTAGCCCTCAGTGATAGCTCCACATCTCTATACATAAGCGACGAACATTCTGCTACTTCCGGGTTCCACTGGAATCTCAACTCTAAATTCCTATACATATATAAATATCAAACGTGGCTAACTATACACATACAGAATTAATAATATTATAAACATTCCGTGGTACAGCCACTGGTCTGCAAACATACATATAAGTTAAACAACAGTGGTTCCGTACGGGATACAACATGGCGGCGCAACCGGTCGTGTTTCGCCTCGTGCTCGGCTCTTCCACGTGGTCCCGCAAATTCGGATTAACAATTCACATTTATGCATAGCAATTCCACAAACATAATTTCAACAATAATACAAATATATCACGATGAAACAGAAGTGTGTTCATTTACCTGTTTGACAAGTTCAGGCCCGTTGTGACTTGAGAGAATTCTAAGATTTCAAAGTCCTGCTTCCTGGTCTATGAGTGTAGAGATTTCTCTAGCTGTGGAGATGTTGACTCTACCTCGTCTCACACACGACTGATTCAAACTGTCTTAGGCTCTGACACAGTCAAAACTGCTCTACCCACTGAGCCTGCTTCTGATTGGTTAAAACGGTCCGATTCAAAGCTCAAGTGCTGAGTCACTGCGATGTGGGTCGGGCTCGCGGTGTGTGGTATGCTGTGTAATTTAATTGCTGCTGTGTAATAGTCTAACTTCTCTACTGTTACAAAGACTACACATGGCTAAATAGTCAACAAGCAGAGTTAAGACTAGCCAGTTCATGACATAATGACACTTTATTACCCAATGAATTTAAAATACATAGGATTTTGTTAGAAATATAATAATGTTCCTCGACCTATTTATTTGCTTACTAAACTTGTACATTGCATTCTACATGTTGTGCTTGTCATTTCCAAAATTGTAAACTGCATGTCTTATAAAAAGCTTTTCTTTTGCTTCATTTATTTTGTTTATGTATGTATTTATTATTATTATTATTATTTATTTATTTATTTTTCTTCTGTAAAGCGTTATAAGCTTTAGTCAGGGTAGGCGCTGTAAAAAAGTTAATTATAATAATAATAATTATTATAATAGTGGTAATCCCTGATCCCCATGCCTACACATACGTTCCACAAACTGCAAAGCATTCTCTTTTTATAACAGGTCTCCTCTGACAAACATTGTTTTGTTTACCTAACTAACATTATACTTACAGTTAGCAGGAATAACTTACTGTAACAGATTCCCTTGCCTTCACAATTCAGAGCAACAACCTATCCACACACCAATTTTGCCGGAAAAAAAATCCAACAGTCATGCACTCCCAAAGTCTTCAAACCATCCATGACTTCTGAACATCAATCATCACACTCACAGCAAGCTATTGCAGGAGATGCAATAATAAATCCATTAGTGCTTACAACAATCCATACGAAATGAAACCTTAAGAACAATGTATATAATACCTAGGACCTCCCAAACCAATACACCATCCATCACATACTCGTATCACACTAAAAAGCTCATACTCATAAAAGGCTAAGTGCTAACTAAACTATCCATAATTAGTCATCATCAAGTTCAAGACTCCCCAACCCAAATCCATCCATCATATATCATAGCAAGCTACTGTTGATTCAATAGTAAATCCATTACTCATTGAGCACGAACACATGCCAATAAAGACTTCAGCGCAAGTATCACATAATGAATATAACAATGAAGAAAAGTTGACATTTCTACCGCCTTAGCAAATTGATTCAATATCAGGCCACTGATCCCATCTCACGTCTTGTGTCTTTTCTTTTCTGTTCTCTATCACTATTTATTTGCTTTCTCTGATGGTACATGTCATTATGTTACTTTATGATTATTTCTTCTGCTATGATTATAGTACTATTACTGGTACACTACAGTGAAGATTGAATCATTTCAAGTATACTGTCATGCTATGGTCTCAGTTGTTTTTTGCCTTTATTTAAAACAAAATTTAATTGGCAACATTCAAAGATCAGATTGCATTCAACGTACCTCAGATCTTTGCTGTCCCTATAATTTATCGCAAATTGCTATGCATTTAACAAAACCATAGAAATTAAATTAACTACCAAAACTGTGTCATGCAAGAGAAAATCTAAAGGCATCATGTCTACTAGTTTTTACTTACCCTGTGAGAGGAGATGCCATCGATGTTGACCACATATCCAACGCCGCATGCATCACTCTCGAATGATGGCTCATACAGCCCTTGTCCGCAGTCACCGCAGCATTTCCCTGATACCACAGGCATGGTCACAGCAGGACCTGCCTATCTGTCTGGGTCTAGAAGTCTGTTCTGTTGCTTTCTATAATCACTGTTGAAGTATTCTGTCAACTGTTCTGGAGGTAATCTAGTGTCCCTGCTTCTGCAGAGTGGCAATTGATCAACCTCTAACACACTTGCTTCACTAATTAGTAATTATTGGATAGTGAACTGTTCCAGACCAATGCTCCAAGCCTACAAGCTGCTCTGTTGGTAGCTTCTGTTATCAAAGGAATTCCAACTACTGGGCCTGGCGGTGGAGTCCACTGCAAAGAAACAATACAGTTCGTTTATAGAGAGCTGACTGCAGCTAGCGGGAAGTCACATTTCTTTTTTTATTTTTGCTTACTTGCTTTAGAGCCTACTCACCAAAGTGACCTTATACTGCACAACTATCTATGCTAAATTAAATAAAAGCAAGCAAACAAACTACTTCTATTGTTGTAGTAGATAGAAATAAACAAGCAGCACACACTATTTTAGTTTTAACTGTAAAAAGCAGATGTTTCCTATTCCGACCAACTTAATTCTAAAAGTAAGTTTCACAGAATAATAGATTTACATAAACTAATATGAGACATGTTTCTAGAGATACTGCCTACTAAGGTTCTTTTCGCATCACATTACTTTGAAACAACACAATAACAATACATTATGTTCACATCCTTTATCCCAGAATTATTCAGAAAATCACTAAATGTCAACTACTTATGTTCATGCCTTCACACACTTGGCATGTTAATTAGCTCGTAATATCTATTCCATACCAACGTCATGTGTACACATTTCCTATTACCACAGTATTCGCTGTTCTGAAAATGAGTGTATAATTACAGACTGTCATGAAAGATCAGCCACAGTTATGAGCAGGATTAGGCATAACTGTCAGAGCTTGATGATGATGATGATGATGATGATGATGATGATGATGATGATGATGATGATGATGATGATGATGATGATGATGATAATGATGATGATGATGATGGGCTAAGTACCCTATCTATGCTCAAGTCAAGAAAAACAACGGCAATGATGTGTATACTAACATGTCTAAGTCAAGACTATATCATTTAATCCATATATTTATTATGATGATAAACAAAATCTCCTGAGAGAGACAGAAAGAGAGAGAATATGGGGGGTATAAAATTAATTTAAAGTGCCTCCTGTATGTAAAGTGTTAAGGAGTATGAGTCAAGGGCCAGGCAATAAGGTTGTATGTATGACGTTAAATCTAAAGATATATATATATCGAATATCATCAAATGTACAAAATATCCAAAACAACAAATTTGGTCTCATAGAATTAATTGTTGGGGTGAGAGAAACAATGGATTTTTGCATGCGTTTGCTTGTAGGTATGTCTGTACTTATGTGTAATGTACATCCGTGTGTGTATGTAGGTATGTGCTTTTGTGTTATGAGCATTAATACATGTTGTGTGTATAAATATCACATGTGGGAGAGAGAGAGAGCTAATTCATCAATACAATTGTTTATCATAATACCTTGTTTCACCCACCTCTTTTATCTGGCTTAAAAATAACACAAATATCGAAACGACAAAATATCAAAAACATTCTTTAAAATAACGCTTACACTTTTTGTCCAATTGAAATGTTATCAATCGCTTTGTTCAATTGTTGGCTTGAATGATATACTGATGATTCGATTTTAAGACATATCGATCGTATGTTGGTTCAATTTTCAGATGTTTCAATCATATGTTGGTTAGAGTTACATACGTTTCAATCTTTTGTGTTCTGATAGAATATCAGCCCACCGGCAATAATCCCATCAGGAAGTTTACCCCACTGACTATTCACCCTTGGGAGTTAGTGTTATCAAAAAGTGGTTATAACCTATTTCAAAGGCACTGCTCAGTTGGGGTATTTTAAGACGCTATTGTATCAGTGCATATAAAAGGCATAACATCTGTCTAGACTTCGGGGTACCCTCAGCGGTCTCCGATACTCAAGAGTGGAGACTAACTTACCATAGACTGTATAGATATATATCCTGCACACTCAGTATAGAATAAAATTAGCCATTAATTTATGTGATGTAAATAACTAAATTGGTCGGTGATTCTCTGTCTATATATCAATAGATGGATAGATAGATGGATAGATAGATAGATAGATAGATAGATAGATAGATATGCAAAAACACATGCACACCTCGGAACACACCACACACACACAAAACAGCTACTGTGAATTTCCAGACACCCTTGCCTAGTGTAATAATAATAATATAATAACGGATTTTTATATAGCGGTAACAGGCACAAGATACTGACCTCTGCTAAAAAAATTGACCCAACTCTGCTGTAGCAACACCTCTGCTAGTACCAATACCACCTTTCCACATACTTCTGCAGGTGGATCTCAAAAGACAAAACCACCCACCTCTGCTGCATGCAACACCTCTGCTTGTACCAATAACCACCTTTCGACATCACTACTTCTATAGGGTGTGTGTGTAGGTGTGTGTGCACTTGTGTGTGTGTGTGTGTGTGTTTCTGTATGTAAGTTTACAATAAAAATTATAAGTATAAATGTTTGTGTCTCTCTCTAAATCACTCAATGCATAAAACAGGGCCAATAGTGTCTGCTGTACATGTGGTCCCCTACTGGGGCAAAGCATGCTCATTCATAAATAGTTGCTTCTGGGCCCTTGTGCCTAGGGTTTTCCTGTGTACATGACCAAGCCCCCTAAGGTCAATCTGTCTGTCCTCTACACTCCTACTTCAATGCGAAGGACATGCAAGCACAGGCCCCTATTGTGCTTCTGTTTTCGAGAAGGAATCTGTAAATACATGTATAACTTGTAAGGAATGCTTTCCTGCTTTAAAGAACTGCATGGATAGGCTCTGTTTGCAAAATGTATTCATTTCAAAAACAAATTAATTTTCATCAACTGATGATAAACTATTTATATATGTATTTATACAGTTTGCAAAATAGAGATAGAGGCAGCTGCACATGTATAACTAATCGCAATACGCTATTTTAAGCACAGATACTACGATTGTAAAATACAGACAGGGACTGGGAATACATTTTTAAGATAACTAAATATGAGCCGTACTAATGTAGAATCAGAATGAGAATCTCAAATTCTATGCTCAGTCAACATTTTCACAATGGAGAAGAAAAAAAAAACACACAGTTAAGAGCTCATAAGTGAAGTCCAAGTCATGTGTCCAGCTGAGCAAAACAAGAACATGGCCAATGACCTTAAACAAATGGCCCAAGCCTTGCTAGTAGTAGTAAACCTACCACAGATTTTTTTAGCACCCAGTCTTATTGATCCTAGCCTCAAGCACTTGGTGCAGTCACACCTAGGCTAACTACTACAATCTCCACTACTAAGAAAGAATCAGTGGCTGATAAGGGCCTAATCAATCCCTGCTACACAGGTATGCTAAAAGAGGTTATAGGGTACAGTGTCTGTTCTTGTTTACTTGAGTGTCAAGAAGCATGTCAGCGCATGGTTATGTTATGGATCTTTGAACTCTGTGAGTGTAACATTGAATCATCACTTACCACCTAACTAGTAACTCACTAAACAAAGGCTACAACCTAAACAACCATGAATCTAAACAACTGTGATATAGTAGCTCTATTTCTGTTAAAAATGACAATACATAGACTCAACATCATTGCATGCAACACTGTAAGTGTAACCAAAGACAATGGTGTAACTGAAAGTTCTATGTTGATGATGCGGAAAGGTTTTACTTCACATAATTATTCATAGGGGTGATAAGCAACCCACCTGACACAGAACAATCGCTGAGGGCAAAGTAAAAACAAAAAAAAGTTAAAAAAAATAAAGACAATGTCATATTAACCGGTAACTAACCTCGGAGACATTAGCATAGTGTTACGTTGAAATGTGCATGATGGTGCGTGTGAAATGTGCACGATATTATGTGTGAAGCGCGCGCGATAGATCTGTTCATTTTATTTTGCAAAGCATGCAATAATAGAGTGTATTTACCTTGATTTGAGTTTGCATTGTTGTTAGAAGAAGCTTTGTATAACGTTGATAATTTTCGTTAGTCGATATTATTGGAGAATTCTCTAGATCTGCTTGTTTACTATCGATCGAAGTTTCGGGATATTTGAGAACATTCTTTTGACAGAAAGGCAGGTTGTATGACGTAAAAAAGTGATGACGAAGTTAATTCTGATTGGTTGTAACGCATCGTTCTAGAACGTCCTGAGGTCATCTCGAGTTGAGAGAAAAAATATATAATGGACACTGTGTTGTGAAAAATAGAACGTCCTGAGGTCATCTCGAGTTGAGAGAAAAAATATATAATGGACACACTGTGTTGTGAAAAGAGAGTGTTGTTGATAGTGAGTTGGAAAGTAAAAAGTTGAGAGTGAAAAGGCGATTGTATGCAGTTGTTGATGTGTGCTGATTAAAAGTGAAAAACTTCATACGAAGACTTTGCCTTCTTGCTGCTGAGTGAGCAGGCTGCGTGGATAAACGAATCAGTTACACCTATCAGGATTTCAAGCATCGGGGCTGAATCAGATACTGATAGAAAAACACCAACATCGAATCGAGTGTAACACATAGTCTCCAATTCTAAACAATCGCTTCTCTTTCTTTTTTTGCCCTGCACTGAACACTTGACCATAAGCTAAAAAGTTATTAGGTTATCAAAAACACAAACAAACTACTACTATCTAGTTCTGCAGACTTGTTTTTGCTAGTGTACAAGGGTCAATAATCATGTTCACTTAAACAAATGAATGAAATACCAGTAAAATTAGCTTACATTATGACTATCAGCAGTTATCATTCTGGTTAAAACAAAATGCCCTCTTCACCTAGTAATACTTAGCAGAATCTAATGTGCAAAATCCACTTGTAAAGATAGCATCTTATCTCAGGAGAACCCATTTTCACTAACTGAACTGCATCTATTATACATGTATACATGTGTGAACGCAACCTATTACAACAGCATCTTATCTGAGAAAATCTACATTACAATTTACATTACTGTCTTTCCTAATTGTCTCCCCAAACTGGAAATTTCGAGGCAATATCTCCTAGATCCTCTCAGTCCATCTAAATAACCTATAGATGCCAAACACTAAGCCAAAACAATAATGAACAAGTGCTGAACCCTAACGGTTTGCAGAGTTCTTTCTCTCTCAGTCTCTCTCCCCCTCCCCCCCCCTCTCTCTCTCTCTCTCTCTCTCTCATTCATACACACACACACACTAACTAAATACGAAGTTTCCCAGAAATCAGTCCATTAGTTTCAGAGAAAATTGAGCAAAATAAATAACTAAATTAAAAGAAAAATATTGCGTCACCTTGACAACGTTGTAGTTTGATAGTAAGTTTTGAATAAGGCTCCACACAAAATCTATACACTCTCATTACATACAAAGTTTAAAGAAAATGTTACCCAAAAAATGTAGAAGGTGAACTCATAATGATTACCTCACTCGATTTGCATAATTTTGGTTTTACATAGGAGACATTGGTAAAGTCTAAGTTATAATATGCCAAACTTGAACCAAATCCCTCTGGACAGTAGTTTTGGAAAAAATAGGATTAGAAAAAAAAATGTATGAAGCCACCATGATGACATTAAACAAAAACATCAATATACCATAGTTTCGTAGGCAACTGTACACTCTAATTATACCAATTTTTAAAAAATATATAAAATTTACAAAAAAAATTTTTAATAACATAAAATGATTATTTCACTCGATTTGCATAACTTCATAAGTTTGGATTTACCTTGGAGGAATAGGTAAAGTCTAAGTACATTCCAAACTTGAAGCAAACCCTTCAGTAGTTTGGGAGAAAATAGGATTTGAAGAAAACATAAATTATGAAATCTCCATGATGTCACCCAATATGCATAATTTTTTTGTCATCTGGTAGGGTTCACTAGATACCAAGTTTAAAAGAAATCCGTTCATTACTTTCAAAGAAAAGTGCGCAAATAAATGCCACCTTTGGATGCCGAACATACAGATGCTGGACACCGAAGCCCAAAGCCCAAACCAGTAGTTTCCGAAACTTTACAGCTCAGGAACTAAAAAGCAAACTATAAGGAATCTTGTTTTTAAAAATTATTTCAGCAAAATGTATTATGCAGAACTTAGTGTTGTCTGGTTACAGAGTACAGACATCATCTCTATAAATTTCTCATTTCACTAAAAATAGTAAGCAATGACAGACAGGTTTGTGGATGCATTCATTGACATGCATGTCATAATGTACATAGTAAACATCACGTGCCAATAAAAGAAAGGAAAAAAAGTCTCCCTACATCATGTATTGTCTTACCAAGGAAAATGCTCCTTATAGCATGCGCCTATGGAAATGCTCCCTTAAAGCTACTACTATGCATACAATATTAAAAGCTTGCCGGCTCCTTCAAGCCAGAAAAAAACTCTCCCTCTCTCTCTCTGCTCCTTCAAGCCATAAAAGAACTCTCTCTCTCTCTCTCTCTCCACCTCCCCCCCCCCCACTACTTCAAGCCAGAAAGGAACTTACACTCACTCTATGCACTCTCTATGCACTGTGTGACGCATGTGCCCTTCATCTGCCAACATGAGATACAGCATGTAGCACTCCGAATTTCATCATCATGTAGGCCTACCTCTTGGCAAAGCAAACTAAGAACAGGAAGAAAAACTTTCCAAAGCATGTACTGCTTTACTACAAAAACTATGATGACCATAATTTAACATCCTCAAAAATGAGTGTGTATAACAGACAGTGGAGAGTGGTGGCAATAATTATGTGGACATTATATGTGGAAAGTGGCAAAAGCTATGTGGATATGGTACGTGGAGAGTGGCAATTACTATTTTCTATACAATGAACCTTTTATAGACGCATTTCAATGAAATGCACCATCAAAACTGTTCACAGCCTGTCAACAACAATCAAATCATAATCATAGTAGACTGGCTTATTCAATGGGCTCTATGCACAAGTCGGCGGCATGGTCACGTGGCGCGGGAATAACAAAGCGGTCATGGCAATATTTCATCTTTCAGTGGAAATCGATGAAAGGAAATGTTCTTTTCTTTGCATAAAGGTTTACGTCGAAGTTATAGCATCCAAACGCAGCACAGTACTTCACCATTTTCAAACTCGAGCACGCCGTGTTATTCCCGCAGCACGTGGCCGCCACGCCTTTGTGCATAGAGCCCATTTTAAAAATTATATAAGAATATGAGACTTCACTGATAAAGTTTTACCTAGCACAATTGTATCCAGTTTGGAAACTACTTATACTTAGTTACTGTATCTTATTCTATACTAGTTTAAAAACTTCTTGGTATGTCACTGTGTATCGCATGTTTTCCTAGGTTAGAAGTCTCTTATATTACGTAGCTCAATGACATAATCCACACACGCGCACACACAGCTAGTCCTATTGCACTGTAGGCAGAAGTGCCTCTAACAGAAAAGACTGCCAATGGCTGAATAGGCTACATGGCTTGAATATTAATGTCAACAATAAACATTTTCATAATGTATCTTGGTTGGGGCTGGAATAGTTAGGCATATAGGGCTCATGTGACATGCCAGACCAATGATAGAAAAATTATATTAAGTCTAGGCTAGCCTAGTACTGTCACGTCAATCGTAAGCGTTACATCTACTGCGTTGCAGAAAAATTTAGGCCTACCAATGGCAGGAAGAAATGCTAACACCGGCAAAGTCTGAACAAGAGAAATACTACATCTAATGCAAAATAAATTCCACCAATGAATGAAGAACTGAAACATGGCAGCAAAACAATAGCTTTCACGTTTTGTGCAATAAATATAACAAAATGCTGCTTTCGTTATGGTAATTAAATAAACACGAATGTTGTTAGTGTTATTGTTATGCAGCAGCCGCATCATCTACTTTCGAGTTCCGATTCCCCTCGCAGCCACTATTAAAAGGCGAATACTTACCTGGATGTGTTGCAAGTCTCTCCAGAGCAAGGCGAATATTCAGCGCAGAATGTGAAAAAGATGCAATAATAACATAAACAGAAATTTGGTACTGTCTACTTTCGTTCGGAATACACGTATTCCACATACACAGACACAGAAACTAAGAACAGACAAGGCCAGTTAGAACTGACTGAAATTTATCCAAGTCATGCGCACCTAGCGTGCGCATATTCAACAACAATGATGATTGGTCCATACAGTAATTGATCGCCGTAAAGTGACCAATGAACGCAAGCTAAAACCAAAAGTAGCGTCCAAGATGAAGATTTTACTGAGGGATTGCATTCTTTTTATGTTTTGTGTAAGCAGTCCAAAAATAATTGCTTTGTTAGATAAAGCGTACTTATTTTCTATGCATTTATTCATCTAGAACACATCTGCCGGCATGTACCTTTTCCGAGACGCTCTGTTAAGTTTTAAACTACGCGTAAAATACAGATCAAGTTGCTGGGAAAAAAAAAAAAAACAATTAAAAAAAACAACAAACAGAATGCGGCTAAGGGGAAACAACACATTTGAAAAAAGATGTACTGTGACAGTTATGATGAGTGTTTATCGTTCTTACATTTCATAGTTCTAGGAGAAAATAATATATAAATAATATAATACTAGTCTAGTAGATAAAGCGATCATAAGTAAATTATGCTCCTAAGCGCTGCTGATGCCTATAATTTTTTTTTATTACCTACTGGCTCAGTAGCTGCTAATATAGTAAATTTAAGATGCTACTACGCTACCAAGCTATAATGTCACAGGGCCGGACCTGGGAAAAGTCGAAGGGGGGGTTACAGATTCAGCGAAGGCGCGAAGCGCCGAGACTTCTAGGGGGGTCCGGGGGCATGCCCCCCCGGGAAATTTTTTTTTCCAAGGATGCAAAATGGTGCAATCTGGTGTAATCTGAACCTTGAAAAAGCCATTTGTGATGGTCTGGGACTTTGAGCTTTTTGAACAATTGAACTGACAAACTCTGGGGTAAAAAAAATTATCCTCTGCCCCTCCCTTTAAACAACAACAACACACACTCACACACAAACATTTATTTATCAGCAGAGATGTTTTGTATACTATTATTATTCACTACTTTTTGTCGATCGTTAACGGTATAAAGCTTTTACCTTGTAGTTTATGAACATCACCACCCTGCTTTCACTTTCAGTCTTGCTGCAATAGTTTCTCCGGCATTAGTACCATTTGTGAACTGTATCTTCTGGCAAAACAGTTCACTGCCTCTTTGAAGTCAATATCAACATCCCTGTGCACTTTCAGTAAAGCAAGTCCATTGAGCCTCTGTTGCCCCATTGTAGAGCGCAGGTAGTTTTTCAGGTTGCTCAACTGACTGTTTGAACGCTCACACTCGGCAGTAGTGACAGGCAGGGTGCAAAGGTTCCTTAGCATGATGAACAGGTTGGGATAAAAATCCCTCTCACAATGTTTCAGTGCTTCTGATGCCATGGATGGGATGATAGCTGTCGCATTCTCAGCAGCACTGCGCCATTTGCAAACCCACCGTTGGTATTCTGCATCAAGGGTAGCGTTGTCTGGTAGGTCAGACTCCCACAACATTGCCAGTGTCTTCACCCCTTCTGGAATCTGCATAAAACCATCCTGGTTGCCTATTAAAGTGCTTGGCACCAGACAGAGACCATCAACTGCTAGACCAGCATTTTTTTACCTCGAGTCCAATTCGGTTGACAGGTATTCCAAGAAAGGAATGGCAATGCTAATCTTGAAATATTCTTCTGGAGTGGCCGCAGGTTGGTTGTCACGGAGAGTCTGTCGAGATGCTTGACGAGGAACAATAACATCAGTTGTCAAAGCATTTGCAAATTTGCTGACTTCACCAAACCAGGCAACGAATCATATAGTTCATAATTATCAACTTAGCATCTTAATTAATATTTCTAAAAAGTAGTTTTTGGGGGATTAGGGCAGTATCAAGGTGAAGGTGCTGTAAGAGGCTTTCGGCCAGAACAGGAAAATATGGCTGCATTTACTCATTTAGGCTTAGGGGTTGGGTTACTTGGTCGTTTCAACGGGAAAACGCTTTGGACGTTTTATCGGATCTATTGAAATGGATTTCCGTTGAATTGTCTATAAATAACTCTTTGTACCTTGGATCAAAAGTGAATAAAAACTGCAATGTTTTAAAAACAATTAAAAAATTAAAATTCTTTGAATTAAAAAAAAATTCAATTTTTTTTTTTTTTTTTGAGTTTGGAGGGGGGGTTCCGGAACCCAGGTAACCCCCCCCCCCCCCCCTGGATCCGGCCCTGTTGTCATGTTACAAGCTTGCAAGCACATACAGCGTTGCTGAGACTAGACGAGACCTGCTCTCTCTCTCTCTCTCTCTCTCTCTCTCTCTCTCTCTCTCTCTCTCTCTCTCTCTCTCTCTCTCTCTCTCTCTCTCTCTCTCTCTCTCTCTCTCTTCCCCTGTCTGTCTGTTTCATTTCATTTCATTCATTATTTAGATTAACGTCTCCGGACACAGTGCGTATAGGAGACAAATCTGTCTGTCTGTTTGTTTGTATGTAGATTATAGTCACACGACACTTTCGCATATAGGTGACTACTGGACCGATTTATACTGACACCAGCGGGCCAGTTGTTGGTAAAGGGGAAAATAATATGATCACACGTTGACCAATCCGGGATTCGAACCAGTGACCTTTCGGTTACTATCTATCTCGCTTATTAACTGAACTGAACTGTGACTAAAACTGATATCGCATAGTAATTGACCAATCACCGATGACGATGCTTCTAGCAAGCTATGAAATACATGTGTGTAAGTCGTAAGAATACAGGACCTACCCATGGACTAAATATTTAGTCCATGACCTACCTTAACCCATTTACCAATCGCAGCTCCGATATCTTTTCTGCATTAATGACTGACTCGAAAAACCAAACGGTCTTTTATTTTCCAAGACGCGCTAAAGCAGCCAGATTTTATTCCCAAGCCGTCACTACTGTCATAAATCCTACAGCAACAATAATTATTATCTCAAGGAAAGGAGGAGCCAAAAGAGTAAATGGACCGACAGAATCAGCAAATTAAACTGGCATTGTTTTTCATTGGATGCCTAAGCTAGAGTTGACTGAACACTAGTTATATAGGCCTACATTTTGAACGATGAGGAGATGAATCAATGAATGACACTGGCATTGCTTTTCACTGGTCAAGTTTGAAGACACCTGTCATGTGTCACTTTCTGATGTTCATTTTTTTTTTACTCTTTGTATGTGTGTGAGTGGGTGGGTGGGTGGGCGTGCGTTTAAGTTTGTGTGCGTTTGTGAATACATTTTAAGGAAAGCTTCTCATTTTTGGACTAAATTTGGTTGCGCATTTGGATGACTTTATTGGAAAGCAATATGTAAAGTGGTCGTTCACACACATCTTTCTCCTCTAGTCTAATTTCTATTCTTCTTTCTTTCCCAGTTGAATAAATCGATACATACATGTTATTCGCATCTTATACGTAAAATATAAAAAAAATCGTCACGTCATGGAGATCGGACAATATTGCACTCGCGCAAAGCTCTCTCTCTCTCTCTCTCTCTCTCTCTCGCTCTCTCTCTCTCCTCTTCTTCTCGTCTCTTTTTTCATGTATATAGACTTTTATGGCAAACATCTCCAAATTGACAAAACAAACACTGACAATTTTATGTTCAGATCCGCTCCAGTCTAAACTCTATTGTTATGCAATAATTATTTTGTTTTTGCAAGTGGTCAGTGGTGTAGAAATTTAGACAGAGAATGAAAACAAAAATCCACCATGGGAGCATATATGTGCACGTAATGATATTGACTATAGCCACACACACAAAAAGGATAATCCTAATTTATTAGTTACTGAGGTAAAAAAAAAAAAAAAAAAAAAAAAAAAAAAAAGCATATTGAAAGTAATTACAAAAAACATAAAATATTATGCAGATTTTTACTTATGGATCAGTTTTAGATTCTTCGTATAGTAGATCAGCATATATTATTCATGAAATAAATATCAGAAGGTCATACTATTTAGGAAAGGGATTTTCTATATTTACAGCTGAGCTTAATGCTATTTTAATGGCTTTAAATTTCATCATGACGTCACCTTTAGAATTATTTGGTATATTAGTATGTGTTGATTCAAAAGCGGTTCTGTATGCATTAAAACAGTAAAACTGTAAAGATAGAAGGGAGTTTATCTATGAAATTAAACATATGATACATTGTGTAATTTTTAGAGGAATAAATATTGATTTCTGTTGGGTTCCATCACATTGCGGAATCCATAGGAATGAGGTATGTGATAGATTAGCTAAGGGGGGAGCACAAAGGTCGTCAGATTCTATGTTTATAACAAATTTGAATATTTGTAATCATGAAATGTTTTCCTTACTAGAAAAGGCAGTGTATCATGATAATAACATTAAAAATATATCTATACTGAATTGTTCAAGACCACTTTCTAACTTAATATATAAATTAAGAATGAACGCATGGAGCACTAAATACTCAGCTGATATTAAATGTACGTAATACAAGTCGATGACCTGCTCACAGTGGTGAAGAAACGGAAACTCCGATGGTATGGCCACGTCACCAGATCATCAGGCCTTGCAAAGACCATTCTGCAAGGCACAGTGCAAGGAGGTAGAAGAAGGGGGAGACCGAAAAAGAGGTGGGAGGACAACATTCGAGAATGGACTGGTTTGACACTGAGCGAAGCCATGAGGGCTGCTGAGGACAGAGAAAGATGGAGTATGCTGGTTAAGCGATCATCTGTGGTGCCCCTACGACCTTCGGGTTATGGGACAGGATAGGAGGATAGGAATACAAGTCGATCAGTACATCACCTTCTCTTTGAATGCTCCGTTTTAAAAGACATATTTAAAGTAAATGGACATAGCATAATTGAATATGGACATTCTGTAGGCATGGTTCTATATCTTCCAAATGTTACAGACGTTGTGAAAGTTATAGCAAAATCTCCTGTTGGTAAACGCCTTTTTGATGTCTATGAACACATGATATAGATGTTGGTGCTGTAGGTATTTCTCGCAGATTATTCTGAGGTTGAAAATCTGTTCAGTGGTACTTCGCGCTGCCCTAAATCCTGCTTGCTCTTCGGCTATGATTTTTTCAGCTTGGGGGTTTCAACCTGTTGAGTATTATATTTCACAAGGACCTTGCTGGGATGGCTGATGAGGCTGATGGTGCGGTAATTTTCACATTCCTGAAGGTTACCTTTTTTGGAAAGAGTGATGACAAGTGATGTCAATTGTAAAGGCCACTCCCCACTCTGCCACATCTTGTTACACATAATGGTGAGTGCGTCGATCATCGCTTCTCCTCCTGCTTGAAGCAGTTCCGCGGGTATGGTGTCCACTCCCGCTGACTTCCCCTTCTTCAGCGATTGCACTGCTGCCTCAACTTCTTCTCGGAGAATTGGGAGGATTTCTTCTTCTTCTCTGTTCTCTGGACATGCTAGAACTGATGGGTCTCCGTTTGGTTTGTGGTTGTAAAGGTCAGAGCAGTACTCTGTCCATCTGTCCAAGACTTGTTGTTTTTCTGTAAGGCATAAGCCACTTGCTTTGGATCGTGGAGACCTTGGGCTGTTTAACACTTGTCAGCGGCTTCACAGTCTGGTAGGCCTTCTTGCTGTTGTTTTTGTTCAGACTGTTATCTATTTCCTGGCGTTGAGCTTCTGTCCAGTTCTCCTTTGCTGTGCGCATGCCTTTTCGGATGTCATTGTTCATTTTTCGGTAGGCATCAGCTCCCTGTCAGGTGTTCCTTTTCTGTTTCATTTCTTCGTTTATCACGCAAGTCCAAAAGTTCAGGTGTGATCCCCAGCTTCTTCTTTGACCGGTGCTTTCCAAGGATTTCCGTGGAGGCATCTGTCACAGCTAAGTTGAAGGTGGTGGTCATGGTGTTAACATCTACTTCACCAGCTCTTAAAATGAGCAGTGGTGCAAATTTCCCTCCAATTGTGGCCTAAAATATTTCTGTCACCTCCGGGTCTTGCAGTTTGTCCAGGTCGAACTTTAGTCTAGTGCACTTTGCTGTGTTTACTCTCTTCAAGTTAAGTCGGACGACATCATCACAAGATTGTGGTCACTTCCGATGTCTGCTCGAAAAGTGCGTGTCCTGCCAATGTTGATGCTTGATCTGAAGCGTTTCTTGACCATCATTAACATTTACCGAGTAAGTCCCTTTAATAGAATTTTGGAAAACCCCCCCCCCCCAAAACCTAACTGATCCGCCCCTGGTGAAGGACTGCTGACAGTCTAGTTTGGAAGCTTAAATGCGACAGCGGAAGAGGGTTGAAGGTTGATTGATTGATTTATTATTGCTTTAGGTCCAGCGGACTCTTCCGAGCCAAATCAGGACCGAGGGTTGAAGGTGGGTAAATGTTTTTTTGTTTTTTTTAAACGGTGCTTAGCCAATACATTTGTGCATCTCTTTCATGTAATCATTCCACAAATGAAAGTGAAGATTCCCCCTCTGTAACAAGCAGACCCGTTTACCCCGCGCTATTTGAGCTTTTGCTTGTTTAGCAGTAGTAAAACTTAGAAGATTACTTTAGTCTATAGCAGACGATTAAGGTATAACTGATGTGTACACACACACTGCAAGCTGACGCGAGCCGTTTAGTGACATCATCGCAGCCTACGATCGAGTTTTGAACTTTATAGCCACTTAGATTGTTTCAGCCAATCAGGACACAGGTAGAGTGGTTAGGACCAGTTCTGGCTGATTCAGTCAAAACCAAGTATAGGGTCAGTTGTGTGGAAAGCTCTGAGCAGTACACAGCTACACTTGAGAAGGGAAGCAGTGCTTGTTGAATATTTGAATTCAATCAAGTAGCCACCGGCCTGACATTGTCGAACAGGTAAATGAACATACTTCTGTTACATCGTGATGTGTTTATATTATTATTGAAATTATATTTGTGGAATTTGCTATGCATAGATTTGAATTGTTAGTCCGACTTTGCCTTGCCATGTGGAGAAGCTGAACACGTGTTAAGCACGGCCGGTTTTGACGCCATGTTGTATACCTGACGGAACCACTGTTGTTTAACCTATATGTATGCTTGCAGACCAGTGGCTATACCAGTGAATGTTTATAATATTATTAATTCTTTATGTGTATAGTTAGCCATGATTTATATTTATGTATGTATAGGAAATTAGAGTGGAGATTCCAGTGGACCACCGACTTAGCAGAAGGTTCGTGGCTTATGTATAGAGATGTGGAGCTATTACTGAGGGCTATTTTGGCTTTCAGTGAGACGCTCTGCACAGACCTATTTTTCGGGGTTGTGCCGAATTTCGTCTCTTATGTTACAGACGAGCAGGCAGGATATCCTGAGCCCAACTCAACAGAAGAGCAAAACCTAATCTACGATTCGAGTTGGCTGCCGAGGCATCTACAGCATCGAGCGCCGATAGCCCACCCGTCGAACACAAGCAACGACAACACAGAGTGTCGTAGAAACTACCTCAATGCAGCGCTTCAACCACGAAAACATTCAGTTAAGTGCGCAGGAAACAGTGCACTAAAACTATATCAAAAGGACCACAGTAGTCCACTCTTCATGAACGCTAGTAGCCAGTGCCCAAAGAAAAAATAGCTGCCTAGATTATCAGTGAGCGAACCATTCGCATTGACAATTGAACTTTTAAGTTAGATTTGTGCTTCGACGATCGTGTATAGAGTAGAAGAAATAAATGTGTGATTTTGACTGTTATTAACTCTTTCCCTGCCAGGCATGTTTCCACGTTTGTGCCAGACATTTCTCTTGCACCAGAAAGAAAGTTCAGTACCTTAGGCATTTAAGCTACTGTTCTTTCAATAATAGTTGTTAAATAGACATATTTCATATCAAATTAAAGGTAAAAGAGTGAAGAATAAGAAAAAAACCACACAAATGTTAATTTGATTATGTTATTGAAATATGTGTTTTGAAAGCATGTTGATCTTTTTGAAATTATAAAATAAAATAAAAATATTTCTACATACCACAGTGATAAAAAAAATCTGGAGGAATAATTCCAATCACTGAATCAGCTTCACACACCAGAAAGAAAATTTATTTAGGATCAAAATACACTTTACAGTTTGAAATTATATTGATTATTAGCAGAGTTTGACACACTGTCGATTGTGCCCATCACATATGCTTAGTAAAATGCACAAAAAACACTCTAAAAACGAATCAATTTGAAGAAACCACGCGCGTGTCGATCGGGAACGAAAGTAGAAAGAGTTATCTCTCTTTGGTTAAAATAAAACTTGGATTGGACTGCGCAAAAAACCGGAACGAAACGGAATACTGAAATCGACTATATATCGTCGATTGGCACAAACATGGCGGCTCAGATCGACGATATATCGTCTATTGGCAGGGAAAGAGTTAAGTGGCTGGACTACATATGATTCATAGCCGTGTGAAAGCTAGTGTGACAGTGATCTTTTACCATTTTTCTATCTATCTCTGTACCCCAGCCTTAACACAGACCGAGCTAAACAAATAAATGTATTAAAGTAATTCACAGGGTGACTCACTAGCGGTCCCCATAGAATAGACGTGAGGGTTACAGCATTCCATTGTGCAGAGCCCAGCAACAATAAAACCCCACTTCACACCCTCCCTCCCATCCCCGCTCCTTTCTCCTTCCCCCCCCCCCTCATATAGCACCATCGCCTCACCAAGATCTACCCAACACCCCTCCCCCCAACAACAAACCGCCCATGGGCGGTTATGACGTGCTCCCTTGCCCCCGCTCCTACCAAGTCCCATGTTTAGTTTAGTTTAGTTATTAATTTATCGTGTTTGGGGATGATAATTTGCGGATTGTTGTTGGGGGGAGGGGTGTTGGGTAGATCTTGGTGAGGCGATGGTGGTGGTGCTATATCAGACAGCTTACTATAATTATAGTAGAAGCTGTCTTGCTATATGAGGGGGGAGGGGGGAGGGGGGAGAGGGGAAATGCAACATCTCTTCACATTAATTTTGATTATTGCTTGGGAGGGTCCTGCTTTGGCTCGGAAGAGTCCGCTGGACCTAAAGCAATAATCATGTAATATAATGTAATGTTATTGCTTGAGAGATACTCGAAGCAGCACGTCCGGGATGGATCGAGTGGAGTCCGGTTTGGAGGATCCATCTTATTGTGAGAGTGTCGTGCGTGAGTGGGGTGGTGTTGTTGCCTCTCATTCCGCACACAGTCACAGGAATATCAGGATAGATTAGTTCTATTCAGACTTTACTACCACTTGACAGCACGCTGAAACATCATTAAAACATATATAAGTATGCCGTCAATAGTTGTTACGGTTAGATGTTACAGTATAGAATAATATGTAAAAGGCAATAGGAAAATAGGCAATGGCATAGGTGGCTTAAAGAACAGAAAATACATTACAAACAATACAAGACAAAATAATCAATGTTAATTACAAAAGGGGCAGCATAAACACACATGGCCCAAACAATGTAAATACTCATCAACAATATGTTGCACACCACATTTAAGGGGATGTGCCAATATGCTGGCTATACACAAGCCTAAATAAAAGGGAATGACCCAATGCACATTCTCACATAGAGGATAGGCCTAGTCTGACAGACAAACGCAATGCCACAACCTAGTCTGGCATATCAACTCAGACATACCTGGTCCTAACATATAATTAATAATACATCAATAATACAAAAGAAAATGCCACCTGGCCATGCCAGCTATACACAATATGAATATGAGACAACAATATAAATGGTGGTTGACTAGTTATACAGCATTTAGTAAATACTGAGTCACTCAAATTAGCATTCACTACATGATGGAAGACGGTAAAGCAAAATTAATAATAAAGGATTATGAAACATGTTATTAAATCACTTTACATACTTAAGCAATACTATAATACAACATGACAAAGTGGTGGCCCAGGGCAATAGGCAGAAATACAAGAAATAGGATAAAGTGGAGAAGGCCTAATCCAAGCAAACAGAACTGACACATAGGCCTACACCTTCACAGAACATCAGAAGAAGAGATATAAAGGGAGACAAGAGAGAGAAGGGAAGAAACTAGGGAAGGTTGGGGGAGGGTGGGGGGGGGGGCTACCAGCAGACGACTAATAAACTCTCAAGCAGCAGGAATAGATCCTACGACTGCACAGAGCATCAGAAATGAACTGTGGTGCACTCAGTCGGCAACTAAGCAAGTAATAAGCCCATGGAGAGCTGACTATTACAGCAGACACTGGGTGCACTCATTCATACACAAGCTAGAAGCATTCTCTGGTAGAGTGTAGATCAAAACACAGCCAAGCCTACGCTGTAGGTGATAGCCACCGCGACAGATAGACTGATGCAAGATTACAGCAACATCTAACTCAACATACTGAATAGATCAAACATGAAGAGTGATATCGTACCAAAATCCTGTGATCCTAGAAGTAGAATGCCGAAGCCTGACTTTAACAAAGCAAGAAGCATAGCAAGGTATGGAAGATCCGGGTTACCGGCCATGAGGAAGATAGAAGCCTTGAGACAATCACAATGTATAAATCTAAATTCTACTGTAAAATACAAGTGTATTATTACTATTAAGCACAAAACATACACATTCTTCTAGTAGTATGGATAACAAAGTCATGTAACTAAACAATGTTACTTACATGGGCCATAATGGATTGGGATGGTCTAACGAACGCTCGGATGGTAAAATTTCCGTCCCCTAACACAAAGGCGTATGGGGGTAACGCGCGGAACAGAAGCGTTCCTTTTTTTCAAACATCTTCTTTGTTCACGATAGCCTACCGATATATACCAAACGCAGTGCCAGAGGCTGTTCTGGGCTCGCGCGCAGCAATAGGCACAGGACAGGGAAATTTAATACATACATTCACCATTCAGCACATTTATCCTCTCATTCGCGATCAGACAATAGTGTAACTGGTTACATTCGCCCCAGACTGATCAGAACAATGTCCTCATTGTTTTCTCTGTGCTATTCTAGCAGATTTTCTTACTGGTAACGGTATTCTAGTTGGTGTGGAACTGGAAGGGGCACGACAAGCAGCCGCTGAGGTGGATGGGATAGGCTGGACAGGAACTGGGAGACGGGGTCTGGGTCTGGGATCATTAAGATTGGGGAGAAAAATCCAACTCTCCTCCTCCTCATCGTCTGAGAACCGAAGAGATGGTTTGGGTTTTGGAGATGCGGGGAGAGCTGGTTGAGGAGACACAATAGCTTTGACAGGCATAACATTTATCCGGTTAACTGTCTGTTCTTTGCCTCCATTATGAGGTCGCACTCTAACCACGGAATCACTGGGTTGGGAAGTGACCACGAACAAGTCAGATTTCCAACGGTCTTGGATTTTATTCCTCCCGAGGACTCTGTTTGGCAGATAGACGAAGGACCCTATGGCTAGTCCCGGTTCTCCAACTTGCTTCACTCTGCTTGCTCTGGCTGCAGAAGCAGCAGTCAACCTCTCTGTGGCTGTTACATGAGCTTGGCGCAGGCGGTGTTGATGCTGTCTTACCCAATCAACAGCTCCTGATGCATGACGAGACGAATCAAGCAGGCCTAACTTGACATCAACAGGCAGCCTTGGTTCATGGCCAAACATGAGAAGATGAGGGGAGAATCCTGTTGAGGAATGGGGAGTACAGTTGTAGGCCTGGACAACTTCTTGCAGATGTTGTGGCCATTTCTTCTTTTGTTCATCTGATAGGGTGCGCAAAAGTTGATGAAGGGTGCGGTTAAACCTCTCGCACTGACCGTTTCCTTGGGGGTGGTAAGGGGTCGTTCTGGACTTCTTTATGTTGTACATCAGACATAGTTCATTGACCACCCTACCTTCAAAGTCTCTGCCTTGATCACTATGCAGTCGTTCTGGCACACCGAACTTCTGGAACCATTCAGTCACTAGCACCTTGGCTACAGTTACTGCTTCTTGATTTCTGGTTGGAACTGCAATTGTATACTTGGTGAACACATCTGTAATTACTAGGATGCTTTCTCTTCCATCAGACGCTGGCTCGACCTTACAGAAGTCCATGGCGACAACTTGAAGCGGTTTGGTCGCCAGAAGGTGACCCATCGCTGGCCTGACAGTTGACCGTCTGTTCAATTGGCATCTCTGACACTGCTCGATGTACCCCTCACAGTCCTTGGTCATACCAGGCCAGTACACCCTTTTACGAAGTAGGGACAGAGTTCTGTCCACTGCCTGATGGGCCATCTTGTCATGCAGCTCAATCAAGATATCTGGTTGCAGAGTAGAAGGTAGTACGAGCTGTAGCACTGGTCCATGAACTGGGTCTTGCACTGATCGGTGAAGTACACCCTCAATGATCTGGAGGCGGGCATGCTGCCCACAAAGAGTGGCCAGTGACTTGTCTTTAGAAATAGGGGGTTTCTCGGGCCAAGACTTCAACACTGTGCCAATCGCTGGATCCTCCTGCTGGAGTTCCAACATGTTGTGAGAAGACAGGGTAGGCAGTGCGGTAGACCAGTCTGGAAGGACAGGCTTCATGGGAGCTGTTGGAGCGGGGCCAGGAAACAGACAACAGTCCTTTTCTAGAGCCTGATGTTGACAGAAGACCGATTGGGATTGGGCTACCTCCACTGGGATAGGAGTAGAGGTCGGAGGCAAGCTTTCTGGTGGTCGTCTGGACAGGGCATCAGCTCGATTTGTCTTGCCAGGCTTGTATTTTACCACAAAGTCAAAGACAGCCAGCTGTGCAGCCCATCTCTGCTCAAGAGCACCCAATTTGGAAGTTTGGAAATGGGCGAGAGGGTTGTTGTCTGTCCACACCTCAAACTTGTTGCCTAAAAGGTAGCCTCGAAACTTTTCAGTAGCCGCCCATTTCAACGCCAACATTTCTAACTTGAAACTGCTATAGTTGGTTTCATTCTTCTCTGTGGGGCGGAGTCTCCTACTGGCATAAGCGATGACTCTCAGCTTTCCGTCGGGCTGGCGCTGGTTGAGAATGGCCCCTAATCCCTCAAGACTTGCATCTGTTTCCAGAACAAAGGGTTTGTTGAAGTCGGCGAACGCAAGCACTCCAGCACTGGTAAGCTTTTCCTTGAGCGTCTTGAAGGCAACCTCATGCTCTGGTTTCCACAGATGGGATATGGGTGCGGTCTTTTTGTCTTGGCTGTTGATCAGGGAGTGTAATGGTCCAGCAATGGAGGCGTAATTCTGTACAAAGCGCCGATAATACCCCGCGAAGCCAAGGAAAGATCTCAATTCCTTTGCAGTCTGTGGCGTGGGCCAGTTCTGAACAACTTCTACCTTTTCATCCTGACAGCTCACACCCTTGGCAGAAATGCTATGGCCAAGGTAGCTGACCTCTTTCTGGAGAAACTGACACTTTTCAAGGTTCAACTTGAGGCCTACGTCTTCAAGTCTACTAAGGACTCGATCCAGTTGCTGAAGATGGTCGCTGAGGGTCTTCGAATAGATAAGAAGGTCGTCAAAGTAGACTAAGAGGAACTGGAAAAGCTGGTCACTCATCACTTTGTTCATAAGCCGCTGAAAAGTTGCTGGTGCACCGGCAAGACCAAAGGGCATCCGGGTATACTCGAAGAGGCCAAATGGTGTAGTGAAAGCAGTTTTGCTCTGATCCTCTGGCGCCATTGCTATCTGGTGATACCCGCTGGCTAAGTCTAGCGTGGAGAAGAACTCTGACCCTACCAGCAGGTCAAAGGTTTTGTTGATGCGTGGTAGAGGGTAGGCATCTTTGATGGTCTTGGCGTTTAGCCCCCGATAGTCCACACATAATCTGATTGACCCGTCTTTCTTCCTGACAACTACAATTGGTGCCGCATATGGACTATGGCTCTCATGGATAATTCCTTTAGCCAACAGCTCTTGTAAGTGTTCTCTCACCTCATTGAAATCTTTGGGATGAATTGACCTGTGTGGTTGACTCACTGGTATGTTATCAGTAAGCCGTATTCTGTGAACGTCCTTGTCGGTGTACCCAAGTTCACTTTCTGCAGTAGAGATCACAGAAGGGTGCTTCTTTAGTACTTCAAGCAGTTGGTTCCGCTCCTCGTCGGTCCCTTGGAAGTCTTTTAACTTGGATGCCAAGTCAGCAATGAGAGTAGAAGCTGCTACTGGCTTCCCAACCCGGATCTCCTGCTCATTGCAGACTACCTCTGCTGTAGACGGGGAGTCAATGGAAGCTACATGAAACAGGGTTACGAGTGGAGTGCTGGCCTTGAGGGTGATGCCCTCCTCAGTGAGGTTGAGGACTCTAACATACATAGGCGAGGGGTAAGGCCCTAACAAGGTTGGGGTGATGAGACAGCCTGCAGGCAGATTGTGGTCTGCAGCCTCAGCCAGCAATCGATGTGAAGCTCTTTTGGATCTGATTTGTACCGCTACCATGGACTCAGCTGGAATAAACACATTCCTAGCAGCCCGACCGATACCATGCACAGACCCATCATGCGCATGCACCTCCTCCACAACCGATGCTAACCAAGCTGGTTCCTGGCTCTGGCCTTTAAATATCCTACCTATTACATTCATCCCTAACACTCCTGGGATTTCCTTCTTACGCTGTCTAGTAAAAATATCATCAGAATCCCTAACTACCATCAGGGTTGTCACAATCGTGGTACCAAAAACTGTCACTGGACATGTTACAACTCCTACATACGGGATATCAAGGTCATTAGCTGCTTTTAAAGTTAGGTACCCTACTGAGTCTATTGGAAGCTGCCTAAGATATTGTTTATAAAATGTTTCTGTAACACTACTTATCTGACTACCTGTATAAACTAATGCTTTACAGTCTACATGCTGTATGTTCATAGAGGTCGTAGGACACTCTCCTGCCAGTGTAGCCTTACTGGCAGCCCCTGCTGTGTGGCTACTTTCCACAACAGGTGCCTCTAGTTTGGGCACTGCCTCTTAAAATGACCCTGCTGCCCGCACTTGAAGCAGCCCCTAGGTGCTGGTCTGGTGTTGCGCTTGTCTTCCAGCATGGCCAATCTCTGGTCCATACTCTTCATCAGAGTGACCAAGGTATCAAGCGCTGCAGAAGTTGGTAGTGCAGCCTGGCTCTGTTGTTGCAGTGGAGAAGCATCCTCAGCATTCCCTTCCTCTTCAGCCCATTGGAGCGCCTCTTCCCTCAGCTCCAGCAGTGTGATCTCGCTGTTTCGAGCCCTGCTTCTTCGAAGTTCTCTCCTCAACCCACTGTCAAGGAGGCGCTCGATGAAGCGGTCCCTCACATCAGCAGCAGGCAATGCTCCACCAGCCTGACGCACGCGCTCGGCCAACTTCTGAAGTCCATGGCTGAATTCAAGGACAGATTCTCCTGGCTGCTGCCTTCTTTGGTTAAAGTCCTCTAGCAGGAGGACCCTTGATCTCCGCTCACCAAAGACAGTCTTCAGGTGCTGCAAAACAGCGTCAGCTGTGTTTCTGCTGTCGTCCGGTAGGGATAGGACCTCCTTCCTCGCCGGGTCATCCAGATGGCGCAAAATAAACTCCACCCCCACACCTCCTTTTAGCTTATAGGCCTTTAAGACCCGGTCTGCCTCAGCTGCAAATTCCGCAACATCTTCAGTCCCGGAGAACTTGGGAAGTCTCGGAGGTGGGTACCAGCTTCCCACTCCCAGTGGTGCTGCTTCCAGTGGCGCTTGTGCGTCGTCTGTCATGGCGACACCGTGCTGTCAATCTCAGGCCTGGGAATGAGAAAAAGTGGTTTGGGCGTACCGTATATCGGGACGCGCGGCACTAGATAGTTAGTTAGAAAGGCGAGGCCCGAAGGGCCGAAGCACCTTGCGGTCTAGGGGGTCTGGGGGAGCGCCGTAAGCTCCCCCAGCGGGGTCCGGGGCTCCGCCCCGGCCGCCAACACATTTCCTGCATTCTGAAACACAAATCTGGCCTCTCCTAGTGCCTTTAAAACACATTTCCTGCATTCTGAAACACAAATCTGGCCTCTCCTAGTGCCTTTAAAGTGTTAATTTAAAAAAAAAAATTTGTCCAACATATTAACACTGACAAGAACTTCTAATCTGTCACAAATAAAACTAACAAACAAACAAAAATAAGCAATCAGACAATACCAAGATAAATTTTTTATGCACAACAAGCTATACATCAAGTATTGTACTTTGTAGTTCTACTGCTTTTCATGAAAGGATAGCTTCATTTGCTTCCTAGGAGGCTCTTGTTTCCTCAAGCTTGCACTGGGCTTTGTCCTTTGCATCAACACTACATTGCAGGAGTGAGCTTCTTTCTGCTGTGATGCTACTGTCAAAACTTGTGCGACACATCAAGCAATAGGCTATTCCTGGCTCGTTCACTTTTCGGACCCATTCGGCGTAACGGCCCGTCAAAGTACGTGGTTTGCTGCTGGACTGGCTCGATCTGGATTCCAACGGAACTTTGTAGTCCCGATCCATCCACTCCCATGACCACTTATATCGACATTCTGAATCGTCGAATATTCCGTCACGTTCAACGAAGTCTCTACGCAACGCCATTACTGCCAAGAAGTAATATTCTTTCTAGCTTTGCTATTGGTTGATCGATATAACCATCAGCCATTCGGAAATTTTGTTTCTTGTAGAGAGGAAGTATCGAACGAAGGATGTCTCAAACCGAAAGCAGTGCATCTTAACACTGTCCACTATGAACGGAAAACGGACAAAATGTATTGCATGCGCAAAACTAGTCAGAGTTCGGTTTCGGCGTAAGAAGGTCACTTTCAGCGTAAATGCAATGTGACTTCGGCGTAATTACGCCGAAAAGCGTACCATTCCCAGGCCTGAATCTAGTAGTGGTCAGCTCCCATCCTGTCGGCGACGCCACTTGTGAGAGTGTCGTGCGTGAGTGGGGTGGTGTTGTTGCCTCTCATTCCGCACACAGTCACAGGAATATCAGGATAGATTAGTTCTATTCAGACTTTACTACCACTTGACAGCACGCTGAAACATCATTAAAACATATATAAGTATGCCGTCAATAGTTGTTACGGTTAGATGTTACAGTATAGAATAATATGTAAAAGGCAATAGGAAAATAGGCAATGGCATAGGTGGCTTAAAGAACAGAAAATACATTACAAACAATACAAGACAAAATAATCAATGTTAATTACAAAAGGGGCAGCATAAACACACATGGCCCAAACAATGTAAATACTCATCAACAATATGTTGCACACCACATTTAAGGGGATGTGCCAATATGCTGGCTATACACAAGCCTAAATAAAAGGGAATGACCCAATGCACATTCTCACATAGAGGATAGGCCTAGTCTGACAGACAAACGCAATGCCACAACCTAGTCTGGCATATCAACTCAGACATACCTGGTCCTAACATATAATTAATAATACATCAATAATACAAAAGAAAATGCCACCTGGCCATGCCAGCTATACACAATATGAATATGAGACAACAATATAAATGGTGGTTGACTAGTTATACAGCATTTAGTAAATACTGAGTCACTCAAATTAGCATTCACTACATGATGGAAGACGGTAAAGCAAAATTAATAATAAAGGATTATGAAACATGTTATTAAATCACTTTACATACTTAAGCAATACTATAATACAACATGACAAAGTGGTGGCCCAGGGCAATAGGCAGAAATACAAGAAATAGGATAAAGTGGAGAAGGCCTAATCCAAGCAAACAGAACTGACACATAGGCCTACACCTTCACAGAACATCAGAAGAAGAGATATAAAGGGAGACAAGAGAGAGAAGGGAAGAAACTAGGGAAGGTTGGGGGAGGGGGGGGGGGCTACCAGCAGACGACTAATAAACTCTCAAGCAGCAGGAATAGATCCTACGACTGCACAGAGCATCAGAAATGAACTGTGGTGCACTCAGTCGGCAACTAAGCAAGTAATAAGCCCATGGAGAGCTGACTATTACAGCAGACACTGGGTGCACTCATTCATACACAAGCTAGAAGCATTCTCTGGTAGAGTGTAGATCAAAACACAGCCAAGCCTACGCTGTAGGTGATAGCCACCGCGACAGATAGACTGATGCAAGATTACAGCAACATCTAACTCAACATACTGAATAGATCAAACATGAAGAGTGATATCGTACCAAAATCCTGTGATCCTAGAAGTAGAATGCCGAAGCCTGACTTTAACAAAGCAAGAAGCATAGCAAGGTATGGAAGATCCGGGTTACCGGCCATGAGGAAGATAGAAGCCTTGAGACAATCACAATGTATAAATCTAAATTCTACTGTAAAATACAAGTGTATTATTACTATTAAGCACAAAACATACACATTCTTCTAGTAGTATGGATAACAAAGTCATGTAACTAAACAATGTTACTTACATGGGCCATAATGGATTGGGATGGTCTAACGAACGCTCGGATGGTAAAATTTCCGTCCCCTAACACAAAGGCGTATGGGGGTAACGCGCGGAACAGAAGCGTTCCTTTTTTTCAAACATCTTCTTTGTTCACGATAGCCTACCGATAAGAGGCTGTTCTGGGCTCGCGCGCAGCAATAGGCACAGGACAGGGAAATTTAATACATACATTCACCATTCAGCACATTTATCCTCTCATTCGCGATCAGACAATAGTGTAACTGGTTACATTATGAATTCACGTTAGGTCATGTCGGTCTACGAGGCTTGACTTGACTTGAGTAGATTAACATCCCCGGACACATAGTCCTGTCAGTTTATATAGCTTCAAGTACGGCACGTAGCCTCTTTTCTTATTTCCGTTCGACAAACTTTAGCTGTCATCTTCTGTCTAATAAAAGTGTGTGGATAGTTATCAATGCACATGCTATAGGTTAAAGTTCTTGAGAAACGTTTTAGTTGTCGGAAAATGATTCTTAGTTGACTATTTCTAAATGTGCCGGAGTAAACTATGTCTATGAACATTTTGTTATTGTATGCAAAAGTATCCTAGTATAGTATGCATATCCTAATTCATTTCTCAGAGAAAAGAATTTCCGGGTCTGACAAAGGATTCTGAAAAGGGACACTAGCTAATCTAGTCGACCATTTAAAAAATGCCGAAGAATGACGCTGATGATGCTGATGATGATGTTGATGCTGGTGCCGATGTTATCGCTGCTGCTGATTCTGATGTTGTTGTTGCTGAGATGATGGTTGGTGGTTGTGGCGGTGATGGAGATTATGATTATGACGGTGGTAAAGGCGTGCTTATTTAAAGCAGCATCCTCAATCTCAGTGTCTACTCATGAATACGTCGATGCATTATCTTGTACTGTTGTACAGCGTAGACCTAAACGAATATGCGTTTTGTTTTCCCCGTTTGTTCATTGGTGAAACACAAATGTCCATCATGCGTATGCCCGCATGTCACTTACAGGACTGTATGAGCAGTATGTGTGTATGCGTGTGTGTGTGTGTGTGTTTGTATGTGTGTGCGTATGTGTGCCTTGATTAGTCTAGGACTTTGTGTTAAAATATCAAGACAAGAACTGGTTATGACGGTAATTATTATTATTTGAGGATTTTTATAGCGCACTTATCTCGCCGTACTTGACCAGACTCTAGGCGCTGGCTGATACAGGATCTAACTCAAACCGCCCGAGACGCCCACGTTAATACGTGTGGGTGACTGGATTGACTGGTGGAGAGGAAGAGATTTATAATATCAAAGTAGTGGTGTGATGTTTTGAGCTAGTGTGTTATTGAATTAACTCCTTTATTAATAAGTGTTTCTATGATTATGCTGTGTGAATAATTATAATGACAGAACGAGACTTTCGCAACATAGTAGTATATATACACTGAGTGCTGCTGGGTAGCACGCAGAGATGTCCCGCTCTGTTGCTGTAATAATATAATAATAATAATAATAATAATAATAATAATAATAATAATAATAATAATAATAATAATAATAATAATAATAATACAGGATGCTATATACGCGCCTTTCCCCAAATCAATCAGGCTCAAAGCGCGGCGATCTATACCAACATAAAGGCTCACCTGTCTCATCCACCCTCACACACACCAAATACACATCAATCACTCAAACAGGTGGTGTAAAGGCAGGGAGATCGCTATTGGAAGACGGAAAGAAAATCGAATTTTTATTTTTTTTGAAATTTTTATATTGACTGCGTCCTGTACCATTATTGCTGTAGGCACCGGTCTTACCTGAAGTTTACCCGTCCTGAACAGACCGACCTCTGATCCATTAAGGTTGGCAGTCTGTGACTTATCTCAACGTGGCCTCACAACTCACCCTCTATCTTTTTTTTCTTCTCCATATTCCCCCATTCTTCCCCTTCCCCTTACCTCCTTCCCTTCCCCTTCCCACGGTTGCCATCCGGCCCCCTTCTCTTCATAAAGATGTATGCACAAAGCGTAGCTGAGACACGCCGAGTAAACGTAGACTACGTAAGCCTCGGCTGGTCTCAGCTACGCAATGTGGATGCATGCAGCCATACTACAAGCGCTGAATAACTATAAAAACCATCTCGTTCATGTTCAGGGAATGTGTCCGGGGACTTTAATCTATGCCAGTAAAAGTAAGTTCAGTGAACCGGGACTAAACTGGACTTTGAGCAATGAGTGCGGACACAATTATTAAGGGTCCGGCACTAACCGGAAGATAGCATAACACTGTTAAATGAATCTCTGCAGAGGTCAATCCATACTGAGTGTCAGTGACACTAAGCCTATAAGGTGTTAGTTCAGGCGTAAACGCGTATACCTCAACAGTCTTTGATACTCAATGCACGTCCATGCATTATCTGCCCTCGGTGTTCTGTCCACTAATTATAACTCTGATCTTACTTCTAATATTTATAATTATGTTAAGATGTGGTCAAAGGTAAGGTTGCTCCCTTGTCATCTCCATCTTCCTATACGCTGGCAAAACCTGGATCCTCACAGCAGATCTACAACGAAGAATACAAAGCATGTAGATGAGGTACTGCTTCTGGGCATTTCCTATACCCAGCACATCACATGCAACGACGAAGTCCGCCCGAACATCACACAAGCCATTGGACAACACGATGACCTGCTCACAGTGGTGAAGAAACGGAAACTACGATGGTATGGCAACGTCACCAGAGCATCAGACCTTGCAAAGACCATCCTGCAAGGCACGGCGCAAGGAGGCAGTAGAAGAGGGATACAGAAAAAGAGGTGGGAGGACAACATTCGAGAATGGACTGGCTTGACACTAAGCGAAGGAGGGTTGCTGAGGACAGAAAAAGATGGAGTACGCTGTTAAAACGATCATCTGTGGTGCCCCAACGACCTTCGAGTTACGGTATAGGATAGGATAGGAAGGTGTGGTCAGCCAAAAAAACAATAACCGACCTTGGCCAGTTTTGGTGGTATGGGTGGGAGGGTGAAGTGTGGGATGGGGTAGGCGTGTTACTGTAGATCTAGTTATAGTTTGGAAAAGAACATTATAGCATCATCTAGCTGATTATGGCTGACTTTGACATAATCTCTCTGTCTCTGTCCCTCTCTGTCTGTCTCTGTCCCTCTCTGTCTGTGTCTATCTCTGTTTCTGTGTCTCTCTCTGTCACTCTGTCTCTGTCTGTCTGTCTCTGTCTCTCTCCTCTCTCTCTCTCTCTCTTGTCCTGATTCGGCTCTTTGCGTTGCGTTGCGTGGATAGATTCTCTGTCTCTGTCTCTGAGACTCTGTCTCTCTCTATGTCTCTCTCTCTCTCTCTTGTCCTGAATCGGCTCTTTGCGTTGCGTTGCGTGGATAGATTACCGTCCCCGGACACAGATGCGTATAGGCGACTACAGGCTCTTTGCAGTCCGCTGGACCCTATAAACAATTACTAACTAACTAACTAACTAACTAACTAATTCTCTCTCTCTCTCTCTCTCTCTCTCTCTCTCTCTCTCTCTCTCTCGCTCTCTTCACATTTTCCAAAATGTGCACGTCTTTTTTGGAAATAACGTTTGTTTACAATTAAGTAACTAAATAAAAGCAAATAAATAAATAAATAAATAAATAAATAAATAAATAAAGACCACAACTGTCTTGGAAGCAGACCAAGGCAGATTTGGTCGGTTGTTCGAGCAGATATTCATCAAATACTGGAAAAGGCCGGGTAAAAAGTTGTGCAATAAACAACGTCTAGAAAGCAAACAAATAAAGCAATACATATTTTTTGTATACACTCAAATATTTCCTGACACCCAAAAAAGAAATAAATAAATAAACAAACAAACAATTAACAAACACACACATTTATTTTTTTATTTTTTTTTTATTTTTTATTTTTTTGTCACTCACACAACCAAACTTTTTGGTTTGAACAGAAGGACGTGGCGGCCTGGGTCGGTTCTTTAAGCACCAATTAATGTATAAAAAAAACAATAAGCGGTAAAGAGTGCTGTAGATCGAGATAACCCGACTACGGAATAACTCGGTTACTTAAAGTAGTGAAACTTCTGTTTATTCCAAAAGCAGCCAAACTGAAACTAGTTCTGGTCGGGTGTTGGTACGGGCACGGACCAAAAAACCGTGGTACAAGTAACAGCTAAACCCAATACTAATTATAGAAAGATAAATTTCTTCTGTGCCTATGATCCGTCTATATAACCGAATTTGTAAATGCCTGTGCCTGTTGGCAAACCCTACTTTACTAGTCATGAATATAATTCTTTAGGAAAATTTTCGAAGTTAAAGGTGTATAATTATGACTGTTATGCGTACAATAACATAATTATAAATTATGCATAATTATCAAATAATAATGGTAATATCATTGTTTTGTCCAATGTGAGTCGACTTGTTGATTGCATAAAATAACCAAATGGTTTTTCGATAACTTTTGAAACGCTCCCTTATAATGAGTCTCGTGTACATTCCAGACGATTGCCTTTTGACCCGAAAAGGTTGTTGTGAGAGAGTGCACGCGCCGCCATACACGCAGTCTGCGCGTGATGGCAAATTTTAAGCCAAGCACTCCAGGAGGAAGGGGGTGGAGGTGTGTGACAAACAGGGACCAACCTTCTCCGCAGCGATTGGTCGGGACTGTGTGAATAAAGCCTCTTCGCAGCCAGTCGCAAGTCAGATAACAGTGCAGCGAACGTTCACACGTCCTAGTTATACGGACGCAAGTTTAATTCTTTAACAAAGCTACAGCCACAGTCTACTAAGAGTCTATTGACCACCTCGCGAGGATAGTATCGAGTTCCAGCGTTCAAATTTTGCAACCGACAGAAAAAGCATTTGAATTGGCAAATCCGAACCCACGTCTACTGCGCTCTTATATCGTGAAAGTTCCGATATAAACAAAACCAAATGTCTGTGGAAACCCTGAACAACAGCATGGTTGAGGATAGTCTTTTTACCGGAGATCTGGAATCGGATGAGTTGCTCCTTCGCCGCTTGTCTACTTACGCAACACTGAGACAAGGCGATCTGACGGCACTGCTCAGCAATCACAGAGACCTTTCTAGACATCACAAGATTTCTCCATCTTTCTTCAAAAATGCCATCCGAGAGAGGAGCGATAGCAGCTGCAGCGACAGTTCGGAGAGCGACAAGGAGCCCGAATCCGAGGGTCAAGATATGGTGGTCCGCGGTGCTGATATTGGTGATCACCCTGTCGAATACATTGTCCGTGGCATCAGACCCCACGAGATGCCAGTTATCGGTAAGTTTTCGGCCTTTTCTTGCATCTTTTCAAAGTCCATCTCATTATCATAAATCATGAGCACACCGGGCGCCGAATCCAGCGCACGCGAAAAATCTAGACTATTCCAATTTTCTGTGTTTTCCAATGTTCGCGTCATAAAAATTACCATAGATTTTCTCTGACAAAACTAAGTTTACTCCCCTACAGTCCTGGAAAATCGGGCTCATTGATTTATGGATTATTTAGAGAGTATTTTACCTTTTTTAGTTTTCACCGGCCGCAGAATAAAAATCGATTCGAATTTTCTGGACTTTTCGGTGTTTTCCAGTGTTCGCGTCATAAACATAAGCTTGCTTTTCCTGGAAAATCGAGGACATTGATTTATGTTTGGATTATTTTGAGAGTTTTGTGTGTGTGTGTTTTTTTTTCTAATCTTTTCCCTCCATTTTTATTAATAGAAAAAAAATAAAATTACGAAAGCAGCGGAAAAAAAAAATGATTAAGAATTCAAACTGTGCAAAAGTATGTATAAATGATTATATAATAAGATAACGTTAATATTAATTTGAATAACATTTTGTTTACGAGAAAATTTAAACCGAAGAATTTAATAAGTATGCACGTTTGCAGAAAAAAAGCTGATTCCTAGCTTAGGTGTGTTTCATGATTGAATCTGTCATCATCGTTCCCAACTATAAAATATGTACTTAGTATATTTACTGAATACAGAGCACTTTATACATATTCAGATATAATGTATTTATTCATATATGCTTTTCCCTGAGTTATAATATCATCCTTTTGCAGCATTGACATGTTTCATATGAACCTTGAATTTAGACTAAAGGGTTGGGATTTAGAGTTGATTGCTTGGCAGAGATTGAACTCGTTTTAAAAGGAAGGTATAATGTTAATTTACAGTATTTTAGTGACTGAATGGAGTGAAGTACTGTTTGTGGTAATTTACTAATTTAGAACGGGATGTGAGTTTTACCAAATATATGCTAAATGTGTGCATGGGTTAAAAGTAGATAACTTCTCGTTATTTGCTTTTGACTTTAGAATCTGCTCTTCATTGGATGTCTAACGTGTGTGTATTTCTTGCAGAAATGTGAGGTATGAGGTACATGAACATAATTAATTTTATTGGCAATTTTAATACTTATACTGTGCATGTGAATTTTGAAATAACATTGTCTGGACTTGTGTGAATTTTGAATTGGTATTTATTTCTGTGTGGTCTCTGCCAAACTATAAAATGATATGTTATTTATGTCATAGTTTGAAAGTTTTAGGCGAATCTGGGTTGGGAAACTAAGAATGTTCTTTTGCTCCTTGCCATGTTCCTTGCTGAAGTCTTCTTTTTCAGGCGCAATTTGGGCTCGAATTCCAACTTATTCCTAAAGTCGAGTTGTTCCAGCCCGCTTAGGGTGTGAACAGTAAGACAGATTGCCTACTCATGTAGGCTCCTCCATTCTCTGTTTTAACTGTCTGGTTTTTCATTTTCAATATATGTTGCTCCCATTATTAGTTCAAGTTGTTCTATGCTCTTTATTTTACTGTACGTTTTATCTTGTAATCTGTCGTAACCGTTTTGTTCTTGTTTGTTGGTCTGTGGGAAAAGACAATGCTTTTTATAGCTGATGGAAAACTGGAGAAAGAACTGAAGTCTTCAGTGGCCTGATTAGTCTTTCACAGCTTTGGGAAAACTGGAAAAGGGACTGTGGGAAACTGTTTTATTTTTAATTCAACTAGTCCACTATGGCGTTTCAGCTGTAATTAAAATGTAATGGTCATTTCAATATGAAAAAAAAATCTTTCCAGTTTAGAAAATGACTTTTGAGTTAGGAAGATGAGGTTGGGTGTTTGTTGGGAGGGTGTTTGTGAATAATATAAATCCATTGCCATTTTCTGATTTTTGTTCTGTGTTTAGTTTTTGTCAAGCCCCTTATACTGTGGTCCAGTCCATTCCATTTCCAGTTTTTAAAGTTGAACGTGCAGTGCTGGTCCAAACCCGTGGTACTGACCTGAAATAAATAAGACTGGAATTTCCTTATACTAGGAATTGCATCTATTTTCTTTTCTATTTCTCTTTTCTTTCTTTTTACTTTTTAAAAATAATTTTTAAAAAAAAATCAAAAACATGGAACTGCTGTGCTGTGTTCGAGGAAACCCACCGCTGAATCACTGAATGCCAATGGCTTCTGGTTTTGACAGAATTAGATGAATTGTATATGAATGGACCTCAATATAAGGATGGCGCTTCATTGCCTATTACAAGTACTAGTTTTCACTAGTTTTTGTAAAAAGTTTTAGCATTTTGCTTGTTAGATTTTTTTTTAAATTTTATTCATAATGCCTTATTTTTGTCACCTGGCCAACTTATTTTCTGTGTAATCGAGGAAAAAAAGTTGTGAAGAAACGTTATCAGATAGTAAATGGATTTCAGTAGGAATAGGTGTGGGTTGCGTTAGGGGCCAGAAAGCATTGTCCGTATCTCGTGCCTGTTAGTGATGTGTTTCTGTGTCCATTGTTGAAGTCTTGAGGTGACTAAGTGTACTTATTCTGTGTTATTCAGGTCTCTATGTGGACCCTCGCATCAAGCCTGGCTTCCGCTACCGCATCCGTCGCTTGGGCACAGAGAAGTACCTGTTCAACGGACAGGCCTTGACCTTGCAGTCCATTGGCCTTGGCTATGGCAAGCGGTTGACCTTCAACGGCGAGTCCCTCAACTACAACAACAACTACTTCTGGTCCGACAGCGAACCCAATGGCTTTGGTTTCTCCCTGGATGCTGTCCAGCATGGCGACATTCTTACCATCTATGGCAGCAACGGTACTGGTGTGGTGGGAGAAGTCAAGGTCGAGCGTGTCATCGGCCACCAGGAGGAGATCTCTAGCGAGGTAGGTTGAACATGTTTGATGTTGTTTAGGGATTTTATTTTAATAGATTGCTTGTGTATGTAAGTGTGTGCATGCGAGTGTGTGTCTTTGTGAGTGCATGTTGCCTGTGTCACAGTGTGTGTGTTTTGGGGCTGATTGTACATATTTACTTTAACATTCAAATTCTGTGAGAGTAGCTTCAGTATTTATTGTTTTATTCCTGAAATTTTGACATGGTCTTCTTCCCTTACTTGCAGGTGGTGAAGGGTGATGTCATCAAGCGTGTGCAAGTGACATTGACCTGTAGTGTGACGTACTTCCACCGTCAGCATGGCAAGATGAACCTAAAAATCCAGGATCTTGAGCGCATCTCTGGCGAGGCGACAGTTGTCAAGAGGAGAGGTGCTCGTGAAGCCATCCTAGACTGCATTTACAACGTCCAGTTCACCCGCATGCCTGGTATTTGCACATTGCAGAACGAGTCCTAAATGATGCAGTGCATTTCATTGACTGAAAGAACTATACCCAGAGAGTATTACACAAGATACTGCTGAAGTATGTTGAACAAACTGAGCATGGATATCTCGAGAGCACAGAGCAACGATACGCTCAACAAATGGTGGTTATCATTCCGGTCTGAAGAGCTGAAAATATTTGCAGGAAATGACAATATTTTTTATATTGAATACGTTTGTGAAATATTGCGTTTTGTTGCAAAGCTGTACAGGTGCTTCTTGGGCTGAACGTTGAGTGTCAATGACTGTTCATACATCATGTACTTGCAGCCTTGGACTTTCCAGATGATATTTACTACTTACTCTAGTTTTGTGTGGATGAGATTGAAGTTGATTGTTGTGAGATGAGATGTATCAGTTTAATAAGTTGGAAAGTGGAAGGTCGAAAGTTGAAATTGGAGTTGGAGGTTTTGGTAATGTGTATTGACAGTTTGAATGCAGGTGTAAATGAGAGTTCGCTAGTCTAAGAATTCAAAGCAGATGATGATAATGTGCGCATATTGCCATTTGAGGATTGTTAGCTGTAAGAGTTTGAAAAATGAATGTAATATTGTTTGTTTGTGGTTTTTTTTTAGCTGAATGTTTAGAAGGTAGTGATGTATTGTGGAAAAAGAAAAGATAAAAGCTAGTTATAGGAAAGCAAAGCAAGGGTGATGAAATAGAACTTCTGGTTGTTTGCCAAGGATGTGTGTTTACAATTTAATTTATTTAGGGTTGAATCAATGATTGATTTTTTTTTTGCATTCACCATACTTGTGTTCCGAAGTGATTTTAAAATGGTGCTCCATAAAAACTCATTGGTAATTAGTAATAGAAGTATTTTGTTGTTTGGTACTTTAGTAATTGATGGTTACAAAACATGAATTTATGTGCAAGGGATTTTTTTTAAAAATGACATATCTTAATTACATATCTTAATCATTAAATAAAACTGCATATATCTTTACATTGAGAATACATTTGAATGTTAAATTATGCACAAAGGCAGAAAACCTTGGCTAGCACAACGTTTTAAAGTTGCGTAGTGTAATGTCGTTAATCTCACAGTAATTGAGAGTATACAGAGAACATATTTTGCAGAAAGATTTTAAGTTTAGACCAAGTTGTGGTCCTGATTTTGTGGTCCTGATTCGGCTCTTTGCAGTCCGCTGGACCCTGTAAGCAATGAATAACTAATTAATTAATTCAAATGTTCTATCAGAGACATTTAGACAAGTGCAAGGTATTGAATATTATTTTCTGTGATATTCAAATATTCTTTGGATAATCTATATTGTTGCAAATTCATATGTTGTTATATACCAAAATCAAATGACACACAATGAATAGCCGAGACTTAAATTTGTCTCCCCACTAAAGCGATAGAAAACCTCTCGGTTAAACGATAGAAAACCTCTCGGTTAAAACCTCTCGGCTAAACGATAGAAAACCTCTCGGTTAAACGATAGAAAACCTCTCGTCTAAACGATAGAAAACCTCTCGGTTAAACGATAGAAAACCTCTCGGCTAAACGATAGAAAACCTCTCGGCTAAACGATAGAAAACCTCTCGGCTAAACGATAGAAAATCTCGGCTAAATGATAGAAAATCTCGGCTAAATCTCGGCTAAACGATAGAAAATCTCGGCTAAATGATAGAAAACCTCAGCTAATCTCAGCTGTGGAGTGCGTTTCTGTGTGTATCACGGGCAGTAATACGATTTGTGTGTTGATGTGATGAGCTATAACACATAGAGTAAGTCACACTAAAATACCTCAGTTCAGGCTTTGATGTTTTTAGTGATGTACATAATCATTAATTTTTGTTGTGTTTTGCCACAAATGTGCTCAAATAATTAAACGAAAACCATTTTATTTTTCTTAATGGTATTTGATTTATGTGGATGTGGGAATGTATTCTATACTTTTAACCTCTTCTCATTTCTCTTATTCTCCTCTTCTTTTCCTTTCCTCTTCTCAT